>JARLTB010000011.1:2260000-2865000 GCA_030141615.1 Unio pictorum
ACAATAGTCCAGTCTTGAAAGTACTAAGGAACACACAAGTGTTTTAATGGCAGCAACTGAAAGATATTGTGAATGGAGTGGATGCATCTCTGCTCAAGATATGCAGCCTTCCATATGTTTGTGACATAATGGTGCAATGTGAGAGTATTGTCCAGAGTAATGCCAAGGTTTTGAACTGACTGTGAATTTAATGTTGGTTTTGTTGATATTTATTGTTTGAGATAAAGGAAGTGAATGAAAAAGTCTTTGGTGTTGTTATCAGAATGGCCTCAGTTTTATCATCATTCATCTGCAGCTTGTTACATGTCATCCATGATTTCCATGATCTCTACACCTTAGATGGTAGCATTAACTTCAGTTGGATGGCTAGATTTGTATATTGGGATGTCACTAGCGTACAATTTATGAGAAACTAGATAATGATCTACGACACTTAACAATAAAATACACCTCATGTCATGATCACAAAAACCTGATCAAATCTTAAGATCCTTTAAAGGCATCTAGGTCCAGGTATGGTTCATTAGTTTCCAAGATTTCTTGATTGCATGCTGAGTAGACTCTTGCACACCTAATCTGCACAAACCATCACTGATACAGAGTATTATCATGAAAACTTGCTCGTGGTCACAAAAAGCTAATCATGTCTTACGGCTCGCTTAAGACACCTGTTTACAAAATTTGGTCCAGTTCTGTTAAACCATAGTGGATCAAGCTGCTGTCTGTTACCTGTTTGCAATCTAAATTCTTCCCTACATACAATGTATCCCCCATGATTTTGAAAATCAATCAATAGTCAGCACAACCTAAGGGTCTTGGATCTTCTTGTGGGATCTAAATATCAAGTTAGGTCTCCTTTGGTTCAATAATCTTCTTTTAGATATCTTGCGTGCAGTATCAGAGTGAACACAGCCTCCAGAACAAAGAATGGTATTCTATCACCTAGAAAGTTGGAGTTCACAAATAGCTTAAAAAACAAGAATTCCCTAATGCGTATGTGGATCCAATTTTGTTCTGTTTCATTGGACCATATTTGAGAGACCTTGCTTACAAGATCATATATCAAAATCTAACCATGACTTGTACCCACTGAATAGTTCTAAGGATATCTTGCTTCCAAGGTAAGTGTGACTGATGGACATGAAGACAGTATACAAATCAACACCACACTCCCATGAAGAAAACATACCCATAATCAAGGACACACCTGCCAACTTGATCATTTACTCTGTAGACTTACCTTTAACCTCTGTGACACTGAGTCGAATATCAACCTGATTCCATCTTGTGACAAGTTTAACACCAGGTCAAACTGAAGTGGGGCCTGAAAGATATGAAAACACAGTTTGTTTAATTAAATGGCGGAATACAGTAAATGAATGGATGGATAGACAGATTAACAAAATGGCAGTGAGTAAGTAGATACACAATGTTTCCCATGATAAACACAAAAAGCCAATTTGGCATTTTTTTAAAAGAAAGCAGAAGGTGGGTTTAAGATTTTTAAAATTTGGAGCTGGGTTTATCATTAAAAAAAAAATAATGGCAGATCCAAAGTCAAACCTGCAGCATCAACTACCTGCATTTAGTGACCACCCTTCTATTGAGAAGAGGTAAAATATAACAGAACTCATTCTTGAATCTTTTTGAGCACCAAACTCCAGCTCAAGCTTTATACTAAATAAAGATGTGATACTTGAGGCAAACCTACATTAATAACAAATAAGCCAAATATTGTTGAACTTAATAACTATTATGTACAACCTATTTAAAAAGGTTTGTGTTCCTCATGTATATAATCATATGGTTTGAAAATTAAAAAAACGTTTTTAAAAAAAATAACTCATTCTACGATTAATGGAATCTGGTATGCAGTGCAACATCATGATTTGTTTCTCTTCTATTCAGACAATACAGTTTAACCCTTTGAACCCGACAGGCCGGTTTTAACGGTGTATATACCCAAAAGGCCGGTATACAGGCCTAGCTATCTACCGTCATAACCCGAAAAGCCGGTATACCAGCCTAGCTATCTACCATCATAACCCCAAAGGCCGGTATACTGGCTTAGCTATCTACCGTCATAACCCCAAAGGCCGGTATACCGGTCTAGCTATCTACCATCATAACCCCAAAGGCCGGTATACCGGCCTGTGTTATGTTATTCGCTAGATGGTCAGTGAAATATAGAAAAAATATGAAATATGAAGAAATTTCAAGACAGTTTGTTACATAGTCCTAGTAATAAAAAAGCATTTTATAAGCATGTTTGAAAAGAGACAATTTGATATTTGCTGTTATATCATAGTGGATTATCATTCTAAGGCATAATATTACTTTTATTTTGCAAAATTTTACTTTTTATAAAATTGTCAAAAATTGCAGGGGAGGCTCGGGTTATTGTGCCGAAATATGGGGGAGATTAGGGTTCAAAGGGTTAAGGTTTCTAAAATTTTCTGCAATGTCAAACATATTCCATATTGTACAGTTTGAAAAGCATCCATTTGGTGCACATGCAGAATTATTTTTGGAAAGGTGGGAGGGGGGATAAATATGAAGTGATCATCTATTAAAGTTTATAGATGTAAACCATAACATGTTCAGAGATGAAATGGGGAGGGGGAATGGGCATGTGCCCCCCCCTCCACCGCATGACCCCAATGTATGGGTACCCATGTCACCCATTTTCATCATTGTAATCCTAAACAGGAAATCATTTGTACTTGTACTCTAATGAAAAAAAAGAAAGAAATATTTGCATTCGTACTCGAGTACTTTACAATGTACTCCATTATGAAGGAGTACAAAATACAGTACAGATGAATAGAGTAACACATTAATGTTTGGGTTTAAAGATAAAATAAAAAGACAAATGTGACATCAAGACTGCAACCGACCATGCATTCTTGAAAATTAAGAGCAATATGTGCTGTCTGGCAGGTAAAAAGTCATGAATATATTAGACCTGATTTGGAGTGGACCTCTTTTGTCACTGACCAGCTCTGACCACATGGACAGCAGTTGGCTACAATAGCATAATGGTGAGTTACATTGCCGTCATAAAGAATGGTAATAAATTGTTGTACTCTGTTGAGATCTAAATAAACTATTGAGCCCTGCTTTATTCATTGTGGAGAACAACAGAATAAACAGAAAAGGGAATTGGCCTCTAAAAGTAATTATATTTACCAAGAAATTGATGACATTGGTCAATTTCACCAGAGCCAAAGTTGAGGTTCCAGTTAATTGCCATAAAATGCATCTGCCATAAACTGCAGAATAAAATTTTCTTTCTGCCAAGCAAAACTTTACCATTAACATTTATGCACATTGAGGATGGACATGTGTTTACAAAAAAAAAACATCATCTCAAATGTGTTTGTGGGAGTGTAATTGTACATGATCTTACATAATTTTACATATCATTTTAATGCCTTTCCACATCAGTGATATGGGTGTGTCTACTGTCTCTGTTAAGTGTTCTGCTGTAAGAAAACCATCTCTAGTGACTAAACATTCAGATTCTGTTTTTTTTCTCTTAAAAATGTTGCACAAAGTATAACAATAGATTTTACCGTAGCATATGCACTATTTTGCTTTTTTGTTGACATGAATCATTGTAGTAGTTAACTATACATAAGAACTTGAAGGAAGTAAATGTAAATGACACCTCAAACTCCACGGATGTATGCTTATTAGACCACATATAACCACAAATATAGCCACAAGTTTTTTTTTTTTTATTGCAAGTATTATTAATTATACAAATGTGGTTACTACAATCCTATGGAATATGATCAACAAAGTGGATCATGTATTGGGAATAACTATTTGATAGGATTATGTATGTCTTCCCCTGAGGGCAATCTACCTCCACAAGACAGCATTTTTGTCACAGGCTTGTAACTGTGATGACAACTTTAAGCCTCAGGCCAAGACTGCTCTTATTCACACCAATAAGCTATGTATCATAAATGGACTTGATTGCATGATGTAAAAGCCAAGTAAATTATTTGTTTTGACAGGAAATCCTTACAGTAGATGACTGACAAAGGAAAGGACAAATGATTGATTATTATTGACGTAATTTATACATTATTTTAATGCAACACAAAAAATTCCACTACATGTATCGTCAGCAAATTTACGACGCTTTCAATAACATCTTTCAAACACCATTCGCTGCGCTATTCCCAACCCTACAGCATGAATAATTATAAACGGGACTTTAACTGAATTATATTCCTTCTTTTATGAGACATATTTTTGTGGAAAAAATAATATATGCAGACACAGACAGAACTCATTATAATATTGATAAATTTTGTCCAGATTCTAACAACTATAATAATAATAATAATATATATATATATATATATATATATATATATATATATATATATATATATATATATATATGCATCTCATTAAAATGAATTTGGGTATTTTGTATTCCTTCATAATTTCAGTCAAAAAAGAAAATTACAGTTCTATCTAATGATATAATATTATTTGATTAACAAAGAAAGAAAATTACATTTCTATCTAATGATATAATTTATTTGACAATTTACAATGGAATGCTTTGACAGCAAGAACTAACATGTCAGTGATGAAAACTCATTTCCACAGTAGACCATTTAATATTTTATATATATATATATATATATATATATATATATATATATATATAGAGAGAGAGAGAGAGAGAGAGAGAGAGAGAGAGAGAGAGAGAGAGAGTAATTAAATCAAAACATTCTTGTGCATGTATGCACAGATTAAGAATGATGGTTTTTAAAATAAATATTTAATGAAAACAGCTGAAAAACTTTTGTTCCTTACAAAATATAAATTTAATCACAGGAATAAATGCAGTTGTTCCACAATGTCTTCAAGAAACATTTAAAAAATGAGAATGAGATACTTTTATAACTTTTACAACTAAAAGTCTATTCAAATTATGAAGAAAAGTCCATAATGTTTAACAAGAAGTCTGTATAATTCATAATGTTCCTTATCTAAATTCTCCTAGTTTCTTCTGATAGGTTTGGGTATTGATTCATATTCAGACAATTTACTCAAAATGGATAATTCAATCAAATGATTCTTATGCTTCTGACACACTGGCAGGCACATGAAGACCAATGACAGTCATGAATATAATACATAAGTGTAATGTTTTTTCTCCTTTCAGCAATGCATCAAGCGAAATGCGAAGCCATATATCTGGTTAATAAAGCCAGTTTATTTAATTTTAACGTTAACATAAGAGAAAATTAATCTCTGCATATAAAGTCACATATCTGGATAAAGATTCTTGCACCAAAAAAATGCAAAATTTATTTTAGCATACAACATTTGCAGGAATCTTACCTTCGTTTGCAATCTACAATAAAACATTCAGGATCAGGATAATCTTCTTTCATTAATTACTATAAATAAGCACAGGAAGACATCAAAATGAAAGATAACATTTTTTTGTATTCAGTCAGCTTTTTAACCAATCTTCAAGTATTCAAATGCTTCAAAAATATTTTTCAACATATGTATCACTAAACTCAACAATTCTCAATATTCATGACTCCCCCCCCCCCAGTAACAAAATACAATTGAATTAGTTATTCTTTAAACCTTGTTTATCCGACTCCAGAGAAATGGTAATAATAAGCTGAATATGTACAATGTGAAGTTATTACTAAATCCACCAGCTTAGCTAAAATCTATGGTGAACTGCAAACTTAAAAGTTTATTGCAAAACCTGCAGAAAAATTCAAGTACTAAAATGTTAGTTTCCTTGTTCAATCACCTCAGTATGAGTGCCAAATTCTTGAAAATTCATGCAGTGAAAAGCAGATATAGTTTTAAAATAAATAAATAAATAAATAATTGTAACTCTCAGACTATCCTTTACTCGTTGGTTAATAACCAATATTCATGTTTCCAAGTATAAAATATTTAGATAACCACGGCATAACTCAGGCAACAGATTATCAAAACTTTATTTGAAGGCAAATTCTAAGCTGTTTGTTCCTTACTGAAGTACCAAGTCCACCATTACATCGCTCAAGTATGTTTACTTTCTGTATACAAACTGCCTTGATAAAGAGCTGAAGAGTACCCCATTTTCTGGTTGATTAAATAAGGGTAGGACAATGAAGTAAACCTGTTACGCCATTTAGTACCAGACATGAGGACTATAATGGTATACACCTGCTTCATGTTTCACAGTCCTCTATGTCTACAACTTCTATTTTGGCACAGAAACCATTTCTCTTCTTTCAGCCAGTGACCCTGCTGGCCTTGTCTATTTTGAAATTGGAATCAACAGGCTTCTTCCTTGTCCTAATCACATGCCATATTCAAAGTATGGGCCAGGTGTGTTATGTAGAATTAATATTATTGTGTGGAAGCCATTTTTCGTTTTCTTTTTCTCATGCATTGTCCTTTTAATTACAAAATCAATACCGGTAGTTATATTTCTTACAATAAGAACATGCAAAAACAGTTTGAGATATGTAAAAGACTAATGGTTTTTATGCAGTAAGTTCCTTCACAATGACCCTGACCTTTTAACTCCAAAATCAATAAGGGGCCCCCAAGTGGCCGAGTGGTCTAACGCGCTTTCTGTTATGGATCACTGCCGTCTCACCTGTCTGTGTGGGTTCGAGTCTAAGATTCGGCTAATGTAGTTATGTGAGAAAGCCTGCCAGTAGCTTCTTGTGGGTCAGTGGTTCTTTCCATGGGTTTTCTCGGGTTCTTCCTCCACCAATATTACTGGCCGCCATGTATAGCCTATCGTGTGCTGAAAAAACCCTAAAACAAACAAACAAACCAAAATCAATAGGGTTCCTACCTAACCAAGTACAGGCAATTTGCAAAGTTTGATAGCAGTACATGAAAATGGTGAAGTCATCCAGTCATTGTGTATACACCATTTTTCTTTTTTCAGTCAGTGACCTTGACATTTCACATTGAAACTGATAGGTTCCTTTTTACTCAAATTGCAAGCTATCCAAAGAGGATGGTAACAGCGAATGGCAAAGAACATATATTATTGCTTAGAAGAATTTTCCTTTTCTTTTTCAAAGTGACTCTGACAGATAGCCCCAAACTGATTGGTTTCTTCACTATCACAAGTGCAAGCTATCCACAAAATTTGGAAATTTAGATGGTGGAAAACTAATGGGATTGTGTGAAAACCAAATGAGTAAAAGACTGATGGAAAAAAGGATAGACATACACCATAACATAATGCACTCCACCATATAAAGAAGAAATAAAATCAACTCACTTTGTTATGCATATTTCAATACCCTGAACATTAAAACCGAGTCTATTTCATACTTAGTACATTTAAGAAACGAAATTATCCTTCTAAATTGAACAGTTTCATTTGTCTGTGACACTCTTGTAATATGGAATTGTAATATTCCATTTTCTAGAATTGGTATTGAAGATTTAAAGCAAAATGGTAGTATGCATAATTTCTAAAATGTCATTCATTGAATGATAATGATACAAATATTTTCCTATGTAAATAATGTATTTCAAAATACAAATATCTATCAGTTTTATCAGCATCTTCCTACTGTTACATTGTAGAGTGTTTACTCCCATTCTTTTCTTCTTCAAGACTCCATCTGGGCACCAGCAAAGACATGTTCAGTAAACAGCATTTCTCTTATGTTATTTAACATTAATAATATAATACGTCACTGATCTTTTATATATCTGACAAACAAAAGAAATGTAAAATAAAAGTTCGAAAGTTTTAAAAATTCAAATTTTTTAAAATTGCAGAAGTTAGAAATCATGCAAGAACATGAAAACATCAAATGGCAGTATAACTTGATTGCAAACCATAAATACTATAAATACTGCAATTTTTTTTTATTTATGAAGTTGCTGGTATTTCTCTACAAGTTGTGTCCGAAAAAAGGACCTAAACACAATCCTGAATATAAAGAAACTTAGCAAAAAGACAAGCACAAATTAAGGAACCATGAAATACAGGCAACAGAGACCAAGGTTTTACTGATGGCTGACCAATTACATACAAAGTTATATGACTCCATAGTTGATGTTGCCAGATAAAATTTGTTGAACACAAAAATCCGGGCATAATGCCACCACCAAAGTCTCTCTAAACTGGGAAGAATTTTCTTGTCCTCAGATACCAAAGACTTGGGACCCAAATCTGGGGAGAAAAGTCAGTAAACTTAAAAAACACAGATATCTTCTCCTTCCAAAAGAAGGTGGAGTGCCCACCTTAACTAAACCATCTGCAAACACATCTAAATCCACCAAAACAGACAGAAGTCATCATCCTGATCTCACTCCTGAGGGAACAACTTCCAACCCAAAATGATGACAAGGAAACTCGAGAGTAGGAGCATCCTTGTCCCACAATTCCTCAATAATGAAATTGGCAGACCTTTTCAGGTTACTTGTCCCTTCTAAATTATCAGGGGGGGGGGGGTAGAGGGGTAGATGACCAGTTACCCGTCCTATTAGTTTGGCTTCACATGAGTAGATGATGTAGATCATTGACTGCCAATATTTGAATCACTTTGAGGCAATGGCATGGATATCCATGGTGCCAAGAATGGGATGAATGGTTCACTTACCATATCCAGATGATCCCCTTCCTTATTACGAGCTGACTCAATATCTTCAACTGGATTGATCAGTAGAATCAAGATAAAAGGGGTATCAACCCAACCCCTCTCCACATACTGCATGTGGGACTCTGATGTCTGGTGATCATTTCTGAAAGTCCAGTGACCATCTGATGAAGAAGCCATCCTCAGAACTTACAGAGCATGATCACATCTCTCCCTTTTCATGCAGGCACACTCCGCCTTCACAGGCTAATGGAACTGAGAAGATATTTCTCCTCTCAATCTGAAGGCATGACTCACTCTCACCCTTGCACAGACTGTTGATACAACTGTCAAAGTTACTATGCCTTGCTATAATTGCCAAAAAAGAAAGATCCCATACCCTCCTGGGATCAAGGAGTATTACTCTCAGTCCTAAAACAAAATGAACATCCCATACAATCACATTTGGTACAACATAAACAAGCAGGGTGATTATACCACAAGATCTTCTGAACCCACATTTCCCCAATCTGTTTCATCATTTCACACTTAAAAGAAAGTATGTACTCCCTGAAATGAAAAAATAATATAAGGGGGAAGGGTACAATATTACTGAGCTTAAAATAAAATTTAAATTTGCAAGGACTGAGGGTTTTTTTTATTATGGAAGCTAGATTAAAGTACCAATATATGTATCTGACAGACAAAAACGCATACAGTTGTCACAAAAAAAGAAACAGTTATTAATGGATGTGCACAAGACTGGGTCTGTTGTCGTTCTCTTCAATATATTCTAGAACTTTCCATCCAATGAAAAGATAGACCAATATGCTCAGATTAGGGTAATTTAGTCCAAGAAAATGTAAGCTAGGCAATAGCACTAGTTACCTGGAATGTGAAATATAGGTAACAGCAACCTAATTTGCACTGAAGGATGAATTACCCTACGAGATCCATCTTAATATCAACTTGTGTGACTCAGTACTTAATGGTCTAGTAAAATGGCCCAAACACAAACCCTTTCCTAAAATAACTATAAATTCAACCAAAACATAAGTAGAATGCAGTGAACCATGGTGAACCATAGGTCACAGACACCAAAGTTGTACTGATGGCTGAAATACTCAACATGACATAACTGTATTCAATAGTACCTGAAAAAATTAGAAAAACTAAAAGATTGACCAAAATTTCTTGACTGTAAAATATAGTTCAGTGATTTTTCTAGAAAAAGGTTATGTAGTCCACCATGCATGCGCTGCTCTAAACCTCAGTGCAATTCCTTCTCAAGCTTTATGTTCTTTATATGGTACACCAATGCTCCCTAACTGTATGCATTTGACACATATCACTCAGCAATTCTGTCAGATAAACAGGTTCCATGTCATATAAATAGATTTATGACAGACAATAAAGGACTCCTTCAATTTGTGGCATCATACAGAAGTGATAACTAAATAAACAGAAGTTGGATAAATTAGAATAGATAGTAGGATAATACTAAACTATATTACTTCACCAAACAAGAGGATAAAATGGGGCTGAGATAAAATCACCTGGATAGAAGACATAGGTCAGTTTGGGAATGAAAATTCACATGTGTTGAAACTGTAGAGGAAAGAAAAAAAGCTTAGTGCAATGTTTATATGCATTGTTACTGATGGTGTCATATAGTTTTTCTTTTCCTGGACCACTCACACATAGGTTGAATTTTGTTGCATTAAAATATGGGCGGAGAGGGGGACTAATTTATTATTGATGTAATACTTACCTGTTGATATTACCAGATCATCCTCCCATCGCACACTGATGTCCCGTAGAATTTTTATCAAATATGGGGGGGGGGGGGCGAGTGGTCTAAAGCGCTCTCTGCTACAGATCAATGCCATCTCATCTCTGTCTGTATGGGTTCGAGTCTAAGATTCGGCTAATGTAGTTATATGTAGCTTCTCGTGGGTCGGTGGTTCTTTCCTGGAGTTTCCTCCACCAATAATACTGACCGCTAGTGATGGGAATCGGTTAGAAATTCATAATCGATAATCAGTTCCCCTTAACCAATTGATCATCGATTATAATCGATTACTATGAGCAAATTTTAATTTTTATTAAACAGTTCTATCTTTGATCAAGAGTTCAGTATGTTTATAAATGTACAGGAGTAATCTCCTAATGACATGTATACTTTAACCTAACAATAATTGTTACATTTGTTCTACAACTTTGTCAAATAAATGCAACTTTTTATGGCTGATCAGTCATATGTAACTGAAATACTGCTACAATCCCCCAAAATTCTTTCATTCACATGTGATATGTCTATAATTTAAAGTATAGAAGGACATGTTTTTCTTGTTTGTCATTGTTTATAAATACTACAAAACATGTTGCAATTTAACTGAAACAAATCAACAAAATGTTAATTTATTAACTCAACAACATTTAACAACTTGACCATGTAATATGGACTATATGTTCCTAGTAATGAATCATAAGGTTTCATATTTGTAGTTGTGAAGGGAATTAATAAATTTCAGGTCAACTTTAGTGGCTGAGAGCTTTACTAACCTTTGTGCTTTGCATACACCTAAAAATTAGTCTCCCTTTACACACAATCGATTATGGAGTTCACAATCGATTATCTAATTGGTGTGCTCAACCAACTGATGATCGATTATAATCGATAATCGTAAAACAACACTACTGACCGCCATGTATAGCCTATCGTGTGCTAAAAAATGGCGTTAAACATTACAACATATATTTGGGATATTTTCTGCCCAGACAAATACCAGCTAAGTAATAGAAATAGATAAGTATTACATTATTAATAATATCAGTGCCGCAAAAACTATTCATATTGCATAGCTGAATTTTTCTATTTGGTGGAAGGCTGATGATCTGTGGGATGGACAGTAGAACAGAAGACTACTTCCAGATGGTATCCACAAAAGTTACAGTCTGAGCTATGACAACTGGATCCAAGGAAAATATGAATTTAAATGAAGAAGGTAGTGAGAAATCACCGAAAAGCAGCTTTCATCTCTTCCTACAGACAGAAATGAACTAGACAGGCCCATGAGGTAGCTTAATTTGATGAAGGAAAGGTCCCTTCTCAGGATGGCTCTGTTACTAGTAGTATATGCAATACGCCTTGAATTGGTGGAAACTGAAAAGATCAGCAGAACCAGACATTTCCTACCCTTTCTTCTTGAATAAAATTTCGTTTAAAGTGAAACCGGCCATAAAGATCATTTGTTCACTGATTTAAACCATCAAATTTTATGATGATTGGTTTCCTGTGGGGAAGGAATGGTGCCACATCCCCACTGGCATTAAACGCACAAAGTGCATTTGTTAATTTTGGCCGTCATGTCATACCACTAAAAAGTGGCTAATGACATGAATGTAAGGCCCTGGGTGAGTGGGAATAGACTTAACACACATTCAACCCTATCAACCAATCAGAAGTAACATACTAGGGTAGCAATGGCACCAAATGGTGACGAGATAAAAATATTTTTCTCATATCGTCATTTTTGTTGGAGTCCGGTCATTGAAAAGGAGGAAAAGATCCCGGAAAGCCAGCTGTTGTCGTATATGGATGTCGTTTACGCCCCAGAATGCCCTAGCCGTACTTATTTCAAATTCAGTCCATTTATACTAATGGACAGCAATATACCAATATTGTGTAAGCCACCTGTGCAATTGTATCAAATAAATGAGTCGTAAAATTTTTCTTTATCATCCCTTTCTTCTTCCTAAGGAAGTTGCTAAATACATGCAAAGAGCTTTCACTGGAAATACAAATTTAACTGGAGTATCCCCAGTGCAGATATGACTGAGATTGGGGATCTCAAATGTGCATGGGGCAAATGATTTAAAACTGAAAACATGCATAGCTGTCAAATCTCCAGGCTTGCAATTAGTGAAAATAGGGATACCAATTAGTAAATTTTGACATGAATTCATGATATACTGTTTTTCTTCAACAAGGAAAAGAAGAAAATCAGTCAATGCACTCTTAGAAGGACAGCTAGAATTGACATGTTACCTATTGCACCAATAACCAACGATTCACCACTTGCCATTGTAGACCTTAGAGGTAGATTATTCCAAGAGCGAATACAGAACTTTGTGAACTTTAAAAGCTGGTCCTGAATAGGCAGAAAACTTGTGCCTGTTATGTGGGGGAGATACCCTGTGCCACCACCTGAGGTCCCTCTGGCATAATGTTCTGGGTGGCAGCAGGACAAGAAGAACATTGAAGAATGATCATATGAACTAAAATGTAGTTCCTTACTTGTACCGTATTTTCGCGTATATAAGACGCGTCTTATCTAAGTATTTTTTAACACGAACGAACGGTACAGTGTGTGATATTGAAGGACGATTATTAATAATTCGAGCCTTCAGTTTGATCGCTATCGTTGAAATGGCACGGTTACTGTCACGTTGCAAACGCACCCAGTTGGCTAGATTTTCTTCCAAGTTCGGCCATCTTGCCTTTCTACCTCTACGAGCTCGTTTCCTTGGATTCATCTTTTTAATCTTCTCTTCCTCCAACCTCCAATCACATATATTTATTCTCACTGCAGCTAAAATTATCTTCCAGCAGCTCTGTTGCCACGCTCCTTGGCAAACTTGATGACGTCTAATTAAAGTCGGCCGTATTTGATTTTCGCTTCGGCATCGTGACAGTTTTATAAATTTTAAAAATGCTAAGCAAATTGATCACTTATTTATTATAACAAAAGACTGTTCCCACGTTTATATATGCTAACCGCATACATCGGGCGTTTATTGGTCTGTGTACTAATCCCACCCGCTGAAGACTTGGCCAAGCGGATCAATGAAGCCGCCTTTACATCCAGTGTTTATTGTTCTAGAATCTAGATACCAGGTACTAAACCCATCCGCTATTGGCCTTTTGATCTCAAGTAAAAATGGTAATGAAGCCTTGTTTACATCCGACGGGTGATGGAACATTCGACAAATTTTCATTTATGATAAAAGAAAAGGTAACCACTGAAGATAAATTGCTCAGTTCGGGAGATGGCTAGGCCGAGTGCATCTTATATTTGTGGGCGTCTTATTTAAAATATTTTTTACAAAAATCGTCAAAACCTGCGTCTTATATATGCGAAAATACGGTAAATACCAGATGGATGATCCTGAAGGATGGGAATGTGTAAGCAAACAGACAGTTCCACTTCAGGCTGACACCATCCACTAACCAACTCTTCTGGATGAGAACCAGGGAAGTCCACCAATGATTTTCCTGAAGTTTGGAACAGTATATCCATTTTTGGATTGGTGCTGAGACCATTCTGTGAGAATTATTTTCTCTTTCAATCATAGATTGTGCTCCAAAACACCTTTTTACAAGGAATATGGCTAGCTCAGAGGACAATCCTTACAATGGCACCTGGAAAAAAGGTTACAAACCTCTACAAAAAAGGAGGGGCCTGTGTGCCTCCTTGTCTCCTGAGTTATGTTACAAACAGTGTGTTATTGGAGGATACATCCATTAGGTGAACTCTTTATTTTATGGCACAAACTGGAAGTGCTACATATATTACCCTTATTTTCAAATTGTTGATGTGGAGGATAGATTCTTCTCTGGATATTAACCCTGAGAAAACAGTCATTTTAGCTCGAGATGAGTGGTCCACCATGAATCCAACATGTCAGTGAGCAAATAGGATTTAGGTTTGGGGGCATACATGGGGACTCTCATCCGAAACCAGCCCCAATTTGTCTACCAAATCAGATTCACTGGAAATCCACAAAGAAATCTGAGAATTCAGAGGGACCATGTGCAGACTCCAATTCACCAAGAGGAGATATTAAGATGGCTGTCATAAACAAGTGACCACTAAGTAAAGGTGACCAATGAGTCAGGTTCAACTCAATGCAACATTATGCCTAAGCTGTTGCTGTATCACGTTTTTATCACACAATAGTATGTTGTGGTTATTGCTAGATCTGAATGCATTTTACATGAAATGGCTTTTTTTAAAAACATGCTAGCATATTTGTTAGCATGATTTTAATCCGATATTACTAATTATTTTTATAGTGAAAACGATATTCAGGAATCTAAATTTTGTTCATTTAAAAATGAACATGTTTAACTTTACAGTTTGATACTCTTTAACAAATGTTTTTCACATGACATCTAATAGAACATTACTTAATAATTAAGGACAAAGTTTAACTTGACTAATTAAGTCTGAATGTTACTTAAGGAACAGTGTCAGTAGACATATGGTTCAACCAAGATTGTAATATATCTAGGCTGGCTTTTTTTAAACACAGACAAATTAAATTTATATTCCAGGAGACAATTCATAAATCCAATATACAGGGGCTAATTATTTATTTCTGAACTCTTGTGGCCTTTATCCAGCAACTACTGTTGCTCCGTAAAACAAAACATTTTGCAAGCTTGATTGTATCATGGGTCCAACCACAAGACGAAGTGGGCAAAACAGCGACCTAAAACTGCATAAATTCCCCTGAAAACGAACATAGGGCAGCAACAAAGTTGCCTTAGATCTCGAGTTCTCCACAACTGCCAGTATTTTCGTGTCATTTTAAATGTCCTTTACCATGTGTACAAGTTGGATCCAACTACAAACAGCAATGACGTCACATAATGAACTAATTATTAGAATAGATATAGACCCTAATCTGCGGCAGATCCAGTAGTACATCGTTTGCAGTCAGATTTATATTAAGCGAGTATGTATGGTAAAAATCTTCGGGTATAATCTTTTATTAAGAGATACTACATTGCACAAGGCCCTAATTATAATAGAATATTGTCCTTTATTTAAAAAAATTCATCTTGAAAGAGATGCCTTTATATATATTTAATTCAAATGAAGTTTACTATTAGATTTAGAATGCAGAATCTAACGTACTACTGAATGTCATAACTACCTTATGAATATATAAAACAGAAAAATCTACTGTTACTGCTATTTGATACAACCTTGGAATAAAATGTTAAAAGTACAGTAGAAGCCATCTTGAAAGACCACCCTTTCTGAAGTGTTGCCTCCCAAAACATAATGGTCTTTCAAGACTGGTTTCACCGTATTAAAAAACAATATTTTTTACAACTGCTCAAGAGTCATAACCCATTCCATTTCTACGATGCATGTACAAAATTTTCAGACATGGTTAAGATTATACAGTGATAAGACAGATGTGATACAAGTACAGCTTTCAAAAACAGATGGAATGGTGTAGAAACAAGCAACATGTTCAAGTTTTCAAATAATAAGACTTTCATTACTCATTAGACTGCTGATGTCACCAACAAAATTGTTTTAAAACAACATTACTCACCTATAGAGAGAAAAATCTCAATCATAAAAACAGCAGAAGAATAGGACCAGTCTTTATTACAAAAGAAAACTATTGAAGTCAACAGCACCAGCTCAAAACACATGGTTTCACACGATGCAGAAAATACTAATACTTCTTCCTTGTCATTTACCAACTGTATACAGCACAAAACAATATTGATGAGTATTGCCAACTGAAATCATATTGCAATATATCAAACAGAGGTCTCAGAAATGCGTAATAACATATTTTTGTTATCTGGGATGCAGAAAATTACTTACAGAGGATTCCTCTGTATGCATGCATTAGCTGGGTGGCACATTTAAAGGCTTGCCAGTTCTGATTCAATCACCTGCTGAGTGGAAAAATTATTTTAGCTATATAAATATTTATAATGAAAGAATTCAGTAGCTAAAAGGACACCAGATGAAAATGTTGTCACTACAAAAGTACATCAAAAGAACATGATACAATATCATACAATAAATAGCTGGGTGGCAAGTTCAAAGACTTTGACTTGCTGCTGAGTGGTGGGAAAATATGCTGATATTTAAGACTGAATTTTGAGGCAGAATGACCCAGAGATGTACATGTGGTCATTATAAGAGTACATCAAATAAATAAATTTAGCCTTGAAATTCTTAATCATTTCCTAATGTAGCAGAATAAGTAGCGCCCGTGAAATCGAATTGAAACACATCGAGAATAAAACAAAATGCCATTTGCAAATGTGGATAAGATTTTTGGGGCTAAATGGCAATCTGAAGAAGATTGAAATGAGATTCAGAAGAGTGCTAAAATTGTAAGAGCTGATAATTTAGATGGAACAATAGCCAAGTAAGAAAGTGTGCGATGCTTGACTTAGTGTCTAGATAAGACCTTTCCTTGCATTAAGAAAATTCAGTCTCACTTTGATGGACAAACCACAGCTATAATGTATGTGATGTAAAGAATTTGGAAAACTAAACTCAATGCCAACCATGGATTCTTTTCACCTGGACATTTAGCCACTTCAATATGTCCAACATATTTCTGTGAGAAGAATGCAACTTTTGCTGGTAGGAGACAACTATTTTTACCAAACTAGGAGTCATAGACACCTAGTTTTAAAATAAGAGCGAGACCTCTGTTACACTATAAATAATATGGCTGATCATTGATAAAATTCATGTCAAACTAACTATCCATGTGAGCTGCCAGCCTGTAAGTTTTGTTTTAATAAATAACGTGTGCTACCAGCCATGTTTCTCATCAATCTGGGAAAAACTGAGAAGGAACTTGTGTATGGTCAGGTATAAAAATGTGAGGTCACTGCAAGACAAACAATGAAAAACCTTTACAGATCAAAGATGTATAGTGGGACTAATAATAGTCCATCAAGAATACCTTGTACCATTAAAACATCAATGGTACATTGATATTATTGATCTCCCCATCTTCCTCGCATATAAAACCACAGTGAATCTGAATAACACTATCTGCTTGTTAATGGGTGAAGTTTGATGAAATCTGAATATTCATTGCATATTTAATCATTTGTGTATCAACACTGCACATAAATTAGAAAATGAGCCATTCCTTGAAAATTTTTAAGAAATTTCCAAAAACTTTCTTGATAACAAATATGGTCTGGTTCAGGCTTATTCTCCAGTGGTTGACTAAGTGATTAATGAAACATGGTTTAGAATGGTTATAGTGTTATTTGTTAATACCAAACGAAATTTAGAGTGAATACAGCTTCACAACTAATCAACAGTTAAGATTAAAATACCATTACAGATGAATCTGTACCAATACAAACTGTACTAATGCACACTAACACAGTGATATACCAAATACACCCCTCATAAACAGATACTTGTTTCATATACTACAGCAGCACTCAGAATGTTGCATACAATACAACATATCCATTTATTTCGACGTTCTTTCATCCTCCATAAACTTCACCAACTTTCCTTGAATTTCATCAAATGGTTCCCTTTTGATAAACAGAAAGATACCCACTGTAGTCTGTGTATGGAACATCTCTACTTAGTGGTTGGTGTAAAGAACATGAGTATTTTTACTGGGTCAGAAAACTCAAAATAATCTTCAAGTGCAAAGAAATGTGTAACTCATGCAACTGTACCATAATGAGAAATTTCTTTCATATCTTCTAGGAAATTCACAAGTGACAAATTAATTCCCCATAATATTTTTTACTTGACAAGGGGCTATGCAAGATGACATTTTTCCTGTTCTGAAAAAGAATGAAATATGTGTCATGTCATTTTACTTACATTTGTAGAAAAACTTTAAAATCTGAGTGACTAACCATCCTAATAAATAATTCTAAACCACCCTTTCTCTGACAGACAATATGTAATTGCAACAGATGAAAAAATTTGGTCTGGTGGCCTGGTAGAAAATTTGCTAGTAAGTATATTTTCTGCCATCGGCCCACTTGTTGAATTTTACATACAAATATGAAGAAAGAAAATTACATTTTTGTCCAGACACACAGCACTTTTAGGAATTTGTCCAGATCTGAATGAGATATTATGGAAAACAAGAGGTCAAAGTGGATCTTAAAGTGATCCCGTGTAACTGAAATTTACCAAATGAGAAAGCAAGCATCGTAGCTAGGATTTGGTAAAATTCTATAAGGCTGTGGTGGGTGAATGGGTTTTTAGATGAAGGTTTGGAGAAAAAAATATTTTTAAGTCAGACTGGTATAATCTGTGCAAAAACATGGGGAGGGGAGCGGAAAGCAGAGTAAATTAATTTGAATTATGTAATACGTACCTTTAAATAGCTAACCCACTACAGGATGATGGGAGTCCACAAGCTCATAAGAGTTGAGAATGTAATAAAATGAGGTAGTGGTGTGAGGTATAAGTGACAGACACCTGACTACTAGCACAAGTATTGACAAAACAAAACTATTATTAATAAATATATATATATATATATATATATATATATATATATATATATATATATATATAAATCTCAGTCCACACATATGTGGCATATGAGAACACCACTTCTACAATAATGCAAGGTGACATCACTAACATATGGAGGTACAAATCACAGCAATAATCATTATTTACAATCATGGTGTGACTCTGAGTGGTTTAAAGCACTCATAGTTGAAGCACACAATTTCTGTACCACAGAAAAAATATGGATCCCTCCCTAATGGGTACTGATGACTTCCCCATGGTAAGAAGTGTCCTAGTACCCTCAGATCCATCTATCCAACCCTCAGATCCATCTATCCAATCTCTACAAGTACACAGACTTTCAGCCAAGTCCTACACCTTATCAGACACAAAGAACAAAAGGGACCAAGAAGACAATGGTAGAACATGTCAAACAGGTGGAGGTGCACATCCCCAACAAGAGATCCTTGAAGGGACTAAATGCTCAAATGGGCATTTATTCCTTTTAACTGTTAGTATTGCAAACATCTTGGATATTCTTCAGTGATAACAAGATTTTCAAATCAGCTACTGTGGCACACTGAGTGGTATTCATCTTGGCATCGATTTTATTTAGGACAAGTTGATATCATTAGAAGTATAAAACCCCTTGTCAAAATTCATCCATTCCAAGTAGTCAGAACATGATTTTTAAAACAGTTGTCATGCAACCACATTTGGTCATACAGCTGACACCATTTTCATTTAGGACCAACTAGGTATCATAAGTCTACTCATGAAACTCATGTTGAAATAGCCATCCATCTTGGGGTAGCAGATATAACAATATTTTCAAGATATGATTTTCATTCAGAAGTTAAATAGTTTTAAAATGGATGCTGTGGCATTCATATTGGAGATCAGATGGGCACCGTTTTTATTTAGAGCCCACTAGACATCATAAGAAGTGTTCTGGTGAAAACCACACAGCAGTTTTACATTACTGTGGTGGCCATAATATACATCAGTTCTGTACCATTTTAATTTAGGACCAACGAGACATCATCAGAAGTCTTAGTTAAAACTCCATATTCATATAACAGGAACATAAAAAAAAAAACAAGATTTTCCAGCTGGTAGCCAGACAGACTGACACAATTTTCAATTAGGATGAAGTAGACATTTCAAAAAGTATTTTAATGCTTACCCCTTGCTGATATGACCTTCCAGGAGATGTAACCTTAGAAAGATTATCTAGATGGAAACCTTTTGTGAAATATGTTTATATGACTATCTCCTCTGAAGGAGTTGCAATATTTTTAAGATGGTCACTGTGGTGGCCATAATGGATGTCTAAGTAGCACCAGTTTCATTTAGGACCAAGATGACCATGGGATGATTGCTTGTGTAACGTTTCATGGCTACAGTTTACGAGCAGTAGCAATAACAACCTTGTGCTACAGATTGATGAAGGACAATAAATAGAATATACCATAAGCTCTTCCAGTCAATCAGCAGTAGAGCTAAACAGCTTTATAGCTGCCATCTACCACATCTTGTACAACAATAAAATAACCAGAGCAGAACAGGCAATACTTACCACCACATTGGTTATAAGAGTAGGATTTTAAAAAAACAAGAAACATCACCTTACAAGCACTGAATTCAACAAAAATTGACAGACAAAAAATAATAGTATGCAAAGACTGAGGAGAACATATCAAATACCACACAGCAAACTATATAACTGATGGCATTTATGACAAAATACGTGTACAATAAAAATCAGTAAGCGCTTAAAATTATAACCCAAAAAGTTCATGAAAATGAAGATTGATATTCTACATAACATAATCAACTAAGATATCAAAGTTTTGTTTTATTATAGACCTCCAATAACTAAATGAAGGACGGAATGATCACCATGGAATAGAACTAGTGAAAAAATAATGAAACATGTTAAATTTCTAATAAATATCCAAAAAATGAAAAATAACGTACAACAATAAACCTTAAAATGTATGGTCAAATTTATTGATGTAAATGTCTGCTCTGGTGGTCTAGTAGTTAGAGCATCAGCCTTGGATGTGGGAGGTTGCACCAAGCAATACCAATGACATAAAAATGGCACTAACAGCTGCTTCACTTGGCACTCTATATTTAGAGGTTAGTGTTAGAACAGACTGGCCTGATCTAATGATCATGTGACTGGGTTTGACATGTTACATGTCTGCAGCATAATGCACCAATAATAGACAGCACTTTAAATTGCCACACTGCAGACATCGTAATGATATGACTAAAAAAAATGTTTAGTTCTGTAAATAATCCAAATCATACACACACACACTTAAGTAAACTGCATTGTCTCAGAAGTCCACAGCTTTTTACACCATCTAAGTTTCTTCCCGCAATTCATACAAACATACTTCTGTTGACTCTCCATTATTAGAAAACAGAAGGAAAAGGTAGCCGCTACTGAATCATGTTCCAAGCATATGCCCTGCAGGCATTACTGTTGGTATACAGTAGTATCTTAGTAATATGTATAATACCATTAACTCGGAACAAAATGTCGTCTGATTTAATCATTCAGAAAATACAAAAACTTTCTTTTATTGCTCTTTTTCTTAAAATACTGTCTTTATGTTCTGAACATTTTTACGATTCACATAAGGTAAATCGAAGTGTCTGGACATCTGGTACATATAATGACTGCAATTCGATTTTGAAATACATCAGAATAAACCAATATTTGCTAATTGGTCTATTTTTAATTATCAGCTAAAAATACAAAATATAAACTGAAAACAATTTATGATTAAAAACATATAAAATGCAAATTGGCATAAAATAATGAATATACACGTGATAACAAAAAATAAATGTTAATATGGCAATGTGATTTTAACATAGTTAGAAGCTTTAGTTAGGTTTTATTGGGCAATGCAAATAAAGAATCTTGACATAAGTTATTCTTCTCCATCAGACACACGTATCCAATGCATGGGTTGGTTTGGGCTTGATGGAAAACTGACTCAAGTGCTTATTGATGTGTCAGAGAAACAAAAAGAATACCTGCATAAACATGCCCCTCTAATACCAAGAAGTATCCTCTCAAATGTGGTTCAATTATGTTTAGTGGTATTCAAAAAGTCATTAAAAAGGGGAGGGAGTAGCTAAATTGGTCATTTCAGATTGCAGATTATCAATAACTGCAAGTCTGAAATGTCATGTTGGCATGCCTTTATATAATGTCGGCCAAATTATATTCTGTGGTTTTAGAGGGGAAGCTGTGTAAACAATAAATATGTTGTTAATGATGGCAACCATATCTAATGGTGGACCATTTGACAAACTTGAAAGAGCTTCATGACAGGATTTTTTCTGCAAAGTATCACTAGTTGTTTTACTTTTTTTAACAGCAGTTGTTCCATGTGTAATAATGGTATATCTATTTGAAGGCAGTTTTGCATTATCTGTATAATTTAATAAATTCTCTTTTATGGGTTTTGAAAAGAAATTATTTAAAAGCAATTTTACTATTTGTAGTAATGACAGCCATATCTGATGATGGATCAGCATCTTTTGTACCAATTTGAAAACCACTCATGTCAGGATGTAATGTGCCAAAATCGCAACAAATCAGTCATGTGGTTTTTGAGAAGTTTAAAATAGCAAGCATTGAAAAACGCACAATGGAAGCTGAACATAGCAAAAAGTTCACCAAGCCTTATATCCTAATGAGTTAACAATATGGTAATGTTATTTTCATACATTTTTCATTAAACATGGTTTTATGTTAGGAAGAGATCACATGCTTTATTCATAACACATCTGCATATTGTTTAGTATATTTGATATGTCATTTATATTATATTGATTTTTATTGTCTGTTTGTTAGATTAAAATTTGGCATTTTATGTTTTAAGATTCGTTCATTGAAAGGGGGGGGGGGGACCTTTACAGAGTAAACAACAGATGTTAACCTCATTTTCTGACCTTGCTTCAGAGTGTAAACAAGCTTCTAAAATGATTGGTTGATTCCAAGGACATTAGAGCTTTATTTTAAAAATGATTGGTTGATTCCAAGGACATCTTTCTAGATCATGTTGTTTGCGTGATTTCTTGAACGCGAGATTGTTTTGAGAGATTCTGGAAGGTCATGACCCCTTTCCTGTTTATGTAAAAACAGGTATTTAAATTATTGTTTGGGAGAGAACAGTTCAGTAGAAGTTGGGCTTTTATAATAATAAGTTGTGTCTTCTTTTTGAGTTTTTTTTAATTACCGTATACTGGAAATTGTGTCAATTCGTTTGGAGCAAGAGGAATTATTTATCTCGAAAAGAATATGTGCTTATAGATTTTCATTTGGGTTATTATAAAACTAAAACTGACTTCATCACGCGACATCATCGTCCATATTGGATTACATCGTCAAGATTCTAACTGGGAATTATTAGGACATTTTATTATCAGTACTCTTGCAATTCCATTAGTGGATTATATTGTGAATTCTCTTTTGGACTTAATTTTTGGACTTGATTCTCTAAAACTGTAAGTTTATTTATTTTCTTTTACGAAAATATTTGTACTTAAGAAATTGTTTGTTAAATTTTACAAGCTTGTTATTTTCACTTCTTTCTATGTTGCTGCTTATTTGAGCCCAAGCACGTAACAATATATAATATTCCTAAAGCATCTATAACTCTGTCTATTCTAATTCAGAAATAACGTCAACTGGGTGTACCTCACTGGTCATGCATAGTTCTTTTTGGCCCTTTCTTTTACATTTTCAATTAGCTATTGTAATAAATGTAAATCTTGGTACACTATAAAAGCTGAGACACCAATGATACATTTTCTGTTATAAGTTGAAAACAAACTAATATTTTGATCCATTATTTCTAAAAGTTCTATGTTTCTGCATGACTCTTTGTCAACACACAGTGATTATTTTGAACATTTTTAATTTGAGACTTGTTTAAATAGATAGAGAGAGACAACATGGAAGATAAATACTGGCCGCATTAGGGACTGAAACGTGACAGGTTTTCTGGGCAAGTTTCAAATTCCGAGGGGAGAAACATTGCAGTCCAAAGTATATATGGCCACTTACTAACCTGTTTAATACCTTAAACTTTTAATTTTAATATGTGGTATGATGTACTGCCTTGACATCAGAGAACCTAAGTATGGTTCTCTGCAGCAACAAGCAATATAATTACCTGACTACTGTACCAGACCTGTACCCCTTTAATCACTCTGTCTTGTCTCTTCAGAATATTCACTGCCTGGTAAAAAGGCAAGCCTGAAACAGATGGAGTAGCATGAATGCAGCACTCTTAATGTTAATCTGAAGTCTAAATACCATTCCCGAGTTGGCATTAAAAGTTAGTTAATTTACTTATAAAAATACAGAATAAAAGATATTCTATTTGCCATTGTGGCATGGCCACTCTCATGTCCATCCAGTACTGGTCTTTATAAACTGGTGGTCTTTCTAAAATATTTCTCCCATTTTTGAAGATACAAAGGGTCTACCGGCTACAAGGAATTTCCAGGAATTTGAGATAAGACCATTTCTTTTTTTTTAACTGCAGAGTGCCATCTTTGATATTTTTCTGCAATAACAAGATTTTTTCAAAGTAACTGCTGTGGTAGACATGTTGAAGTCAACTTAGCACCATTTCCATTTAGGACCAACAAAGCATCATAAGTCTTCTGGGTGGAATCCCCATCCTGTTATGACTTTCTATTTTAAAGAAACAATCACAAGATTTTCAAGATGGATGCCATGGTGGCCTTATTCAATATCAATTTGTCAGCGTTTTGATTTAGTACCAGCTATAAATCATAGTCTTTTGGTGATAACACTGTAGACATGACCAGCTATCTCTAAAAAGCAACAAGATGATGCAATAAGGTATTGAAAGGAGCCATTAGGACCACACAGGCATGGTAAGCTGCTTAGACCATCCATTCAGAAGTAGTGATAGCAATATGCTAAATGTTCTGAAGCAGCAATAACAAACATGTGCTAATAGACAAACAGAAAATAAATGGATGAATGACACAAGACCATCTCATAACCTCCTCTGGTCTATGATCAATAGAGCTAAAAGCCAGAGGACCAGTCTAAAAAAACATACAAAAAGATACTGATAGACTTATTATAACAAATATCCATTCTAATTTCTAAAAGATTTACCTTATATGATAAAGATGATGATGGGCTTATGGTATAAATGCAAGTACAGAAATTATACCAAGATGTTCCTTGTGTACAGTCTATCAAGTTTGTATGATTAACTGTACATCGTCTTTACTTAATGCATTAAAACAGCAAAGTGCAAAAATAACATTGTTTTATCTTACATTTCATACATATTCTGGAATTAACCAATGCTTGAGGAGCTGGAAAACAAATCTGTTGGATCTGGATACCAAGTCATATTTCGATAACATGGGGAGGGTGTAATCATGAATATATGTTCTGTTATTAATATGAACATCACAAGTTGCTCTAATGTTGTTTTTGCAAACTCTATGCTTCTGATATGGGACACTCTTTTACAACTCACAGCAACATCTCTATCCAAATCACTGGAAAGTCCAGATACAACTTTAACTATATCCATTCAAATGTTGCAAGTGAAATAAATAAGTTCTTTCTGGTGTTTGTTTTTAACTCACTATCAAGGCCACAGGCTGGGAGGGGCGCATTATAAAACACTTAAAACTCATTCAGAAATGTTATTAGTATCATTGCTGCTATGCCCCTACAGCACTAATGCTGTGTCTAGCTGCTTGTGTCCCACAGTTTTTACCTGTTTTGAAAATTGTGTAAACATCATGCCCATGCATTCACTCTTATCTTAATTTCTCTTCTTATATCCAATTAAAATTTTCAACAAAAATCACCAATTATTCCAAATGAATTTGTCTACAAAGTGACATATTTTCCTTTCTTTTTGTCCAAGTCTTTCACAACGTATTTATACACTATTTACAAAATTAAAAGATCCAACTGCCAAACATACCAGTATCTTTCCTCTGCTTGCTCAATATTTTCAAGATCAAACCCAAAAAACTCCTAATTTTTGAGAATCGTATAGTGAAACTGCCCTCAAATAAGAAACATTGGTTTCTGAAAAATTCAAATTTGCACAAAGGAAAGTAAAAGCATTTCTGATTGGTTTGATTCTTGGGAAAAAAAAACATTTGTAACCAATCAGATACATATCTAACACATATTCACAACAACTGAAGATGGGATCAGCCATTATATGCAGTCAACTAATTACGACTAAAGACGGGACCAGCCACTGAATGCAGAAACCGGATCATGTGTACAGGCGGTATTGGGACCAAAAGAGTTAATGCCAAAAACAAAGATTTGGCTTGACAATTTTCAGTATTATAAGCATCTAATGGTGCAAATGACTTAAAAGTTTTACCTGTCTATATAAACTGTACACATCCATGATCCTACCCAGACTGTGTGTGTCGTACAAAATCTGCTTAAAATGAGAACTCAGAAGAGCATCTTGAAGAGGTCAATTGCCTTCTCTCCGCCACTACTCGTACATATGAGCTTTCTTTCAGCCACAATTCATACATATATGCAGAGAGGTGTAATTTTTTTAACCCTTGTAAAATGTGCTTTCTTTTACTCACTAGCAATACTTTCATATAAATGTGCATAATCTACTAATTTGTTTTTTAAATGGCACAATCCATCATCAGTGTCAAACATTTTGAATCAGCTTCTTTAAAAAGCGAATATTACATTGCATCTTGTTTGGATTAACACCCAATTATGCATTACTGATATACACTCTAAACTAAAGCTGATATCTTCTACATATATTATTATAAAATTGGTATTAGAATATTGATTTCTTTACCAAGTGAGGCTGTCATTTTGTATTAAAAAAAAGGAAAAGCAAAATGTAAACTACAAATTAGTTAAAAAGGGAACTGGTCTTAAATCAACTTAATTTCAAAAACAGCAACTCATAGGGTAATCATAATGTTACAATTCTTAAAGATTACATTGCTCAAAACATTGTCATTTCTTTTTATTATCAAAACAGGCTATTTCACTGATGCATGCAAAGATTTTGTCAAACTTTTGAATATCTCTACAACAAATTCAAGATTTTATATATTAGTTTTAACAGCCTATAACATTGTCACAAAAAATATTGACACCATTAGATAAGAGGAATTTCTCTGAAGGTTCACCATCTGAAAGACCCTTCATTCATGTCATCATGAAAGAGCTGGATGAGGTTGGTAAACTTCTGGAAGCAACCAAGCTCTTTGAGTACAACCCATAGTGCATTTCTGTTGATTGTATTGAAAGCCTTTGTTAGGTGTACAAAGACAGATTCATGTTCTGCTCAAGGGATTCTCTTGGACTTGTCTCAGTGCTAAGATCATGTTAATGGTACTGCAGTCTGGGTGAAAAGCACACAGAGACTCGGGGAGGATATCTTCCAACACTGCCGCAATAATCCAATAATCGGGCAAGTATTTTGCCAGCTATGGAGAGCACGGAAATGCCACAGTCCACATGTGTGCCTTTATTCTTATAGAGGGTCATAATAGGTCGGCTGGCATCTCCTATTCTGTCCAGATGCTGATTAGCACATTATGAAATGCCTGTAGTCTGTTTACTGAGAGCCTTGTACACCTCCACTGGATTACCATCCTTTCTAAGTACCGTAGTAGGTGCCCTGCCACAGTTCATATCTTTATGGCTGTCTCTACCACTGAAGGAATACTCAGTTGGTCATGTGTTGCCTGTTGGGGTATTTGGTCAGAAACAGATCGGTTGACCGATGAGGGCAGTATTATGAGCTGTCTAATGTGTTCTTTCCATCTGTTTTTAATGTTCTATAATCACTGCCTTTAATCTGCTGACAGATGAGACAAAACTACAGCATCGATGAAATGTGACCTGGTATTAACCACTGCTTTGCTGTCACAGCAACACAGACAAAGCCAGATAGCTTATTAACGTCGTAGTCATGTGATGCAATAAAACCATTGCTCATATGTGCTCTACGCTTAATGAAATTGTCTCCAAAATGCTACAACAGTGACAGGTTTCTGTTGGCAGTTCTTGCAATAACTATGTTGATAATTATGTGTCATTTCATTCTTTTACCAGCAGTAAATGATAGCTTTCATGTATATTTTGAATTTTTGTACAACAACATCGGAAAGGGGTCTATTTTATTACATCCATACACCTCAGCATAAATGTCAAAATATCACAAACGGTGGGAAGGATCAAAGGAAACTCTGAATAGAAGGGTGTGGAGAGTGGCAATGAATAACACCGCAAACAAAAACATGAGAATTGATTAGATACCTTCACAAAGTCTGGATATCATCTAAATGCAATGGAAGATTTCTCGAACGTAAACATTTCAGCTTTAATCTAAACCATTAATATTTTCCTTCCAAATTTAACCAGTCTAAAGGAACCACACCATGCAAAGGTGGTGCAGCATTGTCCCACTGGGTAACAAAGCTTCTCGTCGTTATTTTGTTGCTTATGTCACCCTATACATATGCTCTCGTTCCTGCGTAATAGAGAAACGTTCACCAAATATGAATGTGGGTCAGGTTTGTTTTGGTAATCAGCTGTTTCACAGATCGGTCTCGACTTTTACAAATGCTGCATTACAAAACAAACAAAAATGTGCTAACCACATCAAATTTAAATTAAAAATCTTTAAACCATTACGATAAGGAGCTTACGTTGCAATAAATTTTGATGTGGCGTTTTCACAAACCAGCAAGTAGTGTTTGATCCAAGCCCTATTGTTGACAATGGCGCAATCGACTACTTACCCAAAACAAACTCCCATTGCTCGTTTCCTAGAGATCTTTCGGGTACAACCTCTAGGTCTAGCATTATGTCATAGAATCATGAAACAACGATATACTCAAATTAGTAAACTGTGGTTAAATACATGAACAATTGCATCTTTTTTTCAGTGGGTATGATGCTAACCTAATACGCCATTTTTGTTTTCATATCACTGCGCATGCTCAAAGGACATGTACTTCCGCTGTAACTGTTTCGCGCCATTAGGACATACAATTAATTTTACTGTATGTTCTCTGCATTTATTTCTCAGTACTGACCTTTCTACTGTGTGACAATCAATAAAAATCATGTTAATCTAAAATACCTTCAAAGTTGACTTCATGGCTAAGTTCTTGTCAAAGCTTCGCTGTATTTTTTTTTTTTTTTGAGAGGCTGCACTGTAAACTGAGCATGTAAACAGAACAAATATTTCACTTCCGGATCATCACCAGGGCCTTATTACTCACTGTGCACTGTCTGCATACAGACAACTACTCTCTGAGCTCATAATCTCAACAATAAACAATTAGCTTTAAATCCATACCAAAAAATGCATCATTCTAAGTCTTCTAACACCACCAAAATGAAAGAGGAAAACATGTTCTAAAAATAGACTAGAACTACATTCCTAGTGAACTGGAAGTACTAATTGTGATGCGATTCTATTAATAAATTGTCGAGACCGAAACATTTTGATTTGTCAGTGTTGTTTGTGTATCTTTATTTCTGAGACAATGGCGCCGAATAAATTTAATCCCGAGACAAAAACGCATATTTCTCAAACAATACTTGCAACTCAGGTTTACTTACGTACTACGAGTTCTTGTCACATACCAATTCTCGTCATGGTCATAAAAAATAATAATAATCACATTTCAATTACTTAACCATTTTCTTTTGTTCATTGCAAAAAAAGTTTAATAAGCAGCAACAACAAAAATTATATTAAGAAGTTACAGGCTTTAAGCAAATATCTGTACAATGTTTTGCACTGAAAAAGCAAGTACTGAAAAAGACTAGAGAAATAATTTTTCACTTATTTATGTATACGTCGTGGACGGCTAAATATATTTATGCAGCTAATAATTCAGTTGTTGATAATTTATATGAGCAGATACAGTTATTGCTTAAATAACGTCAGTTAAACAATATTTTGATATTTGTAAGAATCTTGATAGCCACTTATATAATTTACGTCATTTCTAGACTAACGGTGCATCTTGACCCAATCAACCCATTCTAAGAAAATAAAGCATACAAGTAAGAGGAAATTCGAAATTACTGGACTCAAACAATCGCTCATGTTAATTTATTATAGTGCCTTGTTGACCTAGAAGCTGTTTCCGTTACATATGTATGCGTTCATAAAGAAATTTACGGCAAGGCAATTTTTTTTTTCTAAATGTGAAATGACGTTTGCATCTTTGACGAGAACTGGTAATAAAATTTAAAATAAATTATACGCATACTGCAACACTAATTGCACATGATATGAATTTTCAAGCGAACGTATTTCCAAGAACACTTTGCAGGTAATTTGTCCCACTATTTTTTATCGACCACAAATTAACGTTAAGATATTGTCCACGTATTTACTTTTTCCTCTCTGAATTTCGAGAAGCAATTGCGGCAGGGCCGTGGACAGGATTTGTGGCCTTGGATAATTCTCCAGCAGACCCTATTACAAATTGTGACGGCAGTAGGTATCCTGACCATTATTGGCCCACCGGATTTTTATCCTAGTTGTCTAAATGTGTCCGTGGTCCTAAACTGTGGATGAACGGAACAACCACCAGATTCTCGATTATTTGTATTTTTTTTAAATATATATTTCTTTGTAAAGAGGAACGCAGGTTCAGTTTCCCCTCGGATCGGCTGCAGTAGGGTGATTTTTGGTAGGACAGTTTAATGTGTCGTAAAACACTAAACCACTCACCAGGATCGGCCTTAGGGCAAGGCGAGCAAGGTAGATGCCTTGGCCCCGCGCCTTCAAAGACCCGAACGTCAATTGACCCCAAAATTAGGCATACTACAGTACCCAATGGCCGGGACCCGCTGCCAGCGTGTGTCTGTCTTGGGCATCGCAAAACTCCCAACAAATAGTGGAACAAGGTCGAAGAAGAGACATCGTTTCGCTCTGGAACCGGCTCGCTATAGACAAGCGAAATTACATATTAGATAGATGCACAATACCGTAGGATTTATATTTAAACATGGTGAGCCAGAAAGGAAAGTCCGTATATGTGGATACATGATTATGTGAAAGAAATGTACATAGATCACACAAATATATTCAAGAATTAATGGAACCAACGAAACGAGTAACGGCACCCTTCTTTTGGATCTTATATACAATGAAATAAAATAAAAACTACACACTTATCAACATATAGCATACATGCCTCGAGGTTGGAAAAACAGTGCAGGAGGGCCTCAGCAAATGGTCTGCGAAGATCAAACGAAAGAGAACACACTCCACACAAAAAATACAAAATTATATACAAGCTTTCTAATCCACTTAGCCATGCCTACCCCACCCCCACAAAAATAAGAAGAAAAGGATCAGAAGGCAAATATACAACCATTTTTCGCTAGGCAAGCGGAAGTTAACACTAATGAGCCTTAACCCACTCAATTTCTATTGAGAAATATAAAATATATAGTATTTATATTTGGAAATACAAGGTATATACATGCACAAATTAATATCTATATAACAGAGAGGAAAGTGCACATCTAAGGAACCCACATTTTATTAATGAATACATATATAACTTCATGTAGAATAATACCCCCACCCCTCTCTCTCTCTCTCTCTCTCTCTCTCTCTCTCTCTCTCTCTCTCTCTCTCTCTCTCTCTCACACACACATATTAATTAAGCTAACTAACTAACTATATGTTTGTATGTATGTATGTATGTATGTATGTATGTATGTATGTATGTATGTATGTATGTATGTATGTATGTATGTATGTATGTATGTATGTATGTATGTATGTTCATGCGTCTATCTTACTGCTTCTTGAATCATTGATAAATCGTTCGTAGAAGTCTAAAAAGTTAGAGACCGCTGAGTGGTTAAATTTAACAGTATTATTTTGTTCATCTTAGTCAGTCACGGATTACCCATTAGGCAGAGTAGGCAACTGCCTATGGGCCCCGCGACTTTTATGGCTCCCATCAGGGGTCCCCAGGGGCCCCCATGAGACCGTGACCGTGGGTCTGGGGCCCCAAAAGTTTGATTGCCTATGGGCCTCCACGGTGCTTAATCCGGCGCTGATCTTAGTCAGAGTACGCCCGTGCTATATAGACGTGAACAAGTGTATGTGTTCTTATTACATATTTTTAAATCAGTTTTTTTTTTTATAAAAAAAAAATATGAGTTCTTATTTAATACTGAGATACCAGTAAAAGTATACGTGGTCTTTATTAATATTTAGAAATATCAACGCTTAACATAATATACAGGTGCGACGTAATTTGATTGACGCTAATTTAAAATTTTTGTATAGCATATATGCGTTGGTACGTGAACATTACGTGCTTAATATGTTCGTGCGTGTTATTAAATGGGACACGGATAGCATTAATAACTATTATATTATATACATTATTTTGATTAGTTCACGTGGCAACCATCCCATTAATTTGTATTGTGTTTTCTTTATTTTCTTTTATTTAAAACCCTAAACATCTTTCCCGGAGATTCTTTGGTGTTGTTTACTTGTTACAGAATGAAGCTGTTTATCGAGAAAATTGTGGGGTTTTGTTACAAAATCTATCTTCGACCGATCAATAGGTTATGTATGGTGCATGTTCATCTGACAGTTCTTTATTTGTCGTTGTTGTTGCTGTTGTTCCATGATTATATTTAACACCGTTACTGCCTTCTCCGAAAAATCGTGTACATTGTTCGTCTTTGACTCGTCCACTTCTTCTATTCTTCTTCTTCCGGAGATTCTTGTTGTTGTTGTTGTTGTTGTTTAAAATACTTCTGGATTTAGCGTCAGCTTTAGATGCGAGAGGTCGCCAGTTCGAACCCAGTACGAGTCATGTCAAAGACATAAAAACGGTACTTGCAGCTGCCTCGCTTGGCGCTCAGCATTAAGGGGTTAGTGGTAGTCTGGTCGTGCTGGTCTCATGATAATGTGACTGGGTGAGAACCGTGAGACATGATGGCAAATGTCTCCGGCAAGATGTCCCAGTGCTATATATCACTATAAAACTGCCTCACTGTAGACATCGCAGCGATATGCTTGAACAATTTTTAAAGCTACGTTAAAAATACAAATCACATCACACACACATTTTTTTTTGTTTGCAATAGAAAAGATTATTTAGAACAAAACAGAAATAGAATGGAACACTGCGGATTAAACAACACTTTCATGCTTTTAGCTGTCTGAGAATGGAGGGGAAGAAAGAGAAAGCGTAAGAGACGCAAATATAGCAACAGAACCAAACACGTAACTTAATAACAAACATCTGTCTCTGATAGGAAAGTATATAAATACTATGTCCGATTGAAGCAAATATGATTGGAGAGAAATAAATACAAGAAGGTCACTATAACAAAAACTTCTATAATGTAGTGCAGCATAGTATAGTACCAGTACTATAATATCCTATGCTACGCTACAATACACTATATTTTTCTATCTTGTCTTATCTGTATATTGCTGCATTGCATTGCATTGCCCTGAACTGCACTGCACTGCAGTACATTACATACATACATACATACATACATACATACATACATACATACATACATACATACATACATACATACATACATACATACATACATACATACATACATACATACATACATACATACATACATGCTTAGGCTCGAATAAACAATAACATAGAAAGAGTGAAAATAACAAGCTTGTAAAAACTTAATAAACAATTTATTAAGCACAAATATTTTCCAGAAAAGAAAATTAAACTTAAGGTTTTAAGAATTAATTCCAAAATTAATCCCAAAATAATTCAAAATATAATCCACTAGTGAAATTGCAAAAGTCCTGGTAATAAAATGTCCAAATAATTCCCAGTTCGAATCTTAGTGAAGCATCCAAGATGGAAGACAATGTCACGTGATGAAGTCAGTTCTGGTCTTATGAAATTCAATGAACACAATTATTTTCCAGATAAATAACAAAATAAATCCTCTTGATCCAAACGAATTGAAATTATTTCCAATACAAGGTAATTTAAAATAACTCAAAACGACACACAACATAGTATTCTAACAGCCCAACTTCTACTAAATAGTTCGCTCCAAAACATAATTTATATACCTGTTTTTATGTAAACAAAGAAGGGGTCACATGATCTTCTAGAATCTTTTAGAACAAATTTACGTTAAAAAAATCTCGTACACACCGTATAACCCAACTAAAAATAGAAAGATGTTTATAACAAAGCTCCATGATGTCATTGGAATCAACCAATCATTTTAAAAGCTTGTTTACAACTCTGAAGCTAGGTCAGAAATGAGGTCAACAGCTGGTGTTTATTCGTAGAGTACAGGTCATCCCACTTTTTTAAAAAATCTGAAAAACCAAACAAACAACAAAAAAAAATGACTTAAATCAAATATACGTAACAAGATGCATACATACATACATACATACATACATACATACATACATACATACATACATACATACATACATACATACATACATACATACATACATACATGCATGCATCATATTTACCATCAGTTATGTCGACTTTAGATGAAACCTTCTCGAGTTACCATTATTTAGAAAGAGAATACTAAATGTTCCTTTCTTTGTCCTGCAAAATGTGAAAAACAGGAATTGTCTGATAAACTCGCATCCCCGCGCTTTCCCATTTTTACCTAAAATTCGATGTTTGCATTTCCTGAGTATTTCTCTGTTCATAAGGATTGCAACGAGGACAATGTTCAGTAGCTATGTACATCGGTTGTTTCATGCTAAAAAGGTATGTGCTTGGTTAATGGGTAAGGATATTGTTAGATTGTTAGTTTTCAAGCTATGACCCTGGGGCCATGTCCTCTAGGGTAAGAATGTACCCCCAGTGCCAGTTTCAGTTATATGCATTTACTTGTCTCTTCATGTCGAGTAAATGTGTATACAGTTATGGGAGCGAGATCTCAATCGAAATTTCGAAGTAACAACCCATGGTCAAGTTCTTCGTTATATGGACGAACCTTGAGTTCAACATGGAAAAATATGTCCTTTATTCCCAGTAAGAATATATGTGATTATAGTGGTCATCTAAATAGTTTCGATACAATGACCCTTCGGCTAGTATCTTGGGTCATTGCAGAGGCGTAGCTATGATATTTTGCGCCCGGGGACGAACTATAAAATTGGCGCCCCCCCCCCCCCCCCGTTTAATCACATTGATCTTATGACCGATTTATTACCCTTGTTTACTTATTATAATGTAACGTTGTAAGCCTCATTTTGGCGCCCCTGTACCTTGGCGCCCGGGGACATATGTACCCCCCTGCCCTCCCCTTGCTAAGCCTCTGGGTCATTGTGAGGATGAGCATTAAGAGGTTAGTGTTAGGACTGGTCGGCCTGGTGTCAGGAAAATGTGATTGGGTGGGACATAATGCTGCAGACACCGTAGCGATATGACTAAAAAATTGTTAAAGCTACGTTAAAAATCCTAATTACAAACACACACTACGTTGATTCTCCTTGCAGCAAATTATAAACGTCATAGGAATCGATATCTCTCTGACATAAATCGAAGTGTTTTTATTTTTATTTTAAGCAGATTGACGTGGTGTTTGTAGAATACTACGAATGTCAATCATTTGTGACCAGCAATATTGCGTCACGTGATCGTGTTCATGCCGCGAAAGTCTTAAAGAACTTAAAAATAAAAATAAAAAAAACTGAAACAACTTAGGTTTATCAAACGTTTTATAGAGTAGTTAAGTGATTTTGCACCTTTTTATATAATTTTTTTTTGTCCAATATGCCATTACTTTTTAATGCCTAAACTTTTATAACCACGATTGCACTGGTGTGTCTGTAAATCATATGCATACTACAACTGCGACAACCAACACCACCACCACGATCACACCGCAACGATTGCCTATTGATTAGAGCGTCCTCCTCGGATGCGGGAAGTAGAGGGTTGGATCCCCTGTTGAGTACCTAAACCTATTCATTGCACTGTCGTATATGTAACATTGACATGCTGTCTTCAACTAAAACCAAACTGGTTAGAAATTTAAAGCCAGGTTTGTGTATTTATTTGTTGTTGTGAGATCTTCTTTTACTTCCATTTCTAGTTCTTTATAACTTTCTTGTTGTAAGTCGGACTAACATACCGAACAACAAGGAATTATTCTTAATTTGACCCCAAATGGTAAATTTAAACATGTAAATTATGAACAAAGCGCGTGTTTGTGAGTTGCTGATGACACAGAAACACGATAACTCTTTAGAAATTAAATCGAGCTAGTTTGTTTAAAATTGATACATACGGCAAGTAGCACATTACATTTTGAATGCTGAAAGAACGATAAAACAAAGCTTAGATCAAGGGGAGACGAAAACGGGCAACATCTAATTGCCGTTGGATGAAAGTTGATGGTACGCCAACGCACCTTCTGGAAATGGTTCGGATTTTGATGAAAAGACTACTCTACAGTGAAAAACTGTGCACCTACGGACATCGACACAAAACCTAATTTCCCGCTTTTTCCCCCAAGAGCAAATATAAAGTGGAAAGAGTGAGCATAGAAAGGATGACGGATATTACACTTGGAGTCCACTCTATCTTATGTCACTGAATCATCAAACCAACTCTTTGCTATCTTTCTTTCATACGTTCCATTCTTTTACTTCCATTTCTAGTTCTTTATAACTTTCTTGTTGTAAGTCGGACTAAGATACCGAACAACAAGGAATTATTCTTAATTTGACCCCAAATGGTAAATTTAAACATGTAAATTATGAACAAGGCGCGTGTTTGTGAGTTGCTGATGACACAGAAACACAGTAACTCTTTAGAAATTAAATCGAGCTAGTTTGCTTAAAATTGATACATACGGCAAGTAGCGCATTACATTTTGAATGCTGAAAGAACGATAAAACAAAGCTTAGATCAAGGGGAGACGAAAACGGGCAACATCTAATTGCCGTTGGATGAAAGTTGATGGTACGCCAACGCACTTTCTGGAAATGGTTCGGATTTTGATGAAAAGACTACTCTACAGTGAAAAACTGTGCACCTACGGACATCGACACAAAACCTAATTTCCCGCTTTTTCCCCCAAGAGCAAATATAAAGTGGAGAGAGTGAGCATAGAAAGGATGACGGATATTACACTTGGAGTCCACTCTATCTTATGTCACTGAATCATCAAACCAACTCTTTGCTATCTTTTTTTCATATGTTCCTTTCTCCTCTCACTATTTTCTTTCCTTCCTTCTTAAGACGCTAGTTTTGAGTTTTAATTATCCGTTGTCGCTCGTGGACAGAAATGCAACGCAATATTATCTTAGATTTAGAGTATGATTATTATTTATTACATTAAATTTTATTTTTCAGGCAATGTATCATTTTTGAGCGTTACCTGGAAGCTGAGAGGGCTCAGTAGTTAGCGTACTGGTTATAGCAAGCAGCTGGAACCGGATTTTAAAAAATGCCCCGACCAGGATAGTGCCAGTGCAAGACACTTTCCTTGAAGTGCCGTGTACTCTATAACTTTGAATGTGTTGATTTACTATTATGTACCAAGCAAATACAAATTTGAAATTCAGCAAGTCTAATATCGTATTTGTAAAATGAAACGAATGTAAGCAAAATAAAATCGAGATGATTTTGGTAACGTGATGTTTGCTTTCCCCCGGAGACGTCATGGGGGAGGGGGAGGAGGGCATTTGCCCCCCTCACCAATTTGCATGTGCTGCAAAATTCCAGTAGCCTATACATAAAAATTAACAAGCCCATCAAGTCCCCCCCCCCCGCCATCCCCACCCCTTTTTTATTATGGGGATCAGGATGACCGAGCGGTCATAGGTATTCGCCTTTACAGATAACTGCCATCTTACCTCTCTCTCTCTCTCTCTCTGCGTGTGTGCATCCTTGGGCATGGCCTATGTTGGTATGTGAGAAACCTTGCCAGTAACTTCCCGTGGTCAGTGACTCCGCCATATGACCATTCATGTGACGAAATATGACTATACCCACAAAAACACATAAAATCCTTATTATTTATATCTTATATCGCCTTTCTGATCTCCCTACCCAGCCTCACTTCATCTCTATATCCCATGTACTCATGTAAATTTACATGCATGTATAATTTGGGAGCCAGGGCTGTGTATAATCAACGTGTTTGCTCACACAGCAGTAATCACAATTACAAAAGTCTTTCCCTAAAAAAAGACGATAAGGACAACAACAACAACAACAACAACAACAACAACAACAATAATAATAATAATAATAATAATAATAATAATAATAATAATAATACGTTGATATAATGACGACGAGGAAAAGAGACGATGATTATCATGGGCAGATTGGGGTCGGTTTGCTAAATAGATATCCGGAGCACCACCCACCCCATGAAATGAGCGCGAAACAAATCGAATATTTCCTAAAGTGAATTTTCGATAGATCGTTCAGATTATGCCCTGAAAACGCTTAAAATTCATGTGATCCAGTTGTTGGAGAGAGAGAGAGAGAGAGAGAGAGAGAGAGAGAGAGAGAGAGAGAGAGAGAGAGAGATGAGTGACTATGCGTATGTATTTACAATCATTTTTTACTTGCCCACGCATGATTATTGCAAATGTCACAAGAGTCTCCGCCATATCAGACGAAAAACTATGGAAAACACAAACATGTTCGTAAACATCTTAGGATGACAAACAACTTTGAAAAACAATGCGTTATTACTGTCCACAGCATATCACCTTATACTGTGGCCAGCGGGATTAGTCTAAAATCGATGTTATTTTGCTGAGTCTAATTCTGTATTTTACATTTGATATTAAATATCACAATCACCACGCATTTAACTCTTTTTTTTATTCCTGCATAAGATCATGTTGATGTATTTATTGTGTAACATTACATAGTAGTAAACGCATGTAGTAAAATTTCACACGCTATCTGGGTCAGCCCATCCCATACAACGGTAATTTCTCATGAATAATAAACCATGTTTACATGTACAATCTCCATATAAGGAAGATTCCGGACATTATACATTCGCGTATTTACATATCAATTATTATTTGTTCGCCAGATTGATGACGTATAGGAAAAACATATACGGAATTGAACGAAAATCGCCATATATGGCAAATGTGGTAGTCTCGGCAATGATCGGAATTTACGGGAACGTATATCGACAACCAATCAGATTCGAGGTCAGCTGGCTCGTGTCAAGCAGCATTGTTATGCTTGAGAAATGAATGAAGACGAGCCAAACAGCATGCTACCATTTGAGCCGAACACGTTGTATAGTAAAGTAGGCTCAAACTTTCTTAGCAACATGCCTAGAGTTGTTTCTAACCAACGACATAAGTTCGAAAACGATGAACTATTTAGAAAACTTTCTAGAGAGTGTGAGGTTAGTTCACTATCATTTGTTTTACCCGGAAGCTCCGGTACTCGCCAGTACTAAAGTATATAGTTCTATAAACTGTGATACATATTCTATATATATATATATATATGTATATATCTTCAAGTGTATTGTGTTTGTTCTTGTGGATATGGCGTAAAGGGATTTTTATATTATTCATGAGGATTATTATTTTTGTTTCAGATTAAATACACTGGATTTAGAGACAGGCCTATTGAGGAGCGACAATTACGGTTTCAAACTGAATGTAGAGAGGGTCATGCAGACATAGTAAGTATGATATTACCTACAGTTGTGTATTCACGTATGCTTTGTCCTTCTTTGTTCACCAAATATTTGAAACTCTACTTTAAATGTATATCAGTGGCACTGACATTTCTTTTTGTATATTGCTATCATTAAGCTAAATACTTTTATTGATAATTTTAAACAATGAGGTGTTTTGGGGTCCCAAGTTTTTATTTGAATCGTTGTAGCACTGACGTAGTCTCAGTTTCTACTTGATTGACCTCGTCCGACACGTGCTAGTTCTCTTTGCCTGGAGCTGTTACATTAGTCATATCGTGACATCTTTCCAGCAATAGTCACAATTAAACATGAATCGTGTACTCTGCCACTTTCTGAACTTCATGCTGTTTTCCTAGATATGTATATTATAATTGAGGAAAACACACTATGACCCCTCTGACCGGGTTTTCCCCAATCACGTACACATAGATATGACCAGTGTGCGTGGGCGATCTGAAGTTCAAAGTAATACTATAGTCATTCTGCGTTGTAATAGGTCGCTAACATTCCTTTGTGGATTTTAATTCTTGTATAGACCAACCCACCCCATTTTTTTTTCTTCAACGGAAACGTTACCAAATTTATACGTGATTTGGATTTCGGTTTGTTTTGCACTTTTATGTTGAAACTTTTAGATACGAATATGACTAAAGCCCAATACCTTCTTATTAAAGTGGTAGCTACTTGATGACACATGGTAACTAAATCGTTCAGTGGCACCGTTGAGTTTCTTTCTCAAATGTTTTTCGTATATTTTCTAAGAACATATAATTGTTTTGTTCAATTTTAAAATTGAAGTAGTTTTTGTAAAAGAATGACACTTAACTGGTTTTGGTATAGTATTATCAGGAAAGAAATACACATAAATGTAAATAACATCAACGTACTGTGATTTGATACTGCAACAAGGAAAAAAAAAGAATGCAAAGACAGCAATAACGACGGCGGCGACGAAGACAATTATAAAAACAACTGTATCAAAACGCGCAAGCGTGACATAATCGTTACATTACAATATTTTGAAGACAACGACTGTCAATGTATACACACTTTGCCGCAAAATGAAGTTATTTTTAAGTATTTTTTAGGCTAGTCCTTGAATATCTTCCGTTTTCTTACAAATGTATACCCATAGTTTACACATTTGCGATGTTTTGCATGTTATCTTTGTACTTTTTTTTTTCTTCAAATGACATCGGACCTTGATAGCGTTGTCCAAGTAGCATATTAGATATTGTGTTAGTGGTTTCAATTTCCTGGTAAGATTTGAAATCCAAGATAAAGAGTCGTTCTAGTTAATCGTTTGATTATGTTTCCTGTTTCAATTTGTTTTAGAATGACATGTACATCTGCTTCACAGAACTATCACTAATATTCCCATATTTAGATATTTAGATGTCCGACACTGCCAATAAAACCCCATATAAATCATCTCCTCTGTCTGTCTCTGTCTGTCTGTCTGTCTCTCTCACACATACATACATACACATACATGCATACATACATGAATCCATCCATCCATCCATCCATCCATCCATCCATACATACATACATACATACATACATACATACATACATACATACATACATACATACATACATACATACATACATACATACATACATACGTGTGTGTGATTTTTTGGCGCCTGTCCTTTAAATGCATGAATGCAGACGGAAGATGTATATGCACTTACTTGACTCTTAAAAAGTTTAGATGGGGTTAGAAAAGTTCATAAATTTCTTTACAACAATGTTTCCTTGTTTTGATTGGTTAAATATAATTAGTTATTTGATCAAAACACACGAGACAGACAGGCTCTTTACCAACGAAAAAAAAATTCCTCAGGTGAAGTAATTATTTAGTTCTTTTGTAACTTTTCTACTGTAAAATTATTCGTCTCACTTTTTACACGCAATATTTTAACTGTTACTGTCAACAAATGCTGTATGATTTTTTCCTACTTTTTTTTCCCCACCAGGCTTTCGTACCCACTGGAACAAACTTACATTTGAATTTCTTGTCAAATCCCTGGTCTGATAAAGCTGAGGACAGAGTCGCCACCCAAGATTACGTGGACTTTGACAGAGAATCAGGAAAGGTAGGCTATTTTGTAATTATTTATTTATTTATTTATTTATTTATTTATTTATTTATTTAGTGATAAAAGACCTCATCCTGGTGGTCATAAGTCAGATTTGGGAAAGGGCGTAGACAAGAATAGTCTGCACTTTATGTGCCCCTCGATCTTCTTTTAAGCATCCATTTTGTACCATGATTGCGATATACTCGTTATGCCTCTCGATTACGATATACTTTGATATGCCGCCTATAGATTACGTTATAGTTTTCTTTCTTGCTTGAATAAACATCTCCGATTCGGTGCTCATGTTACCTAATTTATTTAGTATTGTTGAATACGTTGTTTGACGGGCTACCAAAATCTTATTCAGAAAGCGTCCATATAGAAGCACATATTACAATGGTCTGAGAACTTGAAGAATCTGAGGGTTTTCCTGATTAGTTTTCAGAACTGAAAAAACTTCGGTTAAAAGCTTCAAAAGTGTATTTTAAAAATGTAATCATATTCACCCATCTAAATTAAAGGTAATATTTGCATTTCATATGGGGTGTGTTTAAGATGACCAATTTGAAACGTCCTAGAAATAAAGCAGTACATTTCGTCAAGATGGCATAACCCTGTATATCCTTTAATGTACTATCCGGTTCTCATGGGTGCAGAAAAAAGTTTAATAAAAAAAATACCAATAATTTATAGCTATTTAGGTCAAATTTCGAAACTGACTGAATAAGAGATAAACATGTTATATGGTGTCATATGCGCATAAAAAGAAGGCAAACAAAATTGTACCAATGGCGGGGTCTAGGTATCCAACATTGGCAAGTCGATGGACTGATCTGGTTAGGATAACAATAATTATCTCCCTTGATCTACCAAAGCTGTATTCATTATCTATCAATGGTATCTACAACGGCGAGATTACCCACCACCGGCATACCTAAAGTGTTTGGCACCCAGGGTGGATCCTTCTATTGGTACCCCCACAAATAATATAAAATGTAAACACACAGAAAATTATATTATGTTTTCAGGTAGATTTGTAAACAGTACAGTGCTGTCCCCCCAAAAAAAATAGAAAATGCTTTTACTTGGCGAATTTTTCATTTATTTTGAAGTTTTTTTTTTACCAGTATTTCAATTCTCCCGATGGACCCCACCGCGACTCTTTTATGGCTGTCACCAAGGGCGGACCCCCCCCCCCCCTCCCTCGTTTCCCACTTAGTAAGCCACTGATACCCAAAACTAATTTATGAGTACTTCAAGGGTAGAGTTTAGATATTGTGCTTCAGGTTTATTCTTTTGTTGCTGTTGAATAGTTTATTGATAGAACGAATCTTCCACAAATCTATGCAATTGTAGAACTAATTATTTTAACTTTAAATGTCATAAAATTTCGAAATTTTATTTAAATGTTAGATTTTAAAAATCTCTGATTTCCTTAATAATATTTGTGGAGATGTCTAGAAATTCCACTTCATTGACACAAATACTAAGCATAAGAAAGGTGGGGATTTTTTGTACAAGAGAGAAACATTGTATTTAATGTCGACGAATACGGAGTATCAGACAATGAAAAGAAAATCTGAAAATAATTCTTGAATATCCTAGTGGTCAAATGAACAAATGAATGAATCAAGCGAAAATACTGACACATTTATAATGTTATTTTATTGTCTCAAGTTGTTCCGAATTTCGTGAATTTTTTTCCCCATCTGAATTCCGAATTTCGTTATAAGATATTCTTGTTTCCCCCCCCCCCTCATTTAATATACAAACCTAAACTTATAATATAGAATCTTTTCTCAATGTCGATATATTATTAAAATATTTTCTTTCTCCATTGTTCCCTAGAACTTCCCCGATTCTTGCACATAAAAACATTTACATAACGCGCATGGTAAAACTCCTAGGGAAAAAAAGTAGTTACAACACATCTGTACTGAGAGCAAATGGCGACGGGCGTCATCTTTCTATTTCCTCATTTGTTGACTTATATGGACTTGTATGCATAGCTTATCAGTAATGTCATGTACATGTACAATCTATTTATAAAATCAATGAGTGAATCTCTGGAAAGATTAAAAATTATCTTTCAATTTCCCATTGGTTTTTACTGTTAAGAGGTTTACTGATTGTATGATAGTTCCTTCCTTATATTAGTCAATTGTTGAGCTAAACGTTTTAAGTTAAGAAGATCTCAACGCTTCCGATTTCTTAAAGAGTATGTGGTTTCTTTTTTATTTTATGGGAAGGGCAGATAATTCCAGTGAATCAAGAAAGAAATACGTTAAGCGAAGTTAATCATTGTAATTTATTTAAAAAGATTATGCATTAAAGGTCGTATTGGTCGATACGCTGGAGTGTTTCTATGTTTAATTATTTTTGGTTAGAAAGATCAGTTTATTTGACGTGTTCCGATTTTGTAGATGTTATATGAAAATAAATTAGTAGATGACTTAATAATCTTGTAAATTTTCCTTTTTGTAATCCTTTGTTGAACGAACAAATGAGTAATTTCAACATTTTTCAATAGTAAATCTCTTCTGCTTGAATTGAAGCACAGAACGATTTACGAACCGATTTTGTCATAAATATAAACGAACATATAATTTGAGAAATACAGTGTTTGTAAAATTTACTTACTTTACCAGGCTTTGAGAGAGAGAGAGAGAGAGAGAGAGAGAGAGAGAGAGAGAGAGAGAGAGAGAGAGAGAGAGATTCGTCATGTCGACTTATGTGGTTACAATGCCGGCAAAAATGGCGAATCAGAATATGACAAAAGTCTGAAAATAATTTTTCAGAATAGTGGTAAAATGAACCAACTAATGGATGAAAACAAGAAGGCTCTATTGAATGTTGCTACTTTATGTGCCTCAGACTGTTTCGAAAATCGACATGTCCTTCGTTGTGTGTTTCCTCCTGTCTTCCGAACGTTGTCATTACAAATGCTTTTTGCTTATGCCCATGTTTTAAAATTGAATATGCACTACACTTAGCATTTATATACCGTGTGATATAGAATCTTTCTGGAATAACGTGTTCTTATTGTTTTCAACGTTTTGTGTTTTGTTTTTTCTTCTTCTTTCCTTTCTTTCCAAATGCACCCCTCAATTGCTACATGACATATATTATACAATGTTCCAAATCAGATATTAAGAGAGCAGACGGTGTTCTGACGACAAAATTATATTTCCTTATTCGTTAGCACACATGAACTTACACGCCGTATGAGTTGCCTTTACTATATTAAAAATGATAAAATCAATGAGAATAGCTGTATTTTATCAATCGTATGCTTGCTGTACTAAGTTAATCATATCTGTGTAATTCGTTGTATTTTCACAAATAATATAACTTCTTAGTAGTATTTATAAACATTTGTTGTGAGCGAATAATTGACCGTCTGTCTGTTTATAATTCCATAAGCTGGCATGGTTATTTAGTTTCTTCTTTAAATTTGCTAAAATAATAATGTTTGCACAAATTTGTGATTTACATTACAGCAAAATATCGTTGTTTTTTTCCTTAACATGTACCGTTTTTTTAATTTTACATGGGCTAGTGGATATTGAATTGGTTTTCGGTAATTCTATTTGCTTACGTATTCCAATCAGTCAACGCTCATTGCATCAAATATTGATTGCAACATCAAATGAAAGTGTTAATGATTTCACAATAAAACATGCAATAAATACACGAACCAAGACTCAAATAGCTTTTAAGCAAGATGCGATTTGTATTTTTTTTAAAAGAAATATTTTTAGTTTTTAAAAGAAGATAGTATTAAAGAAAACCCACAACATCAACCACCACATGAGTTGGAATTGATAACTTGTCATAAATTATTTAATTTTAGCCCACATGGTTCATTGCACGTTTCTTACATTGTTCCTTTCAAGCTGAGACGAAGTTAGCGTTATTAGCGTTATTATGGCGTGTTTGTATGTTTGTTATGTGATTGATACATGTGAGATGGGTACGAAATTATCCATTTCTTATTATTCTTCACATTTTTCTGACATACTGTATGTATATAAACATCTCCCACCTGATTAACACTGACAAAAATCGGAGTGTATCGCGACGGCTGTGTTAATTTACGTACGGATCGTAAATAATAATAATAATAATAATAATAATAATAATAATAATAACAATAATAATAATAATAATAATAATAATAATAATAATAATAATAATAATAATAAAGATTTCCCGTCGACTTTGACCGACCCTTGATTACATATGCAGGTCAATAGCATGCGCTGACGGTTATTAATATATCGGAAATATATCCATTGTTCAATGCGTACAAATTTAATGATTTACCATTTTAGAGACCAGTCTTTTTGAATGCATTTCGATTAATTCTTTTTAGGTGCTCACATGCATGACATGAATGTCTAATTAGTCTAAAATGCCTATAATCAGATATTTTATAACACGGTGAGTGAACACTATTTTACAGATTAAAATAACGTGGATTGTTTTTTGGGGATGCAAAGAAAACATGCCCTTGTTGGCGTGTACTTGCACTGCGTTCGGATCATCCTCAATAATTTACAATACGTGCTAAGATATAACGCACTCCATCTGTAACAAAGTTGACTGACCGAGGCCTTAGCTAGCTACTTGTGATAATGACTGCGAATGAACAGTGTAGACCTGTCCCCAAATACCCCGCAACCTCCACAAACAAAGAAGCAAATGTTCAAACACAGTCTCAGCTGGAAATTCTGACAGTTGGTTCACGTCATATTATTGACCAATCAGACGCGTTTAGTTGAGAGTTTCAGAGCGATAATTTGTATGATATCCTTGAGACTTGTTGGGGTCTACACTCTTTTCAGCTGTCTGCGCGTTATATGCCGGCAATTGCGCTACGTCAGACCTTGATGGGAAATTAGCACGCGCACAGTTGACACTGAAGTTTAAGACCTTTATGTATCATTCTAATATACTTTACTGAGTCAAAGAATTGTATTGAGAATAAATTATGTAGTCATATAATTGATTTAGGGTAGTAGTGTCTCTGAAATATATAACCCAGGCTGGCTCAGTACACAAAATGCACAACACCCCCCACCAGTCCCCCCCCTCCCAAAAAAAAAACAACCAGTCGAGTGATTTAAAAAAAAAAATAATCCTGAACGTGTCTAATTTATATTTTCAACTGATGCTTCTGATATTAAGTAGATGCCGGATAGCAAACTGCTCCGGTGATCTAATGGTTCTAGCGTTCGCCTCGGATTCGGGATTTTGTGTGTCCAACTCCGACCTAATCATACCAAACCCTTACAATAAAGGTACTAAAAGCTGCCTCGCTCGGCCGTCATCGTTAATATGTTATTGTTAGGACTGGTAAGACTGGTTTGCTTGTTGGTTTGTTTGATTAAGATTTTTTAACGTTGCTTTAACAATTTCAGTAATATCGCTACGATGTCTGCAGTGAGGCAGTTTATAGTGATGTCTAGCACTGGGGCATCATGCCGCAGACATGTAGCATGATGTTTCACTCAGTCACATTATCCTGACACCAGGCCGACCAGTCCTAACACTAACCTCTAAATGCTGAGCGCCATGCGAGGCAGCTGTTAGTACCATTTTTGTAAATATTTGGTATGACTCAGCCGGGGATCGAACCCATGACCTCCCGCTTCCGCGGAAGATGCTATAACCACTAGGCTATCGGAGCGGTCTGGTCAGACTGGTGGAGGATAATGCGACTAGGTGGGACATTATGCTGTAGCGCTAGACATCAATATAAACTACCACACTGCAGACATCGTAGCTTTATGAGTGAAGATTTTGTTTAAAGCTACGTTCAAAATCCTAATCTCTCTCTCTCTCTCTCTCTCTCTCTCTCTCTCTCACACACACACACACACACACACACACACACACCTCGCTTGGGGCTTAGGATCAATAAGTTAGTGTTAGGACTGGTCAGCCATGTGTCAGGATAATGTGAATTCGGTGGATGTGATGTCACATAACTGCTGTATGATTCTCCAGTGCTAGACATCACTATAAATTGCCACACTATAGACATCGTAGCGATATGACTGAAAAATCAACACACACACACACACACACACACACACACACACACACACACACACACACACACACACAGCCTTGCATTAACACCCATGCTTTACACGTGCCAGACAGCCTTGCATTAACACTCGTACTTTACACCTCGAAAGTCTCGAGACCGATCCCCGTTTCCGTTAAGTGTCGATAGTGATTGCCCATCCCAATTCATTTACTAGGATTTCCCGCTTCCATTAACCTCAAAGACCACATCTCCTCGTAACATGATCCGTCCAAAAGATTAAAAGACGGTTCACAGTGCCCAACACACATCAATAATGCTTGGAAGTTGTATACATACACACATCTCAAAATGTTGAAGATTGTGACAACACGGCAGATTTGACTGCATTTATGGGTTTAGCGGCTTTTGTAAAACACATTATGGGCATATAGATGGCGGCCATCATATCTGGCGGAGAAAGATTCAGAGAAAACCTTGGAAAAACAACCGCCCCATGTGAAACTAGTGGCAAGCTTTTATTATACACGCATATTGGCCGAACCAGACTCGAACCCACACGGACAGAGGTGAAATATCAGAGATCTGTAATGGCGTTCGCCTTAGACCACTTGAGAGGCCTGCTCTATGGAAGAGCATGGGACTTGCATTCCAAAGGTCGCGGATTCGATAACCATCAAGGCCAGCTCGTCTGCTGTCTCAGTGTGTCCTTGAATAGGTTCTTAGCTCTCGTTTCCACGGCATGACAGCCCAATGATGTATTTAATGTGCCGTTAAAACGAACGACCGCGCCCACCCCCACCCCCGACTTAACAACACACTAAATATGAGCTGTGCTGCATAAAATATTTAATGAAAGAAAAGAAAAAAAAGAAACGAAAAGAAAGAGAACGTTCAAGACAAATAGTGAAATACATTATTTTTTTAACCTCAAAATATTATTTCCATTAAGTGAAATCGAGAAGTAAGTAGTACAATTTTCACATTAGAAATTAATGATTTTGGACACGTAAGATTTACTAGTAATGTCGCTAAGGAGGCTATCGCAGCTGTGTGGAACAAAATATCAACGCGACTATAATATTTTGCACCAATTTCAAGAAAGAAAAAAATAATTACTATGGTTATGGTGAGAACAAAGAAAGATTGACACGAAAAGACTTTTTTGTGTTAAAAGTAGTTCACGGCGTATCAATCCATCAAGAAAGTCTAGTCTTCCGGACGACGTAAATAGTGCGGATGTTTGCTGCCTTAGTAAGCATCATAGACAAGCTAAATCAGTGATGGAAATATTATTGAATTAGGTTCAGTCGATAAGATCAGATAAAGTTTATTTCAGTAAGAACTGTCTGAAATTATCTAAAGTATTTATAAAAGTGTTTGGAATGAACGAGATGCAAACATCGTAACAAAAGACGTCTTGAACTTTTTTAACTTTAATTTTAAGGAAGAAAATCCATGCTTACCAGCATGCTTTCTTTTCAAATATCACTCGTTGTAACACTACTCGTTTTAACACTTCTCGTTTTAACACTTCTCGTTTTAACACTACCCTAAACAGATGATTCATCTCCATTTATCAAAATTCTCAACTAAAAGAGGATGGATCGCCATAAGGCCATACTCCATTTTTATCTTTTTGACAAGCCTGACCACTACCATTTTCAACAATAATGAAAGCAAAAACTCATCTATGATTGCTACTGTTTAAATTTAAAAGCAGGCTCGTCGCCATTTTAAAATATTATTGCTATTTTACATCTTTTCTTAAGAAAAGATGCTGTGTCATCTTATGACTATTGATTACATTTACTTTCTTAATTTAAAAGCTCTTTCGCCATCGTAGCTCAATCAAGTAAAGCCCTAAAAGTACTCAGGATAGAAAATTCAAGCGAGTAATTTTCTAGCCTTTTACATTTAAGTTACTTAAAATAAACAAGAAGTCCTATTTAACAGGTATAAACGCATGGATAAGTTATTATTGTTTGTTAACAAAATGACACTAAAAGTCCAGAGTTTATAAACAGTTGTATATATTATTTTAATGTTAAATATTTTTTTTTTTAAATCTTTGTTGCTTTAACAAATCCTCCTAGGTCATAAAATTAAAGAATTTGAATTGTTTGCAGAGTAATTTCTTATTGATTGTGCACCATATATTCAAAATAATAGAATGTATCTGAACCATTTCAACCAGCTCTCTGATTTCGGCAGAGCGTTGTTTCCCCCAAACACATATATAAACACATATATAACACATATATAAATTATAGTAAGTGAAAGTAGTAGCAGAGTTAACTGCTGACATTCTCTCCATTGTGTTCATTGCAAATGCGCACAACTTCGCCTGACACCAGTCTTGGTTTCAGACGTACATAAGAACTGTACAGCAGAACAAATATAACTAGATCTCCTTACAGTGGTATCTAGATTTAAATTAAAAGAGTAATTCGGATATCTACTTGCATCAGATTCAGAATTATTACTAATTTTATCCATGATAGTTTTCAAAATATTGACTTCATTGCTTTTGTGACGTAATAATAATAATAGTAATAATGAGGACTTTTTGCAACTTCTAATTTTTAGAAGCTCTAAGCGCATTACAACATATAGAATAATATGACTACAAAAAAAAAAGAAACACCATGAAACTAGAAAACATAATATCATGCGTTTTTTATATTTGGTACTTCCATTTTTTTAAATTATCGGCCATACAGGCGGTCCTTTGTCATACTCTATATAAAAAAAATATCGATCAATAATGAATCTATGATGCTAGCCTACGATACTTTACGTAAACTTATTAACTGGTATGTAGCGTGTAAATAAGTAAAATATTGATTTTTGTGTTGCCTAACACCTACTGGAACGTTTTCATTTTTCGTTTTTTATTCATTGAGAGAAAAAATACGTTTTTATTACGTTTTTTATTTTAATTTTAACGTTTTTAACGTCTATGGTATTATACAAACAAGCAGAAAAAGATTTTTCTGTTAAACGGTTTATGTTAGTCGCTTAGATAAATAATTTAACGCCGATATCATTGATTTGCAAGCGTATGAAGAACATGACCTGTGATACACGCACATTTTGCCAGTGATGTATGTCCTCCTAAAATGCGCATGGGCTAAGAAATGTTAAGTCAGAGATGTGACAGATATACGCGATGGTTTTATGGAAATCTTTAATGATATATAACCAGAATAGATACAGTTCGGTGAAAGTTTGTGCGTGTGTGTCTGTGTATTTAAATTTTTTAAGATTGCTTTAACAATTTTTCAGTCATATTGTTACGATGCTTGCGGTGTGACAGTTATATAATTGGGGCATCATGCCGCAGACAAGTATTATTATGTCCCACCCAGTCACATTATCCTGACACCAGGCCGACCAGTTCTAACACTAAACTCTTAATGCTGAGCGCCTAGCAAGGCAGCTGTTATAACCATTTTTATAAGTCTTTGGTATGAACCGACCGAGGTTCGAACCCTAGACCTCCCGCATCTGAGGTGGACGCTCTAACCACTGGGTCACCGGAGGAGTCCGGTTCGATGGAAGAACGAATTTTGTACAGTCGAACAATTAAGGAATTACTGGAGAAAGAAAACATCGAACATATAATACTTTCCAACTTACTCAGACGGAAAATCGTATGTAGTGGAAAGGTTGACAAAAATAGTTGATCATCAGATGGCATCGTTACTACGGATCAGTTTCGAATTAGAAAACGTCAGTTATTAACACCTTTTTGTTCGGGATTCCCAGGTGGTGGAGTGATCTAAATCCTCACCTTTGCCGATTACTGCCATCTCACGTACGTCCGTGTAGGTTCGAGGATTGAATTTTAATAATATGGTTATGTGAAAAAGCATGCCAGTAGCTTACCGTGGACGATTGGTTCTTACCGTTGGTTTCCAGAGTTCATCCTCAACAAATTTTACTGGCAGCTATGATAGCCTATCTTGCGATGAGAAATGACATATACCCCCCCCCCCAAAAAAAAAATAAAAAATGGCAGCGTCTAAAAAGATAATAACTTAAGTAAGCAAAAACAAAAGGGTCGCGATCATGCACTAAATGGATGATGTTACAAACATGATCTTTGTTATATTACACACACAAAATTTGATAAAGAAATTAGAAGAGATTCGAAATGTGTTTTTGTAGAGGAAACTGTTGAACGCTGCACATGAATAGATATAGATCTTATGGAACTAATTTCTTTATGGATTTACAAGACTGGGTTAAAAAGATTGTATTAACATTCAAAATTGAGCTGTTCAATATATATTTGATGCGATTGAATTGGTTACACACACACACACACACTCTCTCTCTCTCTCTCTCTCTCTCTCTCTCTCTCTCTCTCTCTCTCACACACACACACACACACACACACACACACACACACACGTTAAAGATATGACAAATTATTTTTTTTAAAGAAAATACATTAGTTAAATTAATTAATTAATGCCATATTAAGATTAAACAAATCAATAATCTTGAAGCTGATTATGAAATCTGCGTACATGTGTATGAAAGAGTTGATTAAAGAAGGTGAACAAGTTCGAGACCAAGTGTGAGCTGAATAAAGTTCACAAAATTGTTCGTATGAATAGTGTTTGTGAAAAGAGATACACACATAATATTCTTATAAAATTATATGTAATAAAGTTCCTAGTACAGTAGGTATATTTCATTAAGAGGTTATTTATAATGAAGTTTAAAGATTATCTAAACAAACTTAAAGTCCTTTCGTGATATTGAGATTTTTAACGGATAACCTGTTCCAGTAAATAAATGCAAGTATATACCTAATGAATCATGAACATAAAACAGATAACATATTCCATCAGGATGCTATCTGCGTATTAAGTCGTTTATACGTGCATGTGATCCAATAGTCTATATAGAATACGGTATAGCAAAATGGTATGAAAAACCTCAAAGTATTGAAATCGAAAACTCTATGAATTATTAAGTCCTAAATAAAAAATCACAGCTCCCTAAATCATAAATAGAGAGGACCAGCAAACAACGATGTTAATTAAACTTAGAAAAACCCGCAACATATAACTCTATTTTACCAATAATCAGTATGGATGATTCACACCTATTTAAAAAGAGGATGAACAAGAAGCCATTACTATACCAATCAATAATATAAAATATATTTAATTTCCAAACATTTTGTGGTTCATGAGTTAAAAAGGATCGAAATGAAAGTTTTGTATAAACGATAACTGCTATCGCTATTGTTGGAGCGATGGAAGCGTTCGAGATAAACAAGTTATTATAAAACTTTTTTTTACAAACCCAACTTTTATCCATTTGTTTTTAAGTTTAAATAACAATCTACTACTAGAGTTGAAAGTCTTAATAACGTTTTATCAGGATGTGCATATCTTGGAAAGATCATGAAATTGTTGGAGAAATTCTAAAAGTAAATACAGGCGTACAAACGTATTTGCATGACCCTTTTAAACATTATCCTTTACCGCTAGGGAAAATGATTCCAAATTAGCGTAATTTATCACTATTGCATTTGGGTTTTTTAAAAATATTATTTATAGATAAGAGCATGACAAAACTTTTTGTGTATAAATTTGTGTGACCGTCATAAGCCAAAGCTAAATGTTATCCAATACCTTATTTTGAAATTACCTGTTAAGATTAAAATTCTTTTAAGATACCTCGAATACAAACCACGACCATCAAACAGATTGTTTTACATTAATGAATAATGCTGTGGTAAACATATGGAAAATCTTCGCAAGTAAACTAAATATGAATATGTACCACGGAAGAAAAATGCCGTTGAAGTTACAATATTAGTAAGTAAAGAAAACAGCATAAAAATAAATCTAAGGCAAACATTCTATAGTGAGTCATCTACAAGGTGAGTGACCATTCAGCCACCTAATGTAATAATAAATCTGCTTAACAGCAGTCTGTTACGTTGGACAGTGCTATGTCAGTATCAGAAATACGGGTGGTATTCTAAAATTAAAATGAACAATTTTAGTTCACGAGTACTGCGCATTTGAAGCTCCTGGTATTATCTTCCTTAGATCACTGGTCACATTGCCTTGCTCTGTGTTTGGCCTCACTGAAATTGGTAATCATAAATCTTTAAATCGTACGAAAACAATGAGTCGTCTATTTTACACCATTATCACTGTGATTGTTATTTAGGGGCGGGACGTAAACAAATAGGTCAGCCTTCTATGTGATGGATTCCTGGAAGTTGCATTCTAAGCGTATCCAGGGCATAATTTTAACAGCCTGAGTAAAGAAACTTACTCTAAAAACGTCTTTTTCCTGCATGTGGTGAAGAGGTAGGCTGCATTATCCCCTGCTTCCGTCTCCGTCCCTGATTATCGTAGGAAATGTTTGGATCGTTTAGCACTGAATTTTTAGCATTTCCTTCGACAATCTTTTTATCGAACAAATGATGTAGCGACTAATTACAGTGAATACGTTATGTCCTAATCTTGATATAACCACCTGTATATGCTGCGCAGGTTTTATGCTAATCTGATTGTACATAATACCACGAGGAGATGGATTAAAAAATATTTCTCTTTGTGGTGGTGCTGTTTCTTCTTTGTGAAGATTTGTATATTTTCCTTATGTCGTCATTAGTACGTTTCATTAGATCAGTCGTCCATGTAAGTAAAACATACTTCCATTTCAACACCAATAAACAAATATGCACAAGTCATTAGTTTATCAAACGTTGTACAAATCAATTGTTAGCTAGTATAAGTGTTGGAATTATTGTCACTTCCATAATATTACCCTCTTCAAGATGATATTATCGATCCTTTTATTATATGATATTTTAATTTAGTTATTTGTTTTCAATTTATTTTTGGATCACTGGCAAAGCAGAGGAAAACTGGCAAAGCTGTTGGAGTGAAATTCGATAACTATCTATGATAAAAGTACTAGCACGCTCTCTTTCTGTCCCTTTTCTTTTTGTTTCTTTACATTTGAGAATAATTCCAAACAACAAACCAATTACTTTAGCGATTAATTTAATGTAAATTTTAATGCACGTAATGTTGAAATACCATTATATTATTATACATGGCTTAAATATAGACGATGATCAGTATAAATATATAACAGTACTATAGATAAATTTTGAGTACTGTAGATAAATTGTACAAATACAGCTTTAAAAAAAAGTAATGTTAACTAATTGGTTGAGTTAGCAAGCACAGCTGCAGCTGTACTCCCTGATATTATTGGCAGTATAATAAGCTAACATTGAATATCAGTGGACAAATTATTTCTGTTACACGTAAGTATGTTATTTATCTTCTCGCTAAAGTAATTGGTTTGGAATTATTCTTAAATGTAAAGAAACAAGAAGAAAAGGGACAGAAAGAGAGCGTGCTAGTACTGTATGTTAAAAGTAAATTCGTTTAGATTATGTTAATTGTCAGCCTTAAGCAAGTTTTTCTTTAAAAAAAAATATTTTACTGAACAATCTTTTGGAACAGTTTTAGAATTCGCAGAAAATGGAACTTGTTCGCTTTGTTATTTTCGCTGCTCTCCCTCCCCCCTCCTTCCAATCAGATCACTTGCTCAGTGGTTCTAAGAACAGGCCGTGAATATTTTTCTTTACATAACGTTTGTCTAACTTTTACAGACTGAATATTGAATAATCTGTACAACGCCAGTATTTATAATAGTATTTGTTCCAAAATAAATGTATTGGATTACTTTTGTAAATTTGTATTGCAACCTACGGTCTATTTTATTTTCATTATCATATCATTTAGGAGTAATTCATTACCACCAACAACATATTTTAATCTAAAGTATTTGTGTCTATAATTTCTTCGTGAAATCTGATTGAAAGAATATCTTTTTAGTTAGAGCTGAGTTCCAAGAAAATTTTATACCGCGATATAATGAGGTATTTCTGAACAAAACGCAATACGTACAATGGTATACCTCAATTATACTAGGTAATAGCAACTTAATTTCTGGGTTACGGGCCGGTGATTAATATTTTAAAATCATCTCTCAAATAGCTGGACAAAATATATTGCTTCGATTTATACCAAAACAATAGCAACATTTGTCCATTATAATATTTATAACAAATAAATTATCTTGATGTACAAGAAGATAAAATATCTCGGCTCGAAAGAAAATCTATGCCCCCTCTCTCTCCCCCCCCCCCCCAATATAAAATGGCATGTACCTTATACATTTTCTATATGTATGTTAATTGTTGTATAAATTGTAATGTGACAACTGTAACTAAAGTGGGATAATTAAACGTACAGTCTAGCTGACACCCAGTAAAGACATATTTCTGGCATTAAAGAGCCCGTTGACAATAGCAGGAAGTGTTGATATTGCCTATAGTTTAATAGCTGCAATAGGAATATAATCTTCAGGGAGAGAAACTTTGAGTGTGTTGCTAGCATCTGGGCAATGTATTTATAAAATAGGGATAGTAAACATGAAACACACTGATTCATGAAACGAGAAAATATGTAGTGGAAAATTCAAAACAGAAAACAACTGCGCTTATATTTAACACATTAACATACGCTAGGTAATACTTAACTTCAATTACATTTTATTTCCCCTCTTCTTTTTTTTTTTTACAAAACAGTTGTATGTGGTCAAAATATTGTTCGCAAGATTTCATTCGGCTACCATGTTGACCTATGTGACAAATGTAAAAAATGTTGTTGGTCAAGGGTTTAACGCCATTTTTCACCACACGATAGGTTATACATGGCGGCCAGTATAATTGGTGGAGGAACAACCAGGGGAAAACCCCCGGAAAGAACCACCGACCCACGAGAATCTGCTGGGAAGCTTTCTCACATACCCACATTGGCCGAATCCGAGACTCGAACCCAAGCAGACAGAGGTGAGATGGCAGTGATCCGTAGCGGAGAGCGCCTTAGACCACTCGGTCATGTAAAAAAATGTAATTAAAGGTTTATAAATATATTTATATATCTTGTAATATTCGAAATTAATTTGTGATAAATACATCTATTTTGTACAAATATATTTTTTGCAATTATTCTGTAATGAACAATGCAAGCAAGCTTTAGATATCGTTAAATTCTTAACTAGATTACTTAAGAATTTCCGCAGATTCCCTACTGACGGAAGGTACCGTTGTATATAGGTATAGTGAAAAAGTACCATCGTACATACCACCTGAAACAAAATACCGCGATCAACCGGTAATAACAAACACCTTTAATTTTAGCCATATCCTAACTGAAAATAAAGTGTAATCATTTTGTTCAGTGTTTTATACGGTGAAGACAGACTGTGTAATAGATTTTCTTCTTTTTTTCTTTCTTTTTTTACTGCAGGACCTATTATATTTTCGATGTCAACTTACCTCACAAGCAATCAAGCTATTATTTATTTTGTAATAGGTAATAAGTCCATTACAATCAGTTTGATTATTCCTTTTTAGTATCTCCAATAGTGCTGACGAGAAGTAATAACGTAGTTGCAGATTATGTTTTTCTGTTTTAGACCTGTAATGATGTTATCAGGATTCAATTATTCATTATCAGATAACGGTGTCTTAAATTCCTACAACAACTTTTTTTTAATTATAATTTGAAATAAGAAACAAAACCTGTAAATCCGTTTTACTAACTAATATTTGGGTCCGATATATGCCAGTAAGGTATTCCGCGCCCTAATCTTGCCATCAGCACTACCGGATTTAATTGAGTTTGCCAAACTTGTAAGGAATAGTGACATAATGTATGTAATGATTTGTATGAAAAATTCTTTATCTTCTGAAAATCATTTTATTTTCCATAATCAACTGCTGCGTAAAAGAAAGTTGCCGTAACAACCGACGGTCAGGGCCGGCACTTCCGCTAGGCGAACTAGGCAATCGCCTAGGGCGCTGGGCTAAGGGTTTATTTCATGATGGGCGGGTGGGGGAGGGCGTAAGTGGAAGGGGGTGCCAGATATCTGATCTCGCCTAGGGCGCCAAAATGCCTTGCACCGGCGCTGCCGACGATACACTACTTGCTGTTTTAAATGAACGTTAACATGAACGAAATAATTATAACTTGAAAGTACAGCTAAACCTATAAGCTAGGCAAATACAGAATTTGACGTTGGGTCAACAGAGAAGAAATAGTCAGTGTTGTGCAGATTTTATCGCAAAGATTAAACATACTGTTAAGTACACTCGTGTGGGGAAACTTTTTCTTTAAATTGTGCCATCAAACAAGCAGCTTTAACTTTCCAAGACCACTGAATAACATTTATTGTTTTGACTAATTTAGACCGCCTTGACTAATATACTTTTTTTTAAAAATTCTGGTAAATATAAGAAAATAGTGTGTGTGTGTGTGTGTGTGTGTGTGTGTGTTGGATTTTTAACGTAGCTTTAACAATTTTTCAGTCTTGCCGCTACGATGTTTGCAGTGTGGCAGTTTATAGTGACGTATAACATGACGCATCATGTCCCACACATTCACATTATCCTGATACCTGTCCGACCAGTCCTAACACTAGCCTCTTAAATCTGAGCACCAAGCGAAGCAACTGCTAGAACCATTTTTAATAACCTGTGGTATCATGGTATGACTCATCCGGGGTTCGAACCTGTGACTTCCCGCATTCGAGGCGGACGCCCTATGCACTTTGGCCATCGTACAGATAATTTTTTTTAGTGAAACTTGAACTAGAGGGAAACATTTTAATAAACATAAAAAGGCCATATCCCACCTTGCCATTACTTGTCGTAATGGTCACTTCATATGGGAACGTACACCTTTTGCACCAATACGTTAAATAAGATGTGTATGACTAAATTTTTTGCATGTCATAATATGGCTTGTATATTCTTCCTAGTTTATTTGAATGTCCTAGAAGTAAATGGTCGCCGGGGACAAGGAGTCATGATGGCTCAGACCACTTTGTGCCGAAAGTTTAAAAATGATTTGTCTTCCTTTTGCTTTTTACCTGGATTCAAAAATATATGTTACAAATATTACTAAATAGGTTTGCAAAAGAAAAATAGTAACATTAGCATATGAAACTTGTAGATCCAAACTGTTTTAATTGAAAAATTTAACTGTACGACAAATTGATGAATCTTATTATGTTTTGCTGCATACAGTTTGTTAGGTGTTTTACCTATTTTTCGTTTGCAAGACTATTTTAGTCTTGAAAATATATCTGCTTCATGATATTATTAAATACCGGGCCTAACTGGCGTACGAGGTTTGTTCTATTTCTGATGCGAGTTGAATCCAGTAGCTAGCATGACATGGTAATGGGCGTAAATGTTCTGATTGTAAAGGGCGTAAATGTTCCGATTGTAAAGTGCGTAAATGTTCCTATTGTTCTTGTTTGTCGACACTCATTTTCCTCTTTGATTTGTTTACATTAAAGTATAATAAAATAGGTATAAGTAACACATTTCAATATTTTCAAGGATTTCAAGGAAAACACCATTTTGCACCTTGTCAGAAGACATCCCTTCGCACCATATCAGAGGTCATTCGGAGAATATAAACGTACACTACATTATTTAGTGCGTATATTTCTATAAACGGAGACCAGTTTGGTATTAAATGCGCAAAAGAAAAATGTGTAATGCCGAGTGAAGTGTCTTTTCATGTATTACTTTGTAATTTAATGAGACAAAATGGAATGAACTTTAATTTTAAGAAATAAACTACTAGAAGAACTCCACTATCTGTGCGTAGAGTACTGTCACTGAACTGCTTTTATCTACAAGGTGGCTACATATGGCTCGATCATCGTGAAAGGTCGGTAAATAATCGAGTGCTTTTGAAAGCGACATGTTGTCTTCTTTAGGGGCCCGGTGTGAAGCATGTCATTAAATAAAATGTCTCCGTAAATCTTGTTCGAAGTTACACGCCACTGTATTGAGTCGCGAAAAAGTACGGCTGGCAGTTTGGCTTTGTCATGATGTACATGTGTTATACAGAACAACTACCCAAAGTTTTCGTCTATCAGTATACATGCGTTATTTATTTGTGCTTGTTAGTTTTCGTCTATCAGTATACATGCGTTATTTATTTGTGCTTGTTATAAATTGATGAGCGCTGTCATGACTTTGTGTGGCTTTTTTAACATTCAAATTTATAACAAATCATCAAAGTAATAGACGCACCGAAATCATCAAAGTAATAGACACACCAAAATCATCAAAGTGATAGACACACCAAAATCATCAAAGTGATAGACAAACCAAAATCATCAAAGTAATAGACACACCAAAATCATCAAAGTAATAGACACAACAACATCATCAAAGTGATACCAAATTTGCAGATTTCCGACAATGTATTTAACCCATGGCTACCAGACTGCAAGGAAAACAAATGTCCAAGTCATCAAGTGCAATTAATAAATTTCTCTGCGTCATTCGAATGAAACCAATCAGAGATATGTCCATCACATCCCATCCCATCCCGTCCGTCGACTCTCATTTCCGTTTAATAAGCTTTGAAGTATTGAAACCAAATTTTCTGTTAAATTTAACAAAATATTTAACGATACCTCGTTTAATATGTGTATTGTAGGGCGTGGCAGGTTTAAGTATAAATAAATGTAGTACTAAGAGTTTCAGAAGAAAAGAAAACTAGATTAGAATCATGAAAGTAAGCATTTAAAAAATATTTTTGTTTTCGATGCAACAGTTTTTTTTTTTAAAAAAAAGAAGACAATATTGATAAGTCACATTAACAGCAGTAGTAATTATTTGTCGTTAAAGTTTTGCTTTGTTGCTCAGGAGGTACGAATTTTCATACATTTGTAAGAAAATATGATCAAAGTCGTTATCGCAGTACGCATACAACCAATATTGTCATAAAGATGTATCCTAAATATTCTACAACACTGCTGTATATATTGTTTGAACTAATTTTGGAGAAGATACGTTTATTGGTGTAGTTTTCAAGAAATTAAAACTGAGTTTATAATTTCTCATTGTTTGGATTTTCATGCCATCTTTAAAGTGAATAAGAATCTACAACCATTTCCGACATACTCATCGTAATCACGAAGACCATCTCGTTAAAATCAGAACGTACAGGAATGCTGAAGACCATTTCGATAATACAAGTGTGGCTTTCTTTGGTATCTACCTATAAACCTACCATCTATGCATGGTAGAACATGCCAGTTCAGAAATTCTGAACAAAGCCGTGTGTGTGTGTGTGTGTGTGTGTGTGTTAAATCCGTGAAATAGATGATTATACTTTGAAAGAGGAAAAATATTTACTAAACGGTTTTTAGTAGTTATGGAAAGAATACATTTTCTATGGCTGAAACTTCATTTTTGTGTGTGTTTTTAAAAAAAAAATTGTGTTGTTCCTCCATGCTGCTCCAAGTCAGCAAAAAATACGATCGATGATGGTGTTCCAATTCAGCAAGTCCGTATGATGATGGTGTTCCAATACAGCAAGCACTTATGATGCTATACAATGACTTAAAACGACACTTTTGCCGATTTAAATACGATTGATGTTATAACAGATTTTTAAGATTCGTGTGTACTTTTAAGAACATCAAAAATCTGATGGACGGGTTCACGATTAATCCAGTAAAAGAGCATCTGAAGCATCAGAATACATAAATCAACTTTTTAGTTCCATCAGCTTAGTTTTGGTAAAATACACTTGCCTCAAAGGTTGTTGATCCAGCTGATCTGACATATGGACTTTCATATTGAGATAACTGGAGAAAGACATTCAGCTTGTCTGGTCTTCGACTGCCAAATATATGCCTCGTGTGCGTACTAACCATACCAATCTACATGTTTTTGTATAAATGCAGCGGCGACATATTTCCCGTATGCATTTGCGTACATCTTTAGCTTGTTTGCGCTCGTATGTAACATGGACTCCACCTAGAGAAAAATTAAATAAATTTGCCTGAATCAAATGCACTTACGATGACCTGATTCCATTTTCACATCATTCGTAATTGTTACAATTATTATGACTTTTTCCTTGTGTTTGGAACATAATGTCAAAAATGCACATACAAAAGGTGATTTATGTGCACGTCAGTGATCTGATTTTCCATACTTCAAAAGTGTGTGTGTGTGTGTGTGTGTGTTCACTAGTGAATGTAGATTGGCACGTCTTGTATTAAAGGGACATAATTTAGCACGTACGCACAAATCTGGCAAAACTTGACCCCTCCCACCTTCCTGTACACATGCCTACTTTTTCTAAAATACATACCCCACTTGCGTATGTACCCCCCCCCCCCTTTCATGCGTACGTACTAATTATGCAAAATATTCCCCATATTGGCATCCTGGTGTTTATATATGTGTGTGTGTGTGTGTGTGTGTGTGTGTGTGTGTGTGTTACAAACAAGATATAAATAAAGATGAAATATATACATTTTTCATTTTACTAGTACTATATGAGTTATAGCCAATTTTTTAAGCAGTAATAGACTGTGGTAAAAAAAAAAAGTTTAAGCTTAAAGAATTTACAATGCGACTTGATCAGTCAGAACGATTGTTAAGTATTTGTAACAAATATAAAATTAGATCTATTATTTTGTGTTAATGTTATTTACAGGGAGTTCATGCTCTAATCATTCACTATGGCTATATTTTGCATGGATCAGTTGAAATAAATGTTCCTGACTTCTCCATACAGATAGAACGCAATCAAATTCATCGATCATACTTGTCCATACGTGGGACCGCCCCGGTGGCCTAATGGTTAGGGCGTACTCCTCGATGTGGGAGGTCGCGGGGTCGAATCCTGGCCGTGTCAGGATAAGGTGACAGAGTGGAACATCATGCTACATGTCCGCGGCATGTTGCCCCAGTGCTAGACATCACTATTAACTGCCACACCGCGGACATCGAAGCGATATGACTGAAAATTATTAAAGCCACTCTAAATCACTCACTCGCTCACTGTCCATACGTACTGGACACATTCAGATAAATCAACCACATCTGCAAGCTTTACATTTTTTTAAAATAATATGCATGCTGGTTGTGTATGAGAATACGTAGACATTTGTTTGAAAATACGACAACCTCCCACATCCCTAATGTTTGCAAATATATTAAAGGTAGACAAAAATACTAAATGATGACATCAAAGAAACGTCAAATAACTCCATCAAAGACGATTTTTTTAAAATCCAGCTCTACTGAGTTCTGTTTACATTAGCCACGGGCAAAGATAAAGGCGGGGCTATCCCGGTTACTAAAAATAGTCACTTACCGCGTCATCACATAAATCTCACAGTCTGCATTGACGACACAATGCTTTTATACGTAACAGTAAGTAACGGTGCAACGAAAACAAATAATAATAATAATAATAATAATAATAATAATAATAATAATAATAATAATAATAATGAGGATTTTATATAGCGCCTAATCTTTAGAAGCTCTAAGCGCTTTACATCTATAATGATAAGACTACACTATCATAGTAAAGACCGTGCATTTACATGTGACCGAATACAAAGATTTTGTTTTATAGTGACAGTCATAATTGAATTTAATAAGTTATGATCGACATAATATAATTCATGTAACTGTTGAGTTTCCTGTTATGCCGATGTCACAACATGTATGTAACCAGTGGCGTCACTATGGTTGGTGTCACCCAGTGCGGTAATTCATGGTGTCACTCCCATGGACGTCCTTCCGTAACAGATCATACATAATCCGTAGTAATGTTGTTGCTTTTTGGTACTAATATTACTCGTAAGTCGTATATCACTGAATGTAATGGCAATAGTAGTGACATATACAACTAGCAAAATTGAAATTACACATTTAAGTTACAATATCATACGCACAATGGTGTCACCCTTTGCGATCCGCACCGCCCACACCACCTCACATGGGTCCCGCGCGTCAGTAATTTTTACGAAAATATACGTAGAGAAAAGTAATTTTAAAGCGATGGAAACAATTTTTACATTCAATATCATTTGTTTGTTTAAAAGTTTTTATTTCCAAATACTGTGCGCACTGGAGGCTCCGCGCGTAAAGCCAGAGGGGCCCGCCTACATAATCTAAATTGGGCCTCGCGTTTGCTAAGGCCGGTCCTGCATGTTGGCTCGGTCATCGGTGTCGCACGGACACATTTAGAAATTCTGAGCAAGTATGAATGTCAAGTCAGCGCCGGTGCAAGGCATTTTGGCGCCCTAGGCGAGATCAAATATCTGGCGCCCCCCTTCCCACTCACGCCCTTCCCCACCGTCTCATCATGAAATAAAACCCAATTTGCAAATTTTTTTTCTTTCTGAAGCCCCTTAGCCCAGCGCCCTAGGCGATTGCCTAGTTCGCCTAGTGGAACGCCGGCCCTGTGTCAAGTATATTATATTTGTTCCTCGGCTACCTGAAAAAGGTTTCTGTTTTCATAGTGGCCATACGGTGATTTATAAAGTTGATCTGTAATGTCCCGTAACACTCATTAAAGAGATGTACATAATTTATTACTTCTTTCAGGTCCATTTAAAATCTCAGTTTATAATGAATGGTGTTTGTGTGGTATGGCGGGGCTGGATAGATCTAAACAGACTGGATGGAGTTGGCTGTTTAGAGTTTGATGCAGAGAGAGCAGAGGTAAGAAAATAAAAATAAAAAACATTTCCCAATATGTATCTCCTATTATTGAATACGCCTCACAAATCCAGGCATTTTCTCGAAATATTTATTTTCCTACAAAATCCACTACTCCTACCACATAAAATAAAAAAATAAATTACAAAAAAATATACTAAGAAAACTATATTGTAATGTGATCACGCATAGTTTGCCAAACATCCTTAACTGTTGCTTGCAGTTTACGATGAAAATCCGCATTGAAAGGAAAATTAATAAGTACATGTAAACCAAAAGTTATGACCGAAAATCAATGTAACAGTACAGCAGCAATAATTATTCCCACTTTCTCCCAAAAGCTTGAATATTTTCAAAGTACAGAGCTATTTGAAATGTAAACACTATTGGGTGGAAACATTCAATAAAAAAATGAAGGTTTAATGCTCAAGTCTTATTTGATGAGAAAATATCTTTTTCGTAATTTGGATATATCCATCCCAATCTTTACAACCATGCCGGAAAATCCGTGTATTGCGGAACAATCCGTATATGTGGTCAGCATGGTATTTAGGTTACTTTTCCTTCTGGTTGAGACTTTTTTTTTTTTACTTTTTCTTCCGGTCGAATTTTTATGTTCGTAAACCACAGGCATTTGAAATTTATATACATGTAATTGCAGTAAGAAAATGTAAAATATTTGAGAGAAAAGGGTAGAAAAACTTCCCATTACATATATGTAACAAGTCTTCTTTTAAAAACATATCTGTAGGAAATATTTTCCCTCGTTTTGTATCGGATATTTTTGTTTTACTAACTACATTGATGTAAATTCAAAGACCTGTTTCGAAAACAAAATGCATTGTTGAGATGACTTGTCTGACATTGTGTCACTGTCATAATTTAGGGAGCGGACATTTAATATTCATGGCAGTGAAGGAGGATGCTGTTACGGGGTAATGAGTTGTAGGAAATTACTGGAATTTTGTTTCGAGTCAAGATTTTAATTTTGGTTGCTTTCAGGTCAAGATACTTTTAAAAGTAATGCAAGTGTTTTCTTTCATTAATAAATCAGAGCAAAAATTATTTTTCAAAAAGATTCCAAACTACCGTCTCAGTCCCCCCCCCCCCACTTTCTATTCAACAATTAAAAGGCCCGGCCCTTATTAGATTGCAAGTTATGCAGGGAATACAAACTGTTTTCCGCTAGAGTTGGCCAAAGGCCCATTTCCATTAATTAACTCTTAAACAGTTGATTCGCGTTTGGGGACTCGACCATGATTTTCACCACTCTGAGTGACTTACTTAACAAGGTGGAGAAAGCCGGAAGGAGTGGAGCTTACTAAAGTGAGTTAACAAACAAATGACTAAACCCATAGGAAATTGGAATGTGGTTGACCAAAATATATTTCTGTAAAGTGACTAGTTACAAATTAGTTTCTATTAGTTCCCAGCTTTGGTACAAATAAAAGTAAATACAGCCCATCCATAAATGCAGCAGAAAGTCTAAATGTATTTGAAGGTAAATTTTCATATTGGTAATCTGCAGGATTTGGTTTTCTGGCAGAGGTTAGTCTTGTTCTATTATTATTATTATTATTATTATTATTATTATTATTATTATTATTATTTGTAGTAGTAGTAGTAGTAGTATTACACAAGCTGATATCTGAAAGATTGTTGTCTCTTGAACCATATTTACAAGAATGGTCACCTATAGAACTTGTAAATGCAGTATTTTTAAATATTTTTTTGCTTGATCAGTGGATATGCAAACAATGCTCTGCATGAACAATGACATCAGGGTCTCAACCCTGAATAGAAAGACAAGTATACAAAAACACAGCACTCCCCTCACTATTATGCCTTTCATTGTAATACTATTCTGTTAAAATGCATGCATGGTCATGGGATCCCATTTCATTTTGTAGTGGTAAAATGAAGTGTAATGTACTTGATTATGAGACATCCTTATTATAAGGTATAGTATAGTACTTAATTAGCATCATTATCATTAGAGAATACTATATCAGCCCAATTTAGCAATCTGTTTAGCAGTTTTCTTGGTCTTCATTACAATCCATTATAAAAGACATGAGTCATTAATGAATATTCCACACATATATTATTTTTTCTTAAGTCTTAAATAATATGATTCATACCACATAACAAAAATGAGCTTAAAATTATCTTGTGTAGCATATAATGCAAAAAGACAGTCACATGAGAAAAAAATGTATACATTGAATGATTAGATGATGTACTGTTTTGAGATATAATATGTTTTGAGGTATAATATTTTTTGAGGTACAATATCTGTTTTGATGCATAATATCTGTTTTGAGGTTTAATATCTGTTTTGAAGTATACTATCTGCATACATGTGTGCAAGTAGTTTTAAATATTTAACATTTAAGTGAGAAGATGCAAAATGAAGACAAGTTTTTCCACTTGAATGAGATATATCTGTAAATATGAGTAAATTGGCACAAGCATTCAGAATGGAGATCACTTACATTTCTTGACAGTTATGGAGACAGAAGGTGTAAGTATGATATTTCAATGCGGGTTGTATTCATTGAGTCCTAATTGTGGACTGATCAAGGTGCAACATAATAACTTTCTGTATATAAGTTAGACTTGTGAAATAGATGACAGATGTGCCCTTTCAAACAGTGCTTGTTGAAGACTTGCATGGTAAACTATAGCCAAAATAAACCCAACTCTATTAAGTTTTCCTGTAATTAACATATGAGAAACTTGTTTTATTAACAGGTATGATATTGATACAAAGAAAGAGCATAACAAACTTACCTCAAGAAAATCTATATAGTTTTTAAGCTTTTGTAACAAAAAAAAGAGACATTTTACTTTTGGCCATAAAATGATTATTCAGGTTCATATATTGTCATAACTAAATTCATGACAAGATCATCATTTGCACAGTACATCTATACTCAGAGCATATGCAACCAGGGAGAAATCATTAAACCAGACAGAGCATATGCATGTAGAAAGAGAGCACCTGCTTCTCCCTACTGCTGCTCTTTAGTTTTGTGAGGTACAAAAGTTTTAGTGCACATAATTTGAATTGTGAAACAGTTTTTGTGGCATAAGTCTGCATGGGTCAAAAATGTGATTGCAATGTAACATGCACAAATGGTATTAACATTTTATTAGAAGTAATTCTTTGAGGTTATATTCTTAAAATAATGCTAGAAATTCTGCTGGTGAAATATTTGAAAAAGTATTTTTTCTAGGATTTCATTTTCCATATTAATGCTACTTGAATTCGGAAATACTAAAAAATAAAAGATTTGTTAAAATAGATTGGAATTCTGGCCAATCTAAAATAAATAAAATTAATGGCAGATCCAATATACATTCATTTCCAGATTCATTGCAATATCATAACAATTTAAATAAAAATGCTTGTTATTAATTTTGCATTTAAATGCAGTCTTTTGATATCAAGATCAATGGTTTATAGGAAATAAAGTGATACATTTATGAGGTAGGATATTAGAATAAAATAAAATAATCATCCTGTTTAGCCAGCAAATAATCTTAAGCTGTTTGATGAAGTTTTGCATTAGAAATGATCAGTAATGAATATTTTTTACATTTCTCTTTTTTCAATGACATAACCACATGACATATGGCAAAAGAAGTATAATTTAAGTTGATTGAATTTTCTGATCTGCTAGTGTGGGGACTTAATCACAGCTGAAGATATTTCCTCAAGATTTGTGACTGTTATTGCTTTCAAAAGTTTGTAATTTGTGGAAACTCTCAAGAAACCAAAGCATATGTGTCAGCTGGGTTGGAAGCAGTTTGACTTGCTCCTAATGATAATAAATGTACACATTCTGAGATGAAAATGCCAGATTCATAAGAATGAATCCCTAATATTCAAATTAATAAACTCTCCTGCACAAAAGGCCACTTTAGCACCTTTTTTGAATTTGATTTTGGCCAATAATTAAAAATGTTATTTGGTTTTACATCTGCCATTAAGGTTTTGAAGACCCAGGGGTTATATCATGCCAGCTTCCTAGTTTCATAACCTCTTGACCTAGCCAGGTTGTGCAATATTTCATATTTAGCAAACGATCAAGGGCAGAGACTCTGGCAAACCAAAATTACTACATTTCTATAATTTTATGGTGATAATTGATGATAAAAGTTTTGGCAGATTTGGTGGAGCAGATGCACATGAAATGGGCTTCATTGTAAGGTCTTTGCTCTTTGTGAGAGCAATCCCTGGGACATCTGAGTTGGAGAAGTTTGTATAGCACCCTACACATGTCCAAACCTCTAATCTTAATTAAGCCATATGTTGCTGTTAAAATGGATTAGATTTTACTTGTAGATTGTCCTGATCTTTATGTAAAACTTGGCTACGTAATCAGTAACATTGTGTAACCTAGTGCTTTGGAGTCTGATTGGTTAAACACAGCAGCCCCTCACCATCAACCAAGGTTGTTACATGTGCATGGTGACCCCATCATCCCTGCATCTGCCACTAAAAACTCTAAAATCATTGAAAGACAAAGAAACAAAGGCTTTTCAGAGCTAAAACTGAAGCTTACAAGACTGGGTTGCACTAAAAAGCAATCCTTGCAAATGGTGCTTCATTCTGGAGGCAACAGTCAGGTGGCTGGGTGGTAAGCCATTGCTTCTCATGAATTTTACAAAATGTGCATGTTAGAAGTGGAAAATTAAACATTTTTCTCATACTGGGGGAACAAAAAGACAAAGAAAAAAAATCAATACCTCTTAATGATCAGCTGTCTTCAGCCAAAGTAACTTTTATTTGCCTGGATTGTGTAATCAGCCTTTGCAAATGGCATCCCTACCACCATATGCAGACTCTCTTTCAGACATTAGGCCTGCGAATGCATTAAAACCTATTATATTACTTGAATCTTACTCCCAACTTCATGCTTTCATTCGTTTAATGTACTATGACAGATCATTAGATGTGATTAGAGTTTTTATCATCCAAAACAAATGACAAAGTTCATAGCTTTTTTGCCCTCAGCTGTTAGTGTCAAGCGAGAACTCCATTGCTCATGGACACCATTTTAGAGCAAAAGGTTGCTTAGTGCTGTACAAGTAAACTTAGTGTAAACATTTGAAGTATATTAGATAACTTTGTTGAGAAGAACTTTGTAAACTGTTGTTTTGAAGCCTGATGGCCAGACTTTACCAGCAGTTTTCACAAAAAATAAAGAGTGGACATGGCTACTTTTTGACTTTCTTCAGATGTTTTTAGTTCATCAGCATATATGCAATATGTCTTAACCTATGTTATTTATCTCCTATATTCTTTCTATTTATGATCTGGCCACCTTGGAGTATTGATAATGCAGGAAAAGTATATACACATAAGTATTAGTGGTAATAACACACTGTGTGTACATTATATATTATTGTAGGTGGAAGATGCATTGTTAAGAGAGCAGATAGATCAGTACAATCGACAGTTGAGAGATTTTGAAGATCGACAGCGTCAGTATCATGAAGAACAAGAGAGACGGGCAGAAGCAGAGGCAGAGGTAGTACAAGCTTTACTGCGCTTCTCAGAAGAACGCAAGTCCTAATTTTTGTTGTAAAACTATAGACCAGCTATTAGTTTCATTACAAAAAAATGCACCACAGTTGACCCAGTATCACTGCTTGTATGTGTCAGTTCTTACAAAGAGGATCTCTTCCTTCGCAGTCAAGTCTTGGTCAGGTTAAGTCATGGTGAACTTTATCCGAAAGGGGTTGTCAATAAAAATGTCAGTTGTTCCGAGTGAGTGGACCATATTTGGCAGATAATTAAGTTTTTAAAACCAGAAGCGAAATAATATGAATATGTTAAAAGTTTGTTGCATGTACTTAAAGCTAGTCTGTTTCTCACTTAAACAAATTTCTGATAAAACTGCTACAACTTTACTCAGTTGATAAGGTGGCTTTATTTATTGAAAGCTTTCATTTGGTTAGATTTTGCTGTCAGCCTATTTGCATGATTGTTGTACTCCGAATTCCATCACATTGTTATTGGCTTTGAACTTGCATGCCACCGCTTTCTGTTGTATTCTTTTTTGTTTTTGTAAACAATATAGGGCTTCCCTTTGTCTATTACAGGGATCTTTGTACATGCCTCCTGAGAAATGACATAATCCTGAAAATTAGGCCACTATCTCCTACTTTTAGATGTCCTAATGTTACAGACTATGTTGGAAAATAGCTTTAATGGAAATCAAGGAAAGAGGGTAGAAATTTACATGAAAATAACACTCAGGATTGATGACATTTCATTGAGATACCCCTGGATCACAGAAAAAGTTTTTGCCAGTTGAAATTATGTATTTGAAATGCTTGTTCTCATTTATATCTGTGGAGATTGTATTTATGGTATGATACAAAAATGTATTTGAGATTAACTTTTTAAAAAGTACATGATTTTTAGTATATGCTTATAAACATTTTTATGCAACTGTGAAAATTTAAGTGATATGTATGTTATGAGTTAGCCTTTAAATAGTCACCTCTTTATTAAATTATTAATAAAAAAGTAGATATACTTTTTTCCCTTCAAAATCAATTCACTTTAAAGGCATTTTTCTACAACAAAATAGTACATAGCCAAATACATGTTTTTCATGGCAAAGAATTCTACTCTGCAAATTCGTCATTTTTCACAGGACTAGGTTTTAATCAAATTTAAATGTACTTGCACATTGTAGATATTGGGTTAGTAAATTGTTTCAGTATAAAGGCATATATTTATTTTAAAAGAGATTAGTTTTCTAGTGGAGAGTACATACAGTAAACTCTCATTATAATGGACCTTGATATAACAAACATTAGATCCCAGGGAGTACCTGTACATAAAGAAAATATTTTGTTATAGCAAATGCCTGTTTACAGTGAACAGTCAATATGTACTCCAGATAATTTGTTATTGTGAGCACCATATGTGAAAAGACATAACTTAACTTGGAGGATTATTTTGCTTAGAAACTATTTATATACTTTGCAAATGGGAATATGACTATTACGTTTAGATAAACAGTTTAATTTTGTTACTCATCATTTAAAAATTACTAGTTTAAAGAAAAAATCAGTAATTGACTTTATAAAACAATTTTGAAGAACTGTTAAAGGCTTCTATATCAACACAGAGTAAGACATTTTTGTAGGTTGAAACATTTTCATAAAAAGTACATTTACCTACCCCAGGTGGAGACTGCACAGACCCAGATCTGCAGTTGAATAATGCACCAGTTCAGGGTCTATTATATAACTGAAAAATTAAGGGACAGGAGAATCCATATATTTAAAAAGGGAGGGGGTCTAAATATATGGGATATTTAAAGATGTTAATGAGGAAGAACTGGCAAAAATGATATGTAATTTTGGTTTTTGTTTAGTACTTTAGAATAGAGTGAATCCAGCAATCATGCATCCAAAAATATACCCTGGCCATCTAATCATGGTTTATGCCAATATGCCCTGGCTAAATGATCATGATTGATGCTAATATACCCTGGCCATCTGATCATGGTTTATGCCAATATATCCTAGACAGCAGATCATGGTTATTGCCAATATATCCTGGCTTTCTGATCATTGTTATTGCCAATATACACTGATTATCTGATCATTGTTATTGCCAATATACCCTGGCTATCTGATCATTGTTATTGCCAATATACCCTGGCTTTCTGATCATTGTTATTGCCAATATACCCTGGCTATCTGATCATGGTTATTGCCAATATACCCTGGGTATCTGATCATTGTTATTGCCAATATACCCAGGTTATCTGATCATTGTTATTGCCAATATACCCTGGTTATCTGATCATTGTTATTGCCATCCATTTAAAACTGTATGCAGAAGAGGGTAGACCCTGACCTGTAGGGGCATTATGTCATGACAGATTTGGGTCTATACTGTTTTCATTTGGTTGTAGGTTACAGATGAACTGATAAGGAAATGACATTGTGTCCTGGGTAATCCCATTATTATTCCAATCTGAAACAGGTCCCTATCATGGCTGATACTTCCTTCAGTTCATATATGTAAAAGGAACTTTAATGATTATGTCTTCGTATATTGCATTGTTATACACCCCTATTTTCCATAATTCTTCCAGTTGTCTTTGGTATAATGTGTGCCATAATTCTTCCAATTGTCTTTGGTATAATGTGTGCCATAATTCTTCCAATTGTCTTTGGTATAATGTGTGCCATAATTCTTCCAATTGTCTTTGGTATAATGTGTGCCATAATTCTTCCAATTGTCTTTGGTATAATGTGTGCCATAATTATGTTTGATAGGAATCATTATAAATTCATCTTCCATATAAGTCATTAAATGCCATTGACAAAGTGTTGTAAATCTAGAAAATTATTTTCATACACATGTCGTAAGGCAGAATGTATTATGGTATGATATTCTTGTGCCCATTCATGTGTCTGTTACCAATTTTATTTCTTCACAACAAAGTTTTCCACTAATTGTAGTAACCCAGACTTTGTAGATGGCTTACACTTTGGGTTAGAAAGAATTTTGTTGATTATGGCATCAGAAGGTCAAAAGTCAAGTTTATAGTTACTTAAAGAAGAAATATTGCACAATAACATTAATTTTAAATCACACACTTGGATCAGACTCAATAGATGTTTTATTTGGTTTAGAAATAAGCATAATGTGCCATTTTTGTTTATAATTGTTATGCCACTTGTAAAACATTCATGATGTCATCTTCCATATTTTGATCACCATCAAGCTGCTTAAAATCATAAATGAAACAATTTGTCCATAATTCCTGATCATTATAAATTTTGTATCATTTATCATTTCTCAAGAATGTTATCTTTAAGGTATTACAGTGAAACCTATGCAAGTACTGTTTGGATCCTTCACCAGTTATGTTGATGAGACAGTGATATAAACAAAAGTTTCAGAATAATGCACACTTATGTTGACAAATTAATACAAGATTTACAACTAAAATATTACTTTTAATCTTAGTATACTTTTGCCACACAACATCCTCTTAATTGAAGAATTGAAAGACATTTTAAAATTGGTTTCTCATTTTTTATATATAAACAATATACATTGCACATATATTCATTTGCACTGAACTGAAATTAGACTGCAGTAGATCACTTTCTAGAGATAAACCCTGATTTGCAATTTTGTGAAAATGAGTCAAATGACCATTCATGGAAAGGAATGATATTGTTTTTTTGTTTGATTGGTTATATTGGGCATCATGAATGTTCTTTTTTCAGTTTTGATGTTTGTTTATGTATTGCAGTTTTATGTTGCTATGTTTTTTTGTTTATTTCATTGTTGTAATTACTGCTTAATTCCATCATTTGCCCAAGCTTTGTAAAGTTCCATATTGTATAGATATATTTTGTACATTAGTGTTGTTTATGTAAATAGATGTAAAGAGAAAGTATTTTTTATAAGCATAAATTTGTAAGTATAGGAAATTATTTATTTGTACAATTTTTTACATTTTCAAACAAAACTATGTCAAAAATGAGTCTAGTCATTCTTAACTTGTATGTATAAATATAAATATATATCTCAGTGTGTGTGTGTGTGTGTGAGGTGTATATATGTATATATGTAAATAAAATATATATCTCAGTATTGAAAATAGATATATCAGCTATATGAAAATTCTTGTATATGGATACATCTGTATAGATGTGATTTATATTTATATCTGTTTTTGTGTGACTGCTGGAGAGAATTATTTAATATTTTTACAACTTTACTTTTTAGCCCAAAAACATAGAACTTGAAATTCCATATGTACACCCACCATTATAGAATTATTGTTATGACTAAAGTATAATACTACATGGATTAGTCGGTGTTGTTGATACATGGATTAGTTGGTGTTCCAAGTAACATACGACTGAGATTGCTTTTCAGTGCTGCAGCCATACAATGTGGTTGGGACTTTTTTATGACGATAAAACAAAAACAACCCAGATATAGTTATACTTTTAAATATGAACTAAATCAGCTGAAATTTCAAAAATAATTTATGTTAATTCCCTTTGTCTTTTGTTAGTCTGCATATATTTTATATGAAATTCTGTGGAAATAATGATGGGACAAAGGTTGCAAAAACTCATTCAGTAGAATGCCTAAAAACTACTTTTGTTAGGGACATTGTTTTATCCATTTTGTTGATTTGTAAATTATATTTTTAAACAAAAGTATGAGAAGATTTATTTTTTCATAGTCCTATTACTTTTAACTATATTTTTAAATAACGTTTTGAAATTTGGTATGTATGTATGCTAGTATGAAATTAGCTGGTTTTCAAATTTGTATAGTGAATATATTTAGGATACATTTATGCTGAATTCCTTCCATTTCTAATATATTTTGATAGTGAAGATTCTATTCATTAGGCGTGGACGATTTTACTCACCAGTTGGGTATCTTGTGGGTCAGATATTTTTTGGGGTGCTACTGCACAATGACATCACTAGTTATAAGCATGGAGGGTGGGTGGGGATAAAATTTATGGTTGTTTACCAAAAAAAAACATACTATGAAGATGGATAGCAATGAGAACTACATGTATTTGATTAATCCTTGAGATACTTTAAATCAAAATCTTGTCAAAATGTGTCTGTGTAGTTTTCAAACATATTGCTGACATAATGCATATAAGTGTCTAATTTGTTACAGCTGTGCTTTTGAGAAGGAGAAAATTAAGACAGTTTCTATATGTACTTAGTTCCATTTTTTTAATTGTCTTTGGCAAGAGTATGATAAGAACTTGTACCGAAATTTCACTTTTCATTTGTTTTGCTGTAGATGTTCGGCATTTTACTGTAGCCCTGAAGACTCTAAATTTTGTAATACATGTCGCAGTGTTAGCTTTCATTCAGCTTCATCAAGCAATGGACATATTGAGTTTTGTGCATGCATCGTCTCATAGATGAAAAAAACTTGAAGTGTATCTCATTACATAAAATGCTGATCTAATAATTTCTAAGCTTTATAAATTATAAATAACGTAGAAATTCATGAAGTATAAAGTTTCCCTTTCTGAACAATCCCTCTTGGGTATAATAAAAATAATAATAATAATAATAATAATAATAATAATAATAATAATAATAATAATAATAATAATAATAATAATAATAATAGAAAATAAACAACACATTTCTTTAAAAAGATCTGCAATAATTGTAAGAAATGAAAATGCAACAAATTACTTTGCAACATCAGAAATGGTTGTGAGTGAAATTTTCCTTTAATTAAATATCATTGTGGCAGTGATCATTATTAAGAGATGGGATGTATATGCAAGAAAAGTTTGATGGTTTTTAAACAATGTGTGTGTGTGTGTGTGTGTGTGTGTGTGTGTGTATAGTGTAGTGTAGTGTAGTGTACCAGCATATTAGCACAGTCCTCGCTATTCAGTGTGGAGTAAGTTTAGGTATGATAAAACCAGGAAAGGGCAAAGTCCTTAAAAATACAATGCTCAGTATATAAACCACACACTATTAGAAGGTCATGACCTCAGCATCATGGGATACATATCTAACAGCAAATTGGCTGTCTCCATTAGTCACCTATCTTGCCATGTAGGATGATGCATCATGCCAATTCTACATCAATGATCAATGAACAAAGGATTGGTTTAATGTGACGGTTGGTTGGTTACTTTTTAATGACACTTTCAACACTTTATTTGGCTATATCATGTGGAGGAAATGGGAGTTAGGTCTTTGCTTGATAGCCATCATAAAAATTATGTTTTGATAAAATGTATCTTGCAGGAATAGGGCTTTAATTGGATGGTACAGTTTTAGTAACATAAAGGAGGAATCTGCCTCTATCAACACCCTCCCCATACCTTCTATCTAACCACTATCCCCCTTCCCTCCAAATAGTACTTTCACTTGGGTCAAAAACCATGGTCACTTACGGTGTCATGTAAGAATAAAGGTCATAAAAGCACCTCTATTTAGCATACTCTGACTGCAATGCAATTGTTTCTTAATACTTTATCAATCATTCAATCAATGAAATAATCTATCTGTCTGTCTGACTGTCTTTTCTGTCTTTTCTATCTATCTATCTATCTATCTATCTATCTATCTATCTATCTATCCATCCATCCATCCATCCATCCATCCATCATGGCTGCTATTTTGTCACCATCCCCAAGTGCCCATCATACTCTACCCATCCTCTTCCTCCCATTTTCAAACATAAAACCTACAAACTTGAAACCTGCATTATGTTTGCTGCTTTATCAGCAAATATTTATCTGGGTTAACCCTGCTACTCCCAAATGGGCCAGATAGTTGCCCATCTGTTGCTCATTCACTCACTAACAACTTCTCCCACTCATGTAAATGGTCATAGGTTGCTGAGTCATCCATGCTAAGGGGAAGTGTCTTACTGGCTTCCTGTCTGCCCACACTTGATGACCAGGTATGCATGACCCATATCACCTTGAGATGCATATGTTGGTCAGTGTTGCTGCTGCTTGTTTATGGATGACATGTAAAGAAACAAGATGACATCAGTTAATAATAAGTTCAGTGCATCTTTTTAAAACCTATTTATTGGTCACCATTTTAAGTTGTAGTCCTGAGGGATGGGGATGGATTTCAGTTATGCTATCAGCACACACCTTTTGTGCAAATTCCTTTTTCTCTGATAATCGTTATAAAAGGATGTAATAAGGAAACATGTATTAAAAGTCATTCATAATTGAAAAGACTTGTAAAAATTCATGTTATGTTGTTGTTGTGGGTTCAACATCATTTCAGATTTTGATAGGCTAAAGGAAGAACCCAGAAAATCCCAGGTAAGAACCATCACAACACAAAAGCCACTCTCAAAATTAATCTTATGTTGTTACTGATAACATTTTGCAATGTATTATTGAGATTTGACTGTACCTGTCCCCCCCATCTAGGTTGACATTACTTATATATATATATATATATATATATATATATATATATATATATATATATATATATATATATATATATATATATATATATATATATACATATACATATACATATACATATATATATATATATATATATATATATATATATATATATATATATATATATATATATATATATATATATATAGATATATATATATATATATATACACACATATATATATATATATATATATATATATATATATACATACACATATCTTTTATTTAAACCATTAGTGGGAAACAAGCATGAACAATACAAAAATAATAATTCCTATTTTGAGCAGGTAAAAGAATTTGTAAGTTTTATTAAAATTTGTATGGATCAGGTTGGTGAAAAATATTTAGTTAAAGCAGAAATTTATTAAGTTGCCAAGATGGGATGGGACCAGATGCATATGAACTGGTGTATGATGTGGTACAAATCAAAATGGCGCTGTAAACTGTCCCACAACCTCAGCTAGTGCCCGACTTTCACATCCATCATTTCCATAAACTTGTATAGTTTGATCAGAACTGTAAAAACCTGTCTATATGGCACAAAAAGGGATTAATAAATTAACATTTGTCTTTTATATACACTGGCAAACTATATGTAAATAAACTTTAAAAAAATGATGCATAAATGATGTCCTTTTTGAGCAGGTGTCTTTGTATATAGATGTTCTTTATATAAAGGTAATTCATCCACATTTAACATGGCAGCTAGTAGGGAGACTACATAATGTTGGCTGTTTAAAGGAGGTGGCTTATTACAGAAGATAACTGTTATAGATGGTAGCTTTGTCTCAAATATTTTATAAAGAAGGAGTTAAGTAAACAAAATGTATTATTTGAAATAACAATAATAAATAATAATAATCTTGTAAGAAAACTGGATAGTGCCCTATTAAGATACTCAGTCCAATCCCTAAAAATTTATTCTTTTTGTATTTTAAGCATCTATTAGAATTTTTATTATTATTTAGGGTAATTTTTTTTAGAAGTCATAAATGCAGTTAGTGAAGAAATAAATTATTGTCTTATGTTCTGTGAAGTACATATTATGTTGAGAAATATGCAAATGTATAAGTGCTGATGGATGAATTGAAATGTACTTATTACCAATTGTGCAATTTTGAATACCTTGTTTAAAGGTATTTTTGTTTAAAATGAATAAAAGTATTATTTTGTTTAGCTTTTGTTTTGTGCTATTCTTTTGTTCCTGCTTTCTTTTTAGTAGCATGTGATGTGTAATTTTCTCAAGGCCATGTTAAATTATTCCAAAAGATTATTTTGTGTGCATGATTGATTTGTGCTATACAAGTTTATTAAATTTCCCTTGCATTTTAGAAGAAAATGAGGTTTGGGTTTTTGTATTATGAAATCCTCACTACCAGTTTGTTTATCCATTCAACAACCTGTTTATTTTTCAGTTACAGGTTGTGTTTATTCTTCCATTTATTTGGTAAATACAATTTTTGGGGGTTGGAGGTCATGACCTTTTCATCCTAACTATATGCAGTGGTGGCACAAGGGTTTGAGGTGCCCTTGGGGATATGTACTGTGTTGGTGCCCCAACTTTGTTTTGTTAGTTGCCAACTTTTCTCCTTCCCAGACTCCAGCTAATAAAAGTTTTGTGAAGAATTGCCCATTACACTGAGGTAAATTTTAAAATTCCATGAAAATTTAGCTGCAGAAAAGCTTCCAAATGTACCCCCTTTGCCTGGCACCCAGGGGCCATTGCCTCTTCCACTACCACCACCAACCATCAGTGTTCATCCATCCAGTTACCTCCCATCCTTCATGTGTAGTCTGTCTGTATGTTCATTCATTGATCCCCTCCTGCAATCTGTAATGTAGATTTCTCTCCTGTGCAATTACAGAAGTGGACTGAAAAATTGAAGGTTTGGTATATTCAAGTTGAGCCCACCAGCATGCTGCTTAGACCCATATCTGTCATCACATGATGTGGCATGAGATATGGGTCTATTCAGTTTGTTAGTAGCAATCAGCAGAACAAACAACATAGACCCTGATCTGCTGGTGCATTATTGGGCAGCAGATCAAGGTCAACGTTGTTTGCAGCTGAACCTCAATTATAAGGGAGTACATTTCGTATGTATTGATACTTTTATGAAGACATAAGACACCTTTATCAATTCAAAAGGAGTGTGCAGGATGGGTGGCTAAAATAAAAGGCAATGAGAAGCTTGGGATGAGTGGGTGAAAAAAATGGGGATTAGCTGCAGAATTTAGGTCACCTTCAGAATCTAGGTCACCTTCATCTAAAACCTGTTATAGTGTGATGTTTGGGGTCCAAAGAATAACATTGCAATATATATCGGGTTGCGTTTAATTTTTATATTAAAAAACTTCCCCATAGAAAATGTGCATTGAAATTTCTGTCATAGTTTAAACCAATCTTTTGATCATAAATCATTTGTTTAATCAGACATCTAATATACTTCAGTTTTGAAATGTATACATGCCAAAATGGTGGAAACTGCATGATGAAGTTATGGCAGCATTAAATGCAGTGCTGGGATTAAAAATCTGATGGGGTTATGAATAGTTGGCTTTTCTGAGAGCATTTATTTAGAATATTAAAAAGAGAGGTCACCTTAAATTAAAAAATTGATAGCCATGCTGCCATCACATTAAAAGTGGAATCACATTATAACAAATCACATTATAACGGGTTTTACCTGTAATTTATAGTGATTTTATTAAGATAAGACATCCCTATCAGTTACTATAGTTCAGTTATCATTAATGATGACCAGTGTATATTCAGCTGCAAAGTGCATTAATCCAGGCCTAATACTCATAAAACATTCAAAACTAAAGTCTGAAATTGTGTTTTTGTTTTGACCATTCACATTCAAGTGTTGCAAGTAAACCAGAATTGTCAGATATGCCATATTGTTAACTTGTACAGCTATACTGGAAAGATGGCTTTGGCGGAGGGACAGTACTGTCATTGGTGCCTCACATGGGGGCAAGGGGGCACTTGCCCACAGTTGCACTTCTAAGCATATATTGACTTTAAGTCCATAAAACTCAATAGCTGACAACTACATGTATGCCTCTCTCCTACTGAAAAAAAGTATGCGGGCATGCCTGGGTATTGTAACAGTAAGTGATCAAAGCTATTTCAGCCACTGTATTTTTCTGACTGCATGTTAATGGAAACTTAAACTCAGAATTTTATAATTGCCTGATCTAACTTGCTGTTACATAATGAGCAGGCTGACCATGATACATGCTTTTTTGTTTATGTATTATGCCAGCTAACAGGATTGACCCAGATATGATGGAATTTATGAGCAGGCCGTCAGGCCAAGACATTTTTGCTCATACACCATATCAATTGAGTTCTTTCCCCTGATTCAGAACAAACATTTAGTGTGGTTTTGCCATTATTTCATACCCCATCTAATATGCTTTTCAGATTATCTTTTTTACATTAACTACTTAAATGGAATTCAAAACAAGCTGGGATTTATAAAACTTTAAATCAGTGTATCAAAGAATATTGATGTGTGGAGGTCAGTGATAAGACTCAAGTGTTGTAATCTTTGTGTGTTCTTCAGAAATAAAGATTAAGAATCAAACACTAGATCAGCCATAAAGGATTAAATAGTTATGTAATAAAGTGTGAACCCATCAATTTGATCTCTGTTATCTGACAATACATGCAACCAGATGCCATGGATGGAGACAATTTTATCAAAATCCATAGATATCACACACTTTGCAGTGTTGTCTCTAAAATGTTTCAGTTGCATACTTGGCCTGCGGGGCAAGATACTTGGAAGTTGGCTTATTGTACATTAGTGTTGCTTATCCTGCATCGTACAGTACGTTGCTTAAATGCCAAAATGATTTTTTCCGTTATCACATCATTTTTGGGTCTAAAGCTACATTTTACAAATAGTGTGCATCTTCTATAGTGAACTCAAAATATGGCCACCAAGATGTTGCATGAATTTATTGTGAAATTTTGTCCACAAGCAAACAGAAACTTAAATATTATGGGGATTTCATTTTAGCTCTGCCTTACTATAGGAACCTTCAGTATTTTTCTTTTTGTAAAGTGGGTTTGAACATTGATCCTAATTCATTATGTAATAAAATAGTATGTATAATATACTTCATAATAAGGCAGTTTCACTCTACGGCATCATTATAATGAAGTAGTTCTGTTTTGCATAATTCCATGAATGCCATGTTTACAGTTTTGCTTGTATATAAATATCTTTCAGTGTGGTTTGGTTGCTATGCAACCAGATTTATAAAGAGTATCAATAAGATGATTTGTATTTCTTGAATTACTTTCCAAAAGAAAGATATAGGTTCCCCCTCAGTATAATGCCATCCATAGAGTATACAACTTGATTGTTAGACTGCCTTATAATGAATTACATGATAAATACAATTTTACTACCAGTTATTGACATGGGCTTCGTGACCATATGTGTCAAATTACAAGAATTGTGTTATAATGATGGGTCTAAGTACATGAACTGTGTTATAGTGATGTGTCGAATTATGGGAACTGTTGTAGTGATGGGTCTAATTACAGAAACTGTGTTATAGTGATGTGTCTTATTTCAGACACTGTGTTCTGTGTATAGTGCCGTGTCTGATTATGGGAACTGTGTTATAGTGGTGTGTCTAATTATGGGAAATGTGTTATAGTGATGGGTCTTATTACAGAAACTGTGTTATAGTGATGGGCCTAATAACAGGAGCTGTGTTATAGTGATGTGTCTAATTATGGGAACTGTGTTATGTGTTATGGTGATGTATCTAATTATGGGAATTGTATTATAGTGATGGGTCTAATTACAGGAACTGTGTTCTAGTGATGTGTCTAATTATGGGAATTGTATTATAGTGATGAGTCTAATTACAGGAACTGTGTTCTAGTGATGTGTCTAATTATGGGAATTGTATTATAGTGATTAGTCTAATTACAGGAACTGTGTTCTAGTGATGTATCTAATTATGGGAATTGTATTATAGTTATGAGTCTAATTACAGGAACTGTGTTCTAGTGATGTGTCTAATTATGGGAACTATAATGATGATGTGTCTTATAGTGAAGATATGCTGCATGCGAGAAAGATAATTGTTATGTGAGACATAACAAATCTCAGTCTGTTGAATACTTGTCATGGAAACAATGATCCACACTAAAATTTGTGGATTGTATTATACCACCAGGGATAGGACTACTCCAGTCGAACCTAGTCAGAATTTTATATGCACACTGACCCAAAGTGTCTAGCTAATGACTTTTTATTTCTGTTCATATATCTATAAATCTATGTATCTGCATTACTGTTCACTCCACTACACACACACACACACACACACACACACACACAGAGTCTCTCTCTCTCTCTCTCTCTCTCTCTCTCTCTCTCTCTCTCTCTCTCTCTCTCTCTCTCTTTATCCCTGTTTCTGTCACATATACTGTACGCCTTAAAAATACACCCATAGACAACCCTCCCCCCCACCCACACAGAATAATAACACTTCATACAGATGGACATATATGTATACATACATTCCTTGAATACAAAGAGGGGAAATACTCCATGAACACACTGAGACCTATTTAAGGAAGATTTTGGATGGTGTGCCATGAGATAGATGCTCCTACATTCTTAAATTATGTAGTATATGTGAATAGAAATTTAATCTGTATTTGTTGTTGTTGTTGTTGTTGTTGCCATTTCAGCACAAGATAGGCTATACATGGCAGCCAGTATAAATGATGGAGGAAAGAGCCACTGACCTATCGGAAGAATTGGCATGCTTTCTCATATACCTGCATTGGTCGAACCCGAGACTCAAACCCACACAGACAGGTGAGATGGCAATGATCTGTTGTTGTTGTAGTTGAAGGGTTTAATGCCATTTTTCAGCACACGATATGCTATACATGGCGGCCAGTATTATTGATGGAGGAAGAACCCTGGAAAACCCCCGGAAAGAACTACCGACCCACGAGAAGCTACTGGCAAGCTTTCCCACATAACTACATTAGCTGAATCTTAGACTCGAACCCATGCAGACAGTGGTGAGATGGCAGTGATCCGTAATGGAGAGTACTTTAGACCACTCTGCCACTTGGGGCCCCAGCAATGATTTGTAACGGTGAGTGCATTAGACCACTCGACCACTTGGGGCCCAGAATCTGTATTTAAAGGATTCTATTCTTTTTACATTTCATTTTTGTATCTTTTGCAGGAGCAGATATATATTTTTATTGATAAGGGTATTGTCTCATTTTTTATCAATATTACCTTTATCACTCTTAGTCCAAAATAGTGTTGATGTGCCATTGTTGATAGATAGATAGATAGATAGATAGATAGATAGATAGATAGATAGATAGATAGATAGATAGATAGATAGATGGATGGATGGATGGATGGATGGATGGATGGATGGATAGATGGATGGATGGATAGATGATAATGATAGATAGATAGATAGATAGATAGATAGATAGATAGATAGATAGATAGATAGATAGATAGATAGATAGATAGATAGATGGATGGATGGATGGATGGATGGATAGATGATAGATAGATAGATAGATAGATAGATAGATAGATAGATAGATAGATAGATAATGAGAGAGAGAGAGAGAGAGAGAGACAGACAGACAGACAGACAGACAGACAGACTTTCTGGCACAGCTGAATTGTCAATCCAACATTATCTCCAATATGTCTGCCATGACAACTGACTTAAAAATTGTGTCATCACTACTTCCCTAGAATGGATGATCATTATCACATGACCCCAAAAGACTTTAATAATGTCTACTATTTTGGTGCCCAGCTAATAGCAGCACAGCAGCTAATTTGAAAAATCTTGTTATCACAGAAGAATATCAGAGATGGTTACATCACTTGACAGTTTAAAGGAAAAGAAATGGTCTCATCTTAAATTTCTGGAAATTGTTTTCAACTACTTGAGCATAAGTCCCTTCAAGGGACTCTTTAAAAACCTATTATAGTATCTGTGCTCTGCTATCATAGAAAAGGATTTATTTATTAAAAACATTCTTATGTCATTTATGCCCTGTATCAAGGGCCAGCAATTGTTGTGGGTCAAGATGATTTTAGTCTGAACTTTATAATTTTGATAATTATTATCTATGCTTGCTAATTGAAAAGTGGCATAGACCCAGATACTGCTGTCACATAATGTGCCAGCTGATCTTTATGCAGTTTGTAAAGCATAATAGATGCAACAAGCAGTATAGACTCTGATTTGCTGTTTTATTATGTATTCGGGGTTTCGGGTGTCATTGATATATATATTTGATACTTTACTGATTTGTAAATAAACTCCTTGATTCAGACTCTACAATTTGGCCAAAAGATGAGACACATACAACTTTCACTGATGATTATGTTCAAAAATCAATATTCATTTTGTATGTATTTTTTAAAAATCTGAAGGCTGTAACATAACATTAGTATTTCTGGTCTCAAACATGAATCAGAATATATATATATATATATATATATATATATATATATATATATATATATATATATATATATATATATATATATATATATATATATATATATATAAATGTGATCTTGAGTTCGGATTTTCTTTGAGTATAAATTAAAAATCATTAACTTACATGATAATATTATATCTCTGATTTATTACCCCCACACACACACACACACACTTATCGGCCCTGTATATAATGTATATAAGGCACATCATGTACTCCATGTATTTCTATTTACAAGACACAATCAGCACCTAATCCATGTACGTATACATGTCACACTTAATAAACATTCCATATCTGTATACATGTCATAAATTGTACCCAATCCATTTTTGTAAACATGTCAAACACTGAACCTTGTCCATTTTTATAGTCAAGTCACATATTGTACCCACTGTATGTTTGCCTAGTCACACATTGTACCCACTGTATGTTTGCATAGTCATGCATTGCACCCAATGTATTTTTGCATAGTTGCATATTGCATATATATATATACATTACATTACATACATACATACATACATACATACATACATACATACATACATACATACATACATACATACATACATACATACATACATACATACATACATACATACATACATACATACATACATACATACATTGACATTGAACACATTGTATTCTGTATTTAAATCATGCTATTGCACAAGGCCCAAATATTTACTCCCAATCCTTTATTAGTGGTGGAGGATGTACTTTAATGCTGAAGCCGTGTTCATGTTGGTGATGGCTACAGTGACGAGTTCAATGTCAATGTTGGTGTTCATCAAGGATTGGTATTGAGCCCGTTATTGTTTATCGTTGTTCTAGAAGCGCTGTCAATTGACTTTCGAACAAGCTGTCCATACGAGCTCCTGTATGCTGATGATCTAGCGGTCGTTGACTCCACACTCAAGGCTCTGGTTGAACGTGTGAAGAATGGAAGAAGGGCATGGAAGAAAAAGGTCTCAGGGTCAACATGGGTAAATCCAAGGTATTGATTTCTGGCCTGAATAGGGAAACACTGAAAAGCACAAGAAAGTATCCATGTGCCGTCTGCCTAAAAGGCGCAGGTAGAAACTCAGTCTTTTGCATCAGCTGTTCACATTGGGTTCACAAAAAATGTAGTAGAATCAATGGACCTCTCAAACCTGATCCAAGCTACAAGTGTCCCAGATGTAGTGGACTCGCTTGACCTATTGATGGAAGGCCTGTGACAGAAGTAACTGTAGGTGAAGAAAAGCTTGATGTCGTAGCCGATTTCTGTTATCTAGGAGACACCATATAAGCCGGATGAGGATGTGAACTGGCATCAACAACGCATTGCAAGTCTGCTTGGAAAAAGTTTAGAGAGCTTCTCCCAATCCTGACGAATAGGCATTTGATGCACATTACAAGGGGTCGTCTTTACTCAACTTACATCAGACCTGTGCTGTTATACGGCTCTGAAACCTGGGCTGTCACTGCTACAACTCTCAGGAAGATACATCGCAATGATAAAGCCATGATATGATGGATCTGCAATGTATATCCCGAGGTGAATGTCCCTTTTGAGTCTCTCCTCACCCAGCTCAACATCAGAAACATTTCTGACATTATCCAATCAAATAGGATGCGATGGCTGGGCCATGTTGAGCGTAGTAAAGGGTGGATATCCAAGGTCCGTTCCTTCGAAGTTACTGGAAGTCGAGCTCCAGGCAGACCTAAGCTAACATGGGAAGAGTTGACAAAAAGAGACAGAAAGACATTGGGGCTGAGCGGAATCAATCCACAGGATCGTAAAGCCTGGAAGAAAGCGTTGAATACTCTCACGACGAAACAGACAGGCCTACCCTCGTTAGAGGATTAATAAAAGGCCTGGATAATCAAAATGGATGATGATGATGATGATGACGATGAGGGAGAACCTGGGGAAAGCCCCCAGAAAGAACCACTGACCAATGAGAAGTTACTGGCAAGCTTTCTCACATACCCACATTGGCCGAATCTGAGACTCGAACCCACACAGACAGAGGTGAGATAGCATTGATTAGTAACGGAGAGTGCTTCAGACTACTTGGCCACTCGGAAATCTTACTTCAGAAGTACCGTATAAATGCAGTCTTTCGATTTGTCACATTATTTGTTGAGTAAGATTTAGAGTCAGGAACAGTTTTAAGATGGTAGGACCTGGCTGTTTTGCCCACAATGTTTGTTTGCCCCTGGTTGTTTTCTTCCTAAGAATCATCTTCTTGTAAAAAATCAGGGGTGGGGGGACTGTTTAATTAATTAATTAATTAATTAATTTAATTAATTTTAATTTAGTTCACCCTTCATTTACTCAGGTAGCCAGATCGTGTTGTATTATCAAGAACACCTCAGTGCTTGATATAAAGTTGCTGAAGATGATCAATCACCCTACGTGAAATTGAGCAAAATAATCAAATTATAAAACTCATAAAATTAAAAGCAACTAATATAATTACGGAAAAATGTTGGTTTAATTGATAATATTGTTATCTTTTCAATTATTTATTATTGATTTGAATCAAAATCCCAGAGATACAAAAGGGGTGTGGGTGTGGCAGAATAACTTGGGGTGGAGTAGGCTCAAATATATATTATAATGTCAAATGAACAGGTTATTCCTGTTAAGCCATAGCTATCTACATTGATGGTTGGATGGATGGAGGGAGGGAGGGAGGGAGGGAGGGATATGCAGGTTGCAGTTGTACTTACATTGGGTAACAAAATCTCCACCCATACTTTTTTACTTTAATGATAAGCCCATTATTTTATGACATGTCAATTTCCTGAGAGATTTATTATAATGATCACACTGTAAAATTTAGGCAAATAATAATAATGTTTAATAATAAAGGCTTTGCCAAGGCCTACCCCATTGTTTTCTTCACATTTATTTAGCTTGACCCCACCCCCTTCCATTGTAGGAGATGTATGGTACTTGATTTTATATTTCAGGTAATTTTACAAATTAAATTTTTCACTAAATCTTCAATTAATGAATCTGTCCGATGAGGAGATGGAACTTGCATGTATAGGTTCAAAAGTTTAATTTTAATTTCAGTGTGTTTCCCCTTTGTATTTTGTTTAAATGGCTTTAGTTCATATTTTGCAGAACTATTCTAACAAATCAAATTTTCACTACCAGAATCATCATTACAGTCTTGTTTTGTCTGATAGTCCAACAAAATGATTTCTTACAACACAAAAAAATTAGTGAGAAGGATTTAATATATCATTAATTTTTCAAACATGAAACCAATCCAGAAAAGTAATTTCTTTTTTGCTTTGCATTATGTCTTGTACAGAAATCATTTTCTTTATTTAAACTTTGCACATTTTTATACTTACCGGTAATTATAAGCTGAAATTTTTTAATCAATGCTTCTTATTTTTCCATTGTACTCTTTATACATTTAAACATAATAATTAAGAAAAAATGAATTAAAAATTTTACCCCCTCCCTGCAAAGCTGCAATAATTGTCATTTAAAATGATGGCAGTTTCATTTTTCTAGCTGTTAGGTTTTTTTGACATTCAAAATGTGAACAGTTTTAGTCTTTTTGACCAGTTTAGTCTGTATTGCCATATTTATTCAAAGATAAGTCCATGTCAGATGATGAGCCCACCTCTGTATTGCTGTATGTTTCCAAAGATAAGCCCATGCCTGATGATGAGGCCATCTCCCATTTTTACAAAAGTTTGGTAAATATTTACTGTGGATATTCTTATCTGATAATAAGCCTATCCATTCATTTTGACAAGAATATTTAGTTGGCCTGCTTGTCTTTTCTTGAAAGAAAGACTGCAATTTTACTTTAGTCTATAGAAACATCACAGTGTTGAGGCTTTGTTGTACTCGAGTTGAAGGGCAGTGCTTTAGTAGCTTCTACCATTTCTCAGACAGTTTTTAATTTAAGTAAATGTGAAGCAAATTTATTACATTCACTAACATAAATTAGTTTAATCACTTATTCCAAAAATCTTTTCTTTGATTGGTTGATTATTGTTTTAAAATCATTCATTCATTGTACTTGATCAAGTTCAAATACTTACATTAACAATATAACATATCTGAAACCTAAAGCTATCTGCATTCTGTGTTTGATAATGAAGATTTTAAAAAAATATTATTTAATCAGATATGAAAATACAGAATGTAATGTTTAGAATTTATGGATTTAGTTTTTAAATGATTAGTAAAGAAGTGATGAAAATAAAGCATAAATGACTTATCTGAGAATATGCAAAATTGTATAGTATTTTACTGTGCTATACAAGTCTAATTGATTTTAATACAAGTCTATACAAGTCTAATTGATTTTAATACAAGTCTATACAAGTCTAATTGATTGTACGTTTGTGTCCTTAACAGGAATACCGTTGTCTTCTCAGACAAAGGGTTGAAATGCTTGAAAAATCACAGCCCCTTCAACTCAGCAACGACAAGTCAAAACAGAGTGATGTCATACCTGGTGCCAATGCTGCCAATGTTGCTTCTAGCCCTCGACGTAAATTATCTGTGAAAGATGAGGATTCAAAAGGGTTCAGAACGTAAGTAAATAAAACTCCATTAAAAGAATCATCTTCTTGTAAAAAATCAGGGGTGGGGGGACTGTTTAATTATTCTGATCATGCAAATTTTCTGATTATATCAAAGTAATATCTCAAATCCAATTGGATTATATAGGATATGATTCATCCATTATTTGTAATCAAAATTAAACTCTGATTTCATTTTTCCTTTACCATAGGGACTTTTAAGAAAAAAACAGATTTCAGTATGTTTATACAGTCTTCATATAATTCTCTATTTCAAATGTGCTACTGACATCATTGAATAAAATTGACCCCCCCCAAAAAAAAATATTAAAATTTATATAGTCATTTAAGTTTATAATAGTGTGATTTTGAGATAAAAACATTGAAATTTACTAAAATTCATTTAGTCTCTCAAATTTATGATATTAGTGTGACTTTAGGATCAACAAAGAATTTAGATTAACAGTCAATTCAGCTGGGTTGTGTTTGCTGTTATTCGTTAGTTTTTACTTTACATTTTTAGCCATAGTTTTTAGAGAGCTGTATTATAATGATCACACTAATTAAACTGCTTTTAATATTGAATGACGTAGCAGAAAACTTCACTTTTTGATGTAGTTGTTCAGTTCCTATTCATAACTCATAATAAAAAAAACATCAAGACTGATAGTACTCAGTAAGATTTATTTGTATGGACTGACTTCAAGAAGCTTTTAAAGTGTTAAAATATTAGGAGAAAACAGATCCAAATGAATAGAACTATAAAATGATACAGTTATTTTTAAATTGTTAATATAGTTCAGTGTATTAATGATAGGTACTTCCACTCAAATGTCAAACCTGAATGAAAGTGGCAAACGGCCAAGGGAGATGATGCATTGAGTGGAGTCGCTCACATATTGTCATGGGGAAAACAGTACATCAGTTTGCAGCAGTGGGACCCTTATTACTTGTTTTCATTTTCTTTTATTATTTTCTTTCTTTATTATCATTTTATTGTTTGGTTAATTGTTGAACTGGAACATTGAATGCTTCACTTAACCTGCATGGATACTTGAATTCCTGACACACGTCCCATCAAATTACAGAACCCTATTTTACCCACATACTTTTTTTTCACCTGCTGGTTTGAAAACTAAGTTTTGACAGGTAATTACATTGAGTGCAAAGGTAGCACAAGTGCCATCCCCTTTCAGTAGCTAAGCTTATAGTGCTGGAGCGTTAAACTGTCCATGGAGAATGAATAGTAGGTATGCAGTGCACGTGACTAGAGAAGTTACTGTCATAAAAAAAGACGCATCACTGTAGAAATTGAAATCAGTATGCACAATCAAAGGTGACACCTGTCACTGGAACTAGTTGTTAGCATTTGTTAAAAAAATGCACCCTGTTTTGGTAATTACTCTTATTTTAGTAGCTTTGCAGGATGCCATAGAAATAGATATTCTTTTTTGTGACAGAAATGTTAGGAAATTATTTTCTTCAAAATTAGATACAGGCATTTATGTTTTTGGAAACCAGATATTTCCTTTTTTGGGTGAATAAAAAGCTTTTGTGCTTAATAAAATACAATATTTTTCACCTCATGCGGGTAATGTAACATCTTCTATCCACCCATTTTTCAATTAATTGAGCTAGTTTTTGAACATCAATTAGATCCTCAACCACTGACCAAATCTGTGTCAGAATAACTGTAGGTAATTGGGGAAACTGAATGCTTCATTAAGCAGAATGTCAGGAAGTCACACGACCCTTATACCCTTGGGGTATCATCACCCATCACAATCCATTGCTGGACTGGATTTTTGTGTGAGATTGAAATCAGGTAAAGGCAGAGGATGTGTATGTGGTTTGAATGTCATTACGCTGTGAGAGGTAATAATTACGAACGTTATGCTTAGCTTCAGACCTTGATGGTAATTTTCTTTATCATTATGCTTGAAAAAACATGGAAATAATTGCTGTCATGCAGGTCAATTGGTCAGTGCAGTTCGGCTGATGATCAGATTGTTTTGTCAGCCCTAAGGTCACAAAAGATATGTTTCTGAATAAAAAAAAGCTAATCCTTAAGTGTGACAGTTGATTATAAAATGTGTCATTAAATGTGAATGTCCTCTGGTCAGTTTTATTTGGACAAAGGTGAATTAGGTTCAATAGAATAACATTATGACTACCCTGTTGTGTCTTTAGACTGGTGCTCATGTTTAATTTTCAATGCAGTGGGACTGACACATATGCCCTGAAGACAGACAACATCTGTAAATTTGTAGGATAAGAATGTTTAATATGGCTGTTCTTAAACAAAATCCAGATAAACAAAATTATGAAAAGCATTAAGTAAATTTTTGTACAGTATTTTGGAAACATGTATATTATTCTTAATTAGGTTTGTTGCCTCTTACAAATATCATATTTCTAAGAGTTTAGGTTCATATTTGAATCAATCAATCTATCATAGATATTGACTTTAACTTTTGTCGGTGATGATGCAGTAATGCTATTTTTTAATATATTGTACTCTATTTTTAGTTCAGTTTAAATGATGAAAAGCATAATATATTGAAATTGGAGTGGCTAACCACATTAATTTTATCGCAAAAATGTTTTTATATTGCTACCTCCTTTTATTGTGCATTAAATTCCACCTGAGATGAAAACCCCATACTTTTAGAATTATGTGAATGCAAGTGAAATGAGATTTAACCATTGTATAACGCCAATACTATGAAAAGAGAACAGTTTAATTGAATGCTGTATGGCATAAAATCATCGTTCAAGAGCAGACATCATGGAGATTTATGCCTTGGCCAGTATTATGTTTTTTTTTTTAAATCTCGAGATTTATTTGTTGTGTAGTATTATGCTTTCTTTCAACATTGTAGAGAGAGAGAGATGATTGGCTGATTAGCCAGGTGTGGTAGCATGGGAGGATTGGTTGATTAGCCAGGTGTGGAGAATTCTAACTTTCTTAGATTTATGTAAATTTTCTCTTATTACTATACATTAAAAAATAAAACAACTTAAGCTTGCAAAATATGTGATTTTTTAATATCTAAATACTATATTGCAATCATATTCTCATAAAACGTACAACATCTGGTTATTATTATGATATTTGAGTGTTAGTGCTAAATAATTTGTACAGTAAAAGGCAGGTTCATTACCTTTAACTTTTAATATAATCTCTTGTGGTTTGTTTCCATCTCTGGTGATGAAAACAAATCATTGCTTATGGTAGAGACAAAAACAATGACATCCAACTATTTTATGAGGCATCTGTGGTTTCTATGGTTACTATGATTTTCAACCAGTGTCTGTTTGCTGTAATGTGGAACTTTGTTTATCTTTGTGTCCCTACTCCTATCAGTCTTTTTGTAATTCCAGCTTTCTTGTCAGGTTTGTATTGGGTTTGGTATGAAGTCTTTCAAGCCTTTGATTGGAAAAAGAAATGGTCTCGTATTTCTGGTTTCTATTAAGTAGTAATAAGTGAAGAGTGGTGGATGATGAATTTGGAAGATCTAAATTAATACCAGAAATTTGAAATTTTAGAATAGATTATTGTCAAACCATCTGCGTTATTGTTTGCTAAATGTAATACAGAAACTTTGGAAGTATTTATCCTTTACAATCAGTGGACAGTGTTATCCAACAAAAGGTCATTCAAAGCCTGTCAGCTTTATTTTGAATGTTTTGTAAACTCAATAAGATCAACATTCATACATGTAATATGTTTGCATTCTTTAGTTCTCATATAGTATGGTTTCGGTGATACAGACTCCATTCTCCCAAAAGGATTGATGATAATCCAATATTTGTCACTGATTTGATTAAGTTTATTTCATTGTATTTGTTTGACATTTTAAATTATATGGAAGGGAATGACACTTTAATAAATTATTTATCAACCATTTTACATTTTTCAAATATTGCGAATTTGATTATTTTTTTTAATGCTGTTATTCTATTTCTTCCTTAATGTGTTAAAATGTAGGAATTTATGTTTTTTATTAGTTGATTTTTCTTCGTGCTGCATATTCACTCCACAAGATAATGGCCTATTGAGGGAATGTGGTTAGCCATGAAACCTAATTACTTTGAGTAAAATTAACAAACATTTTGAAATAGAATCATTTTGTAAATTCTTTAAAATCCCGTTACTTTGAACACACTTTGGGTATTGTACGTTACAGACAGATGAATTGTGTTTGATATCTTGTCAGTCAGGGTCCATGGTAAATCAGTGTTGGGGTTGATCATGTCCTGATTACATAGAGAAATCTGATTGTTTTATACAAAATTCAAAAACAGCTTTAGTGAATGCATGCTCACAAACTAACCCTTGGGATTGTGTAATGATTTCATTGTGTGAAGTGTCTAAACAGTTCTGTTAACTTAGCGCATGAAAGATTCACAGATGAGCTGCACAAATGCGGGGTTTAATTTCAATTGACAAGTGCATGTTACAAAACACCGCATAAGGGTTTGGCCTTCTTAAACTCATTGATTAAAGATTATACAGTGGTTTTTGTAACATTATTCAGTGTTTTATTGGACCTGAATTCCATTTTAATGGTTTACAAAGAATGTATTCAGCATGATCTTAAATCTGTTGTGTTTTTCTTCAGCTTGATGGCAAGTTTATTAATTTTCTAATTTGTCACCACAAAACTGCAGGTACCTTTGAAAAAGGCGATCACTCAGAGCCAAGTAATAATGGAACATTTTCACTTTTTACCACATTTGACATGTGTGATTGATCTAGTGTGATACAGTAGTTGAACAGAACATGCAAAAATTTCTTCTGGTCTTTTAGGGCTGCAAAATTTCCATGTGTTCACAAATTTCAGTTGATGATATTCTTTTTCTTCTTCTTCATATTGATCAAATATAAAGTATTGTATTTATTGTGCGACATGCTCTATATAACATTTTGTTTTGATATTTTTCCTTAAGTTTTCATACAGAAAAATTTCATCAATTCAAATTGGGGTATGTTATAATAAGAGAATGATGGAAATCTAAATTTCAACAATGTAAGTGAAATAAAATTCTAATAAACTCAATTTGTTTGTGAATTTAAAATAGAAACAAGGTTCATACAGAAATGTTGCTCATGTAGAAGTACAGGTGATGCTCGTTGTGTGCCAATTCAGTTTACATGCTTTCCTTTTCATGCCATTTATAATGAAGAAATAACATTCAGTTTGCACCACATTGCTTGTTTTTATGCCATAGTTGACACCATGTGCTGTGACTTGTATAGCTCATGTACATGCATGCACATGAATCTAATTGCTCACAGATAGATAGCATTTTTAATTTTGATTTATGCCATTATCTCAGAAAAGCATCTTTGGCATAAATCAAGTATCTGTGGGAAAATTACATATATGGCTGAATATGGTGGATCAGCCTTTTCTGTTAATATGCTAAATTACAGTCATTCCTGAAAATTGTATGCACTAAAAGTGGTATGCAGTGAATATGCTAAACTACAGTCATTCCTGAAAATTGAATGCTGTGAATAGTTGCTAGCTTTTAATATGCTAACTATAGTCAATCCTAAAAATTGTATGCACTGAAAAGCGATTTCTTAATTATTTTACTTTTATAAATATATCAATTCTGCTGATTCATCATTATTTACATTTTGTGTGAATATCTAAAAAATTAAATAAATTAAAATTTAAATAAATATAAATAAATGGATAAATAAATACATAATAAATATACAGGGAGATAAGAATTAGTTTGTTCCCTTAGCACTGTTATGACCAATGATAAAAGCCTTTACCATAGGTTCTTATAGACAATTTGGATTCCTTTTTAAATTTTTCATTTTAACTGGGTTGTATAATTTAGTGTTTCATAATTACATAAGACTCATTCTGTTGTTAATGACTTCAAAAAGGCAATCATTATAGGTCAGAATTCATATTAAGAGATAAGTTACAGAGCTAGGGATTATCCAGAAGGGGTTGATTTAAAAAAGGGTTTTAGGGCTGAAGTGAAACCAAACTTTTCCAGTTAAAAAGTTAAAACAGTATAATTTATGGTGAGAAATAGGGAAGGGTGTTTTTTGAGCAAAGGAACCACTCACTTCTCAAAAGTGAACTTTCATAGAAAAAAATTGTAATTTTAAGCTAAAAGAACAGTCCATTTTTCATAGTTGAACCCTTCTAGAAAAAGAATTCATGATCTTTCCCTGCGTCTTCGTATTTCGGCTTTCTGTCACAATGTGACTGGTACTATTGGAAGGCAAAATCTTGATTTCTGTTTTAAATGAAAAGTTTAAAATATATATGTAAATGAATTTTTCTATCTAACTTTGGCTGCTTTTCTAAAATTCCAAAGACATTTGTTCCATATTAAACCTATTTTGCCCTGCAGAATGTACGACTGGAATCAAAGTGAATATCAAATAAGGAGTTTTTACTGAGGGAATGTTTGACAAGTTGCATATCTATGTTATTTTTAGTAGTGTGACAGTTAAATAACATAACTGAAAATTGGATTGAAACATCATCAATAATTAATAGTGAATCACTAAAAATTTCTTCTGTGGAAAATTTTATTTGTACACCTGTAATTTGAATGTTGTCACTGCACCACAACCCAATAGATTTTGTTATACATGTATCAAAGATAGTTCATTGAGGACATGTACTTTTTTAAAATCAATACTTGCCAGTACTTGCCAGTTGTTTTAAAAAAACATAAAATAATAGATAATCTGGTGATAGTGATAGTCCATAATTTCCAAGAAAAATATAGAAAAGATATTTCTCTGATTAAAATTGGTGGTTGACTGAATGATTATCAATCTTTACAGTTTGACCAGCCTCTGAGACAAATTTTACTGGGAATAGACAATTAGATCTCATTAACATTTATGACAAAGAAATAATTCCACTGATTGAAAATATATTATGAAGTATTTTGATGTTATTAATATTTGAGGATCATGTACTCAGATCATCACTATAATTAAAAACATATATGTTACCAAAATTTAACTGAACATGGCAACATTGATAAATGTCATGTTTCGGCTATTTAGGTATTAATTTGGCATCTGCATATCTCAGAACCTAATGTTCTTGCAACTTTTTTGATCTTGAAATTACACCATATGTCAGGCAGAAATATTTAATGCAATGGAAATAAATAGTGAAAGTTTGTTTTCATTTTTTTGAATTAAATGGTGACAAAATTGATAATAATTGATATTATTGAGAGATGCTATCAACTAATTGTCACCTGTGTATGATGTTTTAGCTGAGATTACTAGACTATTTGAGTGCTACTGAGTTCTCTTGAGACTATTGGGAATTAAAATGGATTGTGCTAGTGGTGTTATAATAAAGTATACTCAGTTATAAGTCAAGTCAAACTGCAAATAACAAAGATCCTGATCTGCCATAGCATAAAGCTTATGTGGACCAGGGTATATGTTGCTTGTTGTGCTAATTGTTCCTTTTTTTATAAAAAAACTGCACAGACCTGGATATACCAGTGCATTATGCAATGGCAGATCTGGGTCTGTGAAGTTTGCAGTTATACTGGACTTATAAGTGAATATATACTGGATTCAGCATCAGATCAATGTAAGAGGAATTTTATTTTCTACTGTGTAGAGGGTCCATTTGAATGCATACCTCTGATCAAAGGTAGACATCCACTGGAAAAGGAGGTTAGTTGGAGAATGATCAAGATTTATTGTCACTGGGTGTCATGGTGGAATTAGTTAGTAATATTATTTTCATGTCACTTAGCTCAGGCCAGGTGTATACTTTTTTCATATCAAAAGATAGTGGAAAAATCAGCAGAAAAAGTGTCACAGATCAATAAAAATTAGAAAAAATATCATTGATGTGGCAGTATTATTACTTGGCTAGATTTTATAGGTCACTTTTGATGTGGTTGTTAAAAGGTACCAGATGTATAAAGATGATATATGGATTTACACATAGTATGTTATCTCATTATGAGTCTTGTTACTATAACAATCAGTTCCATCCTTTATATTTATACCACTGCCTCCATCCCTACCCCCAATTCTATTTGGGCTTTGAATGACCAGGTACATGTACATATATGCAGTGGTTAAAAGAGCTTGTTTAACTTTGTTTTATTTTTAAGGGGAAATTGAATAAAATGAAACAAGTATAATAAAAAAAAATGTCACCTACAAAGTAACAACTGATATTACTAAATAAAGTATTCTAAGTTAAACACAGCTAAAGAAAAATTGGAAATGACAACTGGATTTTTAAGATAACTAATTTCCCAATATAAAGACAAATCAAGATAGGGAACTAGTGTGGGTGTTAGAGATTAAGGCTACACACTTTTTTCATTCTTACAGTAAACACCATCCTCTGAGGAATATAATATCATCTTTGAACATTGTTTCATGGCTTAGTGTTTTTGTGTGCATTAATTCATTCATTCATTGGTTAGTTGAGTGATTGTTGAATGTGGATTGATTTATTGATTTTTTGATTGACACATCAGCCGGTGAATAGTTATATAGTATACAGGGAATGGAAATACATGTAGGTACATTTAGAATCTACACACTTTGCTTTAAGATTTAATAAAGCACGCCATCATTTGTATTCAATATTTTTAAAAAAAACATTGGATAGACCTTTTAAAAATTGAACTTATTGATGAATTTGTGGTAAAAATAATTCTTTTAAAAACTGTGTAATGGGGGTGGGTGGGTAACCTTATTAGGAGAATTATTCTAGATACAGCTGTATTTGGACTCTCTCTATAATGATGGTAAGGCCATATACAGTACCATTGCATTCTGGAACAAAATAATGTCTCTCAAGTCAGGTGTTCTACTAATACAGGCCATCACCTTACAAAATAGAATGGATTCAATGATCGAGCTTCTGGTATTAGATGACCAATGGTCTTCCAAAAGAGTGATCTTTCAGCCTAAGTTTTACCATATATGATTTTAGCCAAAGGATAATATTGATTATAGAATATCAAGGATGTCAAACTAGATCATGGCTTTGTATGTGTGTCATAGTCTTTGACTAAATGCATGCCTTTTCTGTACTGTATTGATTTACATCAGAGTTGAATATATATGTTGAATATATACAGAGAAATAGTTATTTAGTGTATTTTTATCTCATCTTAATTAAGCAATATACTGCAAGCGCTTCCCATTTTGTTTAATTCCGGCATCTGATGCCAAACTGTGTCTGGAAGCATTGATATTTCTGGAAAGAAACTAATTTAGAACTACCTTTGCTATCTGTGTGAAAGAAAACCATGCCTCAGATTGATGTTTGCATAGTTATTTACAGAAAAATTAAAAAAATTGTTTGCTGGAAATTTATTTGCCCAAAAAGAAATCATAATCTGTTTGGACTGCCTTGGCTATTTCTGCAATTGGATTGACTGTATGATTGGCAGAGAGGTTATGAATGAAAAATTAGTTAGATCATTAATAACTTCTTGATTAATGGCAGTTAAATTTGCCAACAAAACTGCTCTGGTGGCCTGGTAGTTATAGCATCTGTCACGGAAGCAGGAGGTCGTGGATTTGATCACCAGCCTAGTCATACCAAAGACTTACAAAAATGGTACTAACAGCTGCCTCGCTTGGCGCTCAGTATTAAGAGGTTAGTGTTAGGACTGGTTGGCCTTGTGACTGGGCGTGACATCATGCTACATGTCTGTAACATGATGCCTCAGTGCTGGACATCACTATAAACTGCCTCACTGCAGACATTGTATTGATATGATTGAAAAATTGTTAAAGCTACATTAAAAATCCTAATCACACATATTTACCAACATACATTCAAGGCATGAACTGTAAGATTGACCTATGAGTTGGAATGGAAAGAAAGTACATGTATATAATGTTAGGCTTGGGAATACATTATGTTAAAATGCTGCCAGAAAATTGTGTATTGCAAATTGTTGTAATTACAAACAATTTTATATTATTGTTGATTTATATAGTTTTAATTTCATCTGAATGGTCAATGTGATGACCAGAGTTAATTTATAGGTTGTTTCAACAGACTTTGACAGACTAAATTATGATCTTGTTAACTAGTTGTTCCTGCAGGCTCATATTCTATTTAGGTTCATATGAGCTAAAATTTCTTGTACTAAATACATATGAAATAACAGTATTCCATACATAAGAAAAGTAGATACTGTCGAACACAGAAAATGTTAATATTCCATTGTATATACATGTACATATAAGACAAGTCAAATTACAAACTGCACAGACCCAAATCTGCCATTGCATAATACATCAGCAGATTAGGGTTTATCCACTTTGTTAAGAGTAATCAGTAGAAAAATAAACATAGGCCTTGATCTGACACTGCATTATTTTATGGCATATCAGGGTCTAAGTTGTTTGGCATATCAGGGTCTACGTTGTTTTGCATATCAGGGTCTAAGTTGTTTTGCATATCAGGGTCTAAGTTGTTTGACATATCAGGGTCTAAGTTGTTTGACATATCAGGGTCTAAGTTGTTTGACATATCAGGGTCTAAGTTGTTTGACATATCAGGGTCTAAGTTGTTTGGCATATCAGGGTCTAAGTTGTTTGGCATATCAGGGTCTAAGTTGTTTGGCATATCAGGGTCTAAGTTGTTTGACATATCAGGGTCTACGTTGTTTGGCATATCAGGGTCTAAGTTGTTTGACATATCAGGGTCTACGTTGTTTGGCATATCAGGGTCTAAGTTGGTTGGCATATCAGGGTCTAAGTTGTTTGGCATATCAGGGTCTAAGTTGTTTGACATATCAGGGTCTAAGTTGTTTGGCATATCAGGGTCTAAGTTGTTTGACATATCAGGGTCTAAGTTGTTTGACATATCAGGGTCTAAGTTGTTTGACATATCAGGGTCTAAGTTGTTTGGCATATCAGGGTCTAAGTTGTTTGGCATATCAGGGTCTAAGTTGTTTGGCATATCAGGGTCTAAGTTGTTTGACATATCAGGGTCTAAGTTGTTTGGCATATCAGGGTCTACGTTGTTTTGCATATCAGGGTCTAAGTTGTTTGACATATCAGGGTCTAAGTTGTTTGGCATATCAGGGTCTAAGTTGGTTGGCATATCAGGGTCTAAGTTGTTTGGCATATCAGGGTCTACGTTGTTTGGCATATCAGGGTCTAAGTTGTTTGGCATATCAGGGTCTAAGTTGTTTGACATATCAGGGTCTAAGTTGTTTGACATGACTTACAAGCATGTGTAGATTATACATGGTCATTATCTATATATGGCAAAGAGTGAGGTTTTGAAAATGGCAATCCACATATGAACAAGAATACATTAAAGTTACAATTGATTTTGTTTAAAAACAGTTTGTCTGAAGGCTTGAGGCCCTTTTTGACCAATGCATGTATATAAAGAACTGGAGATGCTCTGTTGTGGTAAATCACCATCATCAGACTTAAAAATCAATCTGCACAAGTGATTGGATAGTGCATGCATTCCTGACCATTCCAGTGACAAATGGTTAGAGCATCTGCCTCAGATACAGGAGGTCGCAGGTTCGAATCCTGGCCAAATCATACTAAAGACATATAAAAATGATACTAGCAGCTGCACCACTTGGTGGTCAGCATTAAGAGTTTAGTTGTAGGACTGGACTGGTTGGCCCATTGGCAGGATAATGTGACTGGGTGGAACATGATGCTACATGTTTGCAGCATCATGCCTCAGTGCTAAACATCCCTATAAATTGACACAGTGCAGACTTCGTAGCAATATGACTAAAATTGTTAAAGTTTCAGTATAAATCCACATCATACACACATACACACACACAGACACACATGAACCAACTATCTTAGTTCCTGCTGGGTAGTTCTGGTCCTCCCTCTTAAAGCTTTATTTGACATATCAAGTATCTTACTCAAGATAAAACAAATGCATTAGGATTGTTCAGAATATAATTTATTATGACATGGAATAGAGGGTTTTTTGGGGTGAGGTTATGGCAGAGAAACCAGATGTTAGGGTAAGAAAATTGTGATAGCACCAGATGCTGATTTAAAAACAATCAGTTGTAAAGTTTTGAAAATTTAAGTTTTTAAAATCTAGTTGCTTCTGAGTTTGTATCATCATTCTATAATATGCTGACATTACAAATAGTAATGTTCTGTATCAGATAACAACTTTCTATGTGTGGTGATGGTGGTTTGGTGGACACTTAAGATTTTTGTTAAAACCATATTTTTTAATTTTTTATCTATTTATTTGATTTTATTTATTTATTAAGATTATTTATTCTTTTTAACTAAAATGATTGTTGTAATTGATATAATTAATGATTGATGTAATTGATATAATTAATGATTGATGCAATCTATATAATTAATGATTGATATAATTAACTTAATTTATGATTTCAATCCACCCCACCCACAACAGATCAGACAAATACCTGGGACCCCCCTCCCCCCACACAATAAATGGTTGTTTATGAAATTTTGTATACTTTGCCTGAGCTTCCAGTAGCCATTCATTGATTGGATGCAGTGTTGTCAGTGGGTGGTGGAATTAATCAATGACACATTTTCAGCTTTTGGGGTAATTTGTTCAGTGGGGCATTCCAAGTGGTGATGATTTACTGATTGTAGGAGTGACTTGTTAACTAATACCAGGAAGGTTGTACTGATATGATGCTATGTTGATTAATTATTACTAAAATTACAACTCATCAGCCAATGTTATTAGTTCTGTGAAAGTTATCATCTCCACTTCAATTTAGCATGACTAATGAAGGTGATTACATCTTTACTTTTACACCCATAATCCCAAACCTACAGTTACCTTCTACCACTTACTACTATCTGCTGCTACTACTATAACTACCACCACTATTACTACCAGTACTACTACTAAGCTTCCACTGATCTTACCCACAATTTTTAGATATAAAGACAGTTGTGTTGAAAATTCCGACTTTGTTTTAATTACATACCTTATAATGAGTTTTATTGTGTTTATCTTTTATATTCTGTCTTATTATTCTTTATGTTTGCATTTATTTGGAAGGGTTTATCTTCCTAAAGTTTTTGTGTAAACATTTATACATCTTTTTAAATACTTGGCACCATATATTCACTATTGTGCTGAGGTGCTGAAATACATACATACATACATACATACATACATACATACATACATACATACATACATACATACATACATACATACATACATACATACATACATACATACATACATACATACATACATACATACATACATACATACATACATACATACATACATAGCACCCTTTCTACCACTGCTGCTGCTACTATTTTTATTCGCAGTTCTTTTTCTGATTTCATCTAAACAGTACCACCACTACTATTGTTGTTGCCATTATTTCACCAACACCACTACTGCTACTACAACAATTACTACTACCACTTCCACTTGCTGTAGCATTTCTGATACATCTGCCACTATATCCATCTGGAACACCACTGCTGCTACATACTTAACGGCTGTGCCTATGACTTGTGAAACCTGTCTTGAGAGACCACCCTTCTTAGAATAAACATGGGAATATTGTAGGAGAAATATATGTAAATGTGCCACTTTAATGAAATTAAATTTGAGTTGTCCTTATATCAGTGGTGACCTGTCTAGAGAGGGTTATAATAGGAGAGGGATATTCTGTGGTCATACTGTAACATATAAAAAAAAATCATAATCTGCAAGCTGACCCACTCCTTAGCCATCCCAGTATCTCCTACTCACATGACTCATGGGTGGAGGTGAAGAACTAGATTGTTAGGGAGTGTTGAGTTTGGAAGTGCTAAATGATTGCTTTTATGTGTAACATCTGGATAAGTTTAAATCTTATGATATGATTCATGATAGGAAATAATAAATGTATTTAGGCTTGGAGTTTTAAGTATCCATCCCAAGCATAAGTGGTTTGAAAGCACTTTTAAAGTATATTTAAAATTGTCAATTTGTTTAAACTTCCAAACAAAACTGAATTATGAGTTCTCTTTTTCATGTTGTTTTCTAACTTTTACTAATCTTGTATTTCTAATTTTGCATGGAGGAATCAACTGTTCTATTAACATTTGGAAATTTCATTCCTTTGACTATTACGGATTGTAAAAGTTTGGAACAAAGCTTTTCATTTGACAGAGAATAACATTATTAGTAATTGCAAGCTTACAAGGGCACTTGTCTGAGGGCCCTGCTCCTTTGAAGTAGTGTTTGGTACTTAACATAAACTGCATCTGTAAATTGATGCATACGTTGGAATGGTATCAGTAAAAAAAAATTAGTCCCAAGCAAAATGTTTCAATTTTGAGTTTGTTCCACTGCAGTTTGGCTTGGATTACTGAAAGCTTAACATTTTGGAAGTTCTTATAGGCTATTTTGAATTTTCTGAAGAAAACAAATGAATTTGAATGAAATTACAATGATCTACAGTGAAAATTACCTTTTTCAGAACAGGTTGAATCACACCTGATATCACCTTTCAACCTTTACATCCCACGTAATAGCCACCAGATTGAACTTGAAGAAAATGTGATTTCCTGTTTAGGTTTTGTTGCAGCTTTTTAGAAAATGGCGGAAATGTTCTGTATCATTCAGGTCTTCAGGAAAAAGTATATAAATTGTGACATTTTTCCTGGGAATAAGAGTAGGAGTGAATTATAACATCTTGATGGCTAATTTTTTGGTGTAATAATCATAATGTAAAACAATTTTTTCAATGTTCTTTATTCCAATTTAGTATTTGTTCTCACCAGAAAAAGCAAAAATAAGACATAGCTGACACTGCTGCTGCATTGATTACATCAGTGTTGTCATTATTTAGATTTAATGTTGAAGTTTACAGGACTTAATTTTTTGCAGTCATGTGTTACAGTACAAGGCTCAGCAGGCGAGACAATGAATTTTATGGATGGCTTGGAATTAAATATTTTAAATGACTTTTAAACAATCTGGTTTTTTAGTTGTTTGTAGTTTTTGACAGCTAATGATTTTATTTAATTTAGGGAGTGGTGTTTGCTCATTTGTTACTGGTTTTATTGCTAAAGTTCAAATCATTTTCAGAACAGCCCAGTTTAGCTGTCATCATGTGTTTGTGAGCAAGGCACTGTTCTCCCATTGCCTTGGTACTGTATAACTTTTCCTGTGTTGATATACCTTAAATGCCAATTAGATCAAGTTAATATTTAAGGTGTTACTGAATTACTGTATGTGTTAGCCTGCATCTTGTACCATTTTCCTATACAGACATGAGTAGGGTGGAAGGCTTGACCAAAGGCCAGTCTCAAGCCTAATGTAAAAATACCATTCAGGTACATTTTGTTTTCAATAATTTGCAATAAATTTACACTGTCAACATCATCATGTAAACAGGTTTTTTTGAAAGCCACAAGCATGGAAGGTGAAAACCTTATTGGTCTCCTGTTAAGCTGGTTTTGTTAGATCGCTGCTCTGTAGACCTGTTTTACTATGTATACAGTATCCTACTTATTGATCTAATCGTTTACATCTACTGTATTTACAGTTGATAATATGAGAAAAATATATAATTGATAAAGGACTATTTTTTTTCTAAATGGATTTAGGAATAACCATATATTAGTAACCACAGAAAATAATAATTGCTTGATGCCAGTGGTCTTTAACATTTTCATGTGTTAGCTTTGTTTTTTTTTGTGTCGCTTGCATACCAAAAGAAGGAAAAATCAGGTTGTTGTTATTGTTGTTATAGAGTTTAACACCATTTGTCAGCACAAGATAGGCTATACATGGCAACCAGTATAAATGGTGGAGGAAGAACCCTGGAAAACCCTGGAAAGAACCACTGACCCTTGAGAAGCTACTGGAAACTTTCTCATGTGCCTACATTGGCTGAGCTTGGGACTCAAACCCATGCAGACAGAGGTGAGATCACAGTGATTGGTAACAATGAGTGCTTTAGACCACTCAGACACTCAAGGCTCCCTAAAAATCGGGTATGAATATGAAGTCTGGAAGTTTGGTATTAATGCTCCAGATAAAAAAAGTCACTTATTTAAACTATTAATTGGAATGGTTAATGATTGTTACTATGTTAGAGAAATGTCACCTATTTAAACTATTAATTGGAATGGTTAATGATTGTTACTATGTTAGAGAAATGTCACTTATTTAAACTATTAATTGGAATGGTTAATGATTGTTACTATGTTAGAGAAAAGTCACTTATTTAAACTATTAATTGGAATGGTTAATGATTGTTACTATGTTAGAGAAAAGTCACTTGTTTAAACTATTAATTGGAATGGTTAATGATTGCTACTATGTTAGAGAAATGTCACTTATTTAAACTATTAATTGGAATGGTTAATGATTGTTACTATGTTAGAGAAAAGTCAGTTATTTAAACTATTAATTGGAATGGTTAATGATTGTTACTATGTTAGAGAAATGTCACTTATTTAAACTATTAATTGGAATGGTTAATGATTGTTACTATGTTAGAGAAAAGTCACTTGTTTAAACTATTAATTGTAATGGTTAATGATTGCTACTATGTTAGAGAAAAGTCACTTATTTAAACTATTAATTGGAATGGTTAATGATTGTTACTATGTTAGAGAAAAGTCACTTGTTTAAACTATTAATTGGAATGGTCAATGATTGTTACTATGTTAGAGAAAAGTCACTTATTTAAACTATTAATTGGAATGGTTAATGATTGTACTATGTTAGAGAAAAGTCACTTATTTAAACTATTAATTGGAATGGTTAATGATTGTTACTATGTTAGAGAAAAGTCACTTATTTAAACTATTTATTGGAATGGTTAATGATTGTTACTATGTTAGAGAAAAGTCACTTATTTAAACTATTAATTGGAATGGTTAATGATTGTTACTATGTTAGAGAAAAGTCACTTATTTAAACTATTAATTGGAATGGTCAATGATTGTTATTATGTTAGAGTCAGGTGCTGTGTTCTTTTTTGTTGTCCTTTTCTTAATCAGTGAGCATTGATGATCCAATTTCAAAGTGAACCAAAGTGAATCAATAATTAACTTTTATATTATTTACAACATTTAGGTTCTGAAAGTGGACAATTTGGTAATAGTTACATTATTCATTATTTATTCATTAGTTCTTGTATAAAGAATGATATAATAAACTTTCCAAAATTGTTTGCAGAACACATGACACAATTATCATTTTGAATACCGGGTAGTGACACAAATCATTGATATTTTTTTAGCATTGACATTTTGTGCGAATTTTCAAGATTTGAAAGTTCATAACATTAAAGAAAAATATTGTTATAGGATGGATTGATGTCCAAATCCCAAGAGTTAGCTGTCAAGCATGGTATGCAGAGATAAAAAAAAATACCCCAAAATATCTGTAAGAAATATGTTTACTTTTTTTTTGTTCTTCTTAAGTTTTCACAATTCCTGTAATGTATTGTTATGACACTCCCTGTATTCTTTTTAAAGAAAGGGGAAGATGTAAACCTTCATAAAATCAGGTTTCCATTTATCCTGAGTCACAGCTAATGGATAAGGCATCAGTTAAAAATGCAGTTAAATATTGTATTAAAATTTATTTGTGTTTTCTTTCGTTTATACAGTCTCTTGCTCACCAAGAGATGGTATGATTTTACTTTGATTTCAGCATACCCAGGGGGTCATTGTTTTCTGAACTTTGCATATATATAGAGAAGTTTGAATAAAGCAATGGTTAGGGGATGGTGTGGTGGCACAATGTTTAAGAGATTGAACTCCTGACTAGAAGGGTGCTGGTTTTATTTCAACACCAGATCAGTTATGTGTAGTGTCCTTGTATCCCACTTGTCTTGGAATGACGTAACGTTCAGAGTGTTGTTGTGATTTAAAGTAACAAACCCAGACTGATTAGTTATACAGATCTTGAAAATTGAAATTTAGTTATTTTTAAAAAAATGTATCATCTGGACAACCAGTTTTCTTGTAATAAAAAGTCTTTGGTTTTTATTAATAATCTGCATATCTTTGAAAATTCTTTAATGAAAAGGCCATCCCGAATTTGTTTTTGTTTTTGACTAAATGTTTGGCAGTGGTTTATTGAAGAAAGTTTTCCCAATTATAAGTCTTCTCTTTTTCTCTGGTAATATTTTGGCAACTGTTTGTTGAAGAAAGTTTTCTCAGTGATAAGGCCATCACAGTAGAGAAATATTGCCTTCTGTACTTGATACCTCAGAGTGATAATGATGATAACCATCAGTTTTAATTCATGAGAAGATATTTGTAATTTTTTTAAACAAATTATTTTGTGTGAGAAAGTGGTAGAAGTTACATTTTAATATCTCCATGTACTAATTGCCACTGGCACAAACATTTTTCATCTGTTTCACAATGGTGAAAAAATGACATGTTATGAGTGTAAAAATACTCTCCTATGATGCAAACACTTTCTTTGAACCACAGATTGGCTCAGGTTCCAGTGTGAGTCTGGCAAGTGGTTTAGTACCACAAGTTGCACTAGTACACCCACATCATTCCAGCAGGCTAGTATTTCCATAAGGTGATGCAGAATGAGCTGTGTTGAGTGGAAAGTAATTGAACTGTCATTGTTCTCATTTTTGGTTCATAACATGGAGGTTTTTTTTGACTGAATCAGTGAATATTGTAATACCCATACAGCACTGTAGCTGAGTGCATCAAGTGCAGCATATTAGTTTCTAGTAGTACTTGATCTCCACTAATTACTGCTATTACTCTATTTCTCCTCTTTATAAAGCCATGAAGTGATCCATATAAAAACTATATAACACTGACTGTGAGGGAATCTTATGCTGAGGTAGGTTCCAACAAGACTTTGTCCTGATAGTGAACTTTAGCATTAAAAAGGTGTATTTAATGCTGAGGTAGGTTCCAACAAGACTGTGTCCTGATAGTGAACTTTAGCATTATAAAGGTGTATTTAATCTGTGAAATCACATTGTTATTGGTGTTTATGAACCACAAACTAAAATCAATTGAACTAAATTATTATTAATGACAAAACATATTTCAGTCAATTTAAAATGATTTATGACCATAACTGTGTTTTAATAGAGGTAACAGTATTCGGAGGGAGTTATAATGATGATCCACTGTGTAATTCCTTACTATTCAGCAACTCTATAAAATGCTACCCCTTTAATAAGGTAGGTATAGCTGTGTAGTCATTTACATGTACATCAGAGATTCTCTGTACAAGAGACCACTTTATATGTCGTTGTTGTTGATTAAGTAGGGTTTAATGCCTTTTTTCAGCACACGATAGGCTATACATGGGGGCCAGTATTAATGGTGAAGGAAGAAGTCAGAAAACCCAGGAGAGAACCACTGACCCACAAAAAGCTACTAGCAAGCTTTCTCACACACCCACATTGGTCAAATCTGAGACTTGAATCCATGCAGATAGAGGTGAGATGGCAGTGATCCATAATGGAGAGCGCTTTAGACCACTCAGCCTTTGGGGCCCCTAATATATAAGTCAGACACGCATATAACAGACCACTGTATAAGGCAACCCTGTATAGAATTTTGTCACACAGACCACTGTAGAGGTCAATGATGCATATAACATTGTGCCATTTTTGTAAGTGGAAATGATCATGGATTTCTTTAAATGATTTAAAACTAATAATATGAATTATTTACCCCTGTATTATGTGACTTGTATTGCTGCACACTTTTATGACACCCTTTTGACAGCATTATAAGTTAAGGTAGAACTGTATTCAGTTTCTAGTATATTGTATGCTAAGTCTTATGACACCCTTTTGACAGCATTAAAGTCAGGTAGAACTGTATTCAGTTTCTAGTATATTGTATGCTAAATCTCATAAGGTTCCTGTGGAGTCAATGAAATTCAGGTGACTGAGTGGTCACTATATTTGCCTTTAAATATTGTAGGTATCTCACCTTTGTCAGTGTGGATTTGCACCCTGACAAGACAGTTATGGGTATGTGAGAAAGCTTGACAGTTATGGGTATATGTGAAAGCTTGACAGTTATGGGTATGTGAGAAAGCTTGACAGTTATGGGTATGTGAGAAAGCTTGACAATTATGGGTATGTGAGAAAGCTTGACAGTTATGGGTATATGTGAAAGCTTGAAAATTATGGGTATGTGAGAAAGCTTGACAATTATGGGTATGTGAGAAAGCTTGACAATTATGGGTATGTGAGAAAGCTTGACATTTATGGGTATATGTGAAAGCTTGAAAATTATGGGTATGTGAGAAAGCTTGACAGTTATGGGTATGTGAGAAAGCTTGACAATTATGGGTATGTGAGAAAGCTTGACAATTATGGGTATGTGAGAAAGCTTGACAATTATGGGTATGTGAGAAAGCTTGACAATTATGGGTATGTGAGAAAGCTTGACAATTATGGGTATGTGAGAAATCTTGATAGAAGTTTCAGTTGGGTTAGTAAGTTGCTCTTCGTCTATCAAATATACTGGCTGTAATCTATGGCCTATCGTGTATCTATCAAATATACTGGCTGTAATCTATGGCCTATCGTGTATCTATCAAATATACTGGCTGTAATCTATGGCCTATCGTGTACTGAAAAATGGCATTAAAGCCCATAAAACCAGATCCAGCCTAATAAACTCAACATGTTTTCAACAAAATATTTGGGATTTGCTCATTTTCAGTATGGTAAGCCAGCCTCAAGTTTCTGAAAATACTTCTAATGGCATTTTTAAGTTGAAGTTGACATCAGTGCTTGATCTAATCCACAATGGAGTACCATTAATGGCACCCACAGATGAAACTCTTACTGGTAATAAGGGCAAAATTTGAGGTCAGATGTCAAATGAGGTCAGAAGTCAAATGAGTGCAAATGCCTGCTAATTTCAGCCTTTAACATCACTTGTGGCTCCTTCATTGCCTAATATGTACCATCATTACTTGCTTATAAGACGAGTCCAACTGGAAACTGCACAGACCCATATCTGCTGGCATAGGTAAAGGTTCATAAAGTGCTATATAGCACATTGGTCAGGGTTGATAAAGTGCTATTGCAAATTGTTTAGGGTCTAGAAAGTGCTGATGCACATTGTTCAGGTTCCATAAAGTGCTATAGCACATTGGTCAGGGTCCATAAAGTGCTATAGCACATTGGTCAGGGTCCATAAAGTGCTATAGCACATTGGTCAGGGTCCATAAAGTGCTATTGGTGGCGCTAGATCTACAGTTTTGTATTTTGCATAGGTTTAGAAATTTAAAGAAACAAATATTTCACTGGCTTCCTCACTGGCTATACTGACTATTTAAAAAAGACCTTGTATATCTTAGATATAGTTCAAAGAACCTTTAATTCCCTTTATTTTGGTGTATGATTGATGGGTGTAATATGGGTTATAGAGTATACAGCTTGGCCTTATACATATGTGCACCTTTCAAAAAAGTGCTAGCTCCACTTCAGTCATTTTCACAAATTGTATAAATATTGGCAATAACTTTTTTGTACATTTTATATATTTGGTAATTCATTCATTGCACTTTCAGAGGTTGGTTTGTCTAGTCTGGCAAAATTCATTTTCACTATTGTAGTAACTGCTAATGAAAGGATATTTTACACAAATTTTCATTATGCATTAAATATGAATATATAAAAACCTTTTTACAACTTCATGTAAAAAAAAAAGTTAATTAAAATGATTAAATAAAAGTATGTTTAAATTTGATACAATCGAGGAGCCATCTTTGGACAAATTTGAGATTTGCAAACTTTGGTCAGAAGTTTTGACTTCAAAAGAGGGAAGATTTTCAATGTAGCACATATTTAATTGAAGAAATTGCTCACCATTCCTCAAGTGTTTTGTTTTTAATACATTTTTAATCTTTGATTGAGGAAGGTTTCCTATATAATGGTGATTATGTTTATCTCGAGCACGGAAAACCTCGCAAAACCTATATTACTCCAGAACGTTTTCAATTATATGGTTAGAATTCATTTGTTTTGAACCACACAACATATTGTATGTCTTTTAATTTGACATCATGCAAATGCGTTTGATCATGATGTAGTAATTCATCTTGTTGTTTTTTCAAGACTGTCTGTCTGACATAGCTAATGACAAAGTAGTCTAGTTAATCACAAAACAGTGCCTAACACCAGTCTACCCTCACAACAATTGTTTTTCAAATGTGTAAGCAAATAAAACGTGACTGGGATGGTGTGAAAGAAGAAAATTATGTTTTTAAAGCTGTTTGCCTTTTTAGTATGATTATCTATGGTATCTTTACTTACTTTGGTTCCTTTGTTGTTTATACATTAAAAAGGTCACAGCTTGAATTGATTTATTACTATGTACATTAATGACCAGTTTTTGTGTGATCCTTCTCAGTATTGTGTCACATTGGAATAATCATTAGATTACAATGTAGCTTCATTACTGGAAATGTAAGTAAGTACTATAAAAAAAAAATTACAATCTTTTTCAATGTCATTGTTTGAAGAACAGTTTTGGTAATTAGGAACACACCTGTACCATCAAATGTATATTATGCCCTTTCATCTGGCCTGTTCTAGGTAACTTCATATATGTAAATATATGACCACATTATGTCATTCATTTAAATTTTAAAGACATTTTATGGCAGCATCATTATGCATAAAATATTTCTTGATCTTATTTTCCTAAATTATAGTAAATATTCAGACTTTAATGCTATAGGTGGGCTAGTTCTCATTTTAGGGTTAGTTACATTTAACATATTTATTGTCTTTCATCCTTACAATGGATGACAAATATAATATATATGCATTTGACTTGGGACCAAAGAACCGTTTAAGTTGTGGTTGAAGGTTTTGTTGATGTAATATAACATGCCATTCCCTGTTTTTACTGTGCAGTAGTGCAAAGCCATGGTAATAAAAATGCTTTTAAATTAAAATAGGGCACATTTTTCAAAATTATTTTCTTTCTCATCTAGAGAATAATGAAGTTCCCATCTTTACCAGTTAAGTCTAATTGTCACATTGTAATGATTACAAATAATCACTACAGCAGTTTCTTCTGTCAGTTAAAATATAAATGTAAGTACAAACTAAGGTCAATTGTAACACATGTACAATTTTTGTTTGTAGCAATTATTTTTCAAGCTAGAGATGAGATTCTAAATAAAAGCCCCCATTGTCTGATTTGGGCACTTATTGTTGGTTTTAAAAAAAAATCAGTCAGTGATACATCTAAATATTTCTCTCAGGACTGATGTACAGTATAGTGTTTTATAAGTTTGTATTAATTTATTTTCAAGGAATTATCTATTTGGATTTCATTGAAATCTAGCAGAAAAAATTATTCAGGTGAAATGTACAATACTGGTGAGTGACCTTGACATAAAAACATGTACTTGCAGAAATGTAATTATGCTACATCTTTTCTTACATTTTGCATGGAATTCAGACACATCAAGAACTATGCTTGGATAATTAAAATTTTTATTTCCAAGGCAGTGTTATGGTATCACTGTTAAAAATGCAGTGAGATTGGTTTTCGAGTACATGTACTTTAGCTATTGGCATATTTGCTATTCATTTGCAAATATTCTTAAACATGTATATATCAATGAATAGTTTTCTGGCAAAATTTATTTACACCAGTATCACTGACGTTTTAATAATTTCTCATTTAATATGCATAAATCAAGTTTGTAGCTTTATCACTAAAGCCTGAAGTATCCTTAGTTTTATAAAACCTGGACGATATACATGCAGCATTTTCTTCAGTTAACTGGTGTGAGTAGATGACATGTTACCTAGCATGATGTCACTCTGTGGAGTGTGGACCCTGATTGTCATTTTTTAGCAGTGTTTCCTTGTCTTTTACATCTGAAATTAAAATATATATTATTCCCTTCCCATTCACAAGTTTCTCCTTTTCATAAAATGCACTTAAAAGAGCTAACAAAAACATACTGATTTGCCTGCTTAGCTTCAAATGATAGATCTTAAACTGCTTTTAAAAGACAGACTTCACTTTTTGAGTGTGTACGGTACTAGAAACAAGATTATTGTTGATATCTTCATCTCCTGTTACAGTAGGAGCGCCATACAAATTGATCTCTTTTTGCCTTAGTTCAGGTGAAATATTTGTAAACACCTTGACAGGTAGCAGCTAAGCAGGGACATAAATTACGGTAAATGCCAGCTATTGCTGAAGGACAACATTTATTCTTGTAGCCACACAACAGGTATAAAGTTTTGAAACCCCCTCCCACTAACCCTAACACATCTTTAGTAGGAATGTAACTTCTATCATGCCATGACTTTTCTCTTGCAACATTTGGTTTTGCTCAATTCATTTTTAAGAACACCATTGTTTGAAACCAAATTTGGCATAAGGTTTTCTTTAAGAAGACCTAAGTCAAGTTGATTTATTATCATTGCATTGTATGTGCAAACAAAAACCAATGGATCAACTATTTTAAATTTTGCCATTGTTTTAAACGTGTCAGTAAAAACCGATTGACCAACTACTTAGAGAACTTTTACATATTTATAGCCTGTATTTGACTTTGAATTGTGTCGTTCATATTACTTTATACTGGTAGAGACAGCCATCTTGTATGGATGGGTAAATGTCTTTCATTGTTGAGAAAATCATCAGAATTTACAGGATACAGTGTTTGGTAATGAATTAATTTACAGTAATTTTATAATTTAGCATTCTTATTTAAGTAAAACAGATGATAAAGAAACATAATACATATATAGAATCTTACAAGCTACTCATAACTATTTTTTTGAAAACAATTTTAAAGGGGTGGGGTGTGAAGAACAGAAAAGGTTGTATAGACCTTTTGAGAAAGGTTGGAGAAGAGACAAATGCGAAAACGATACCCAGGTAACACTATTTGAAGCTAGGACTCAAACCAAACAAATATTCTGTGAAATAAGGTGTCTTTCTCAGAAAAGCAAAGCCTAGAGCAGTATTTCAAAAACTTTGCAATAGACGGTCAAGGACGATCACTTGTTGAATTATTTAACCGCTGTTTTAAAGTTGTATTCAGATAAGGATGTAAGCAATTAAAAATAACCACAAAAGTAAGTTTGTCAACATTTTGCTGAGTTAGACTATGATAAACATCTATTCCAAAAACAGCAGTTTTACACAAAACATTGGATATACTATTAACATTTGTAAAACAATAAAAAGTTAAAAAATGTTAGATTCTTGTTACTAAATACTACTATGTATGCTTGCTTATGAGTTAAACTGCAAATTTCACAGACCATGATCAGCTATTGCATTTTGCACTGGCAGATCTGGGTCTATGCATTTTTGTTGGAGCAACCAGTAGACCAACACACACCCTGATTTGCTGGTGCATGATGCAGTGGCATATCAGAACCTACCTTGCATGCAGCTAACTTAAAGCAAGTATAAATGCTAGTACATGAGCACCAAAAAGAAAGTACATTGCTAAGAAAATGTTTTGCCTGTGACACCTTGAGATCATATTAGAATTCTGATCAACAGGCCAGGACACCAGTTTATGGAAGAGTTAATCTCTAAACTACTTCATAATGTCCTATCTACTTTTTCTTCACTTGACTATTTCCCTATATATATATATATATATATATATATATATATATAAACTTAATTCATGTTAATGGTTCAAATGATCATTATGGTTTGTTTTAGTTGTTTTAATAGTGAGATAAAAATTACAAAAAGACCCTATCTTGAAGTATAAAGGGAGTGTCCATGTAATAATTTTTTACTTTATTTTGTCCCATCTTGACTCCAAATGAGGTCCACTGTTCAGACGTGTTGGAAGGTAGAGGGTGGGTGTATTATTAGTAAAATTAGCTTTCTAATATAAACATTTACCAGTATATTAAAAAAAAAATGTATTGGCTTGTTATCAATCATGGTTTTAATTCAGAGGAATTATGGTACTTGCAGGAAGAGGAACATTGAAATGAGAATAAAAAAATTGAGTATTGTATGAATTAACTGGATGAAAATGAAGTACAAATGTAGTGAGTGAATAAATCTTTTTACTAACATTTTCATATTTATGTTAGATAATTAAATGGAACTATAATTGTTTTATAACTACTTAACATTAAAGTTTCTATAAATGATTAATTTTTGATGATATACTTCAGAAAAATCAAACCTAAATCTAATGATTTAAAAACAATATTTAAATAAGATAACGCTGGTAAGATTTATAATCCAATGATCACAGCATCTTGTTATTCCTGTCTCATGTAGCATTTTTGTCTGCTCAAAAGTTTACCTATAAAAATGAAGGATAGTTGGAAATTGATATTGTTGATGTGAAGTCAATTGAAAGGTTAACCAAGCCACAAGTGTTCTTTTACACTGCTTTTGTCTAACGATTTTATTTCTTCTTTGGAGGTCAGAGGTCGCTTTTGTGGCTTGTAGTAATATTGGCATTAGGTTTAACCTACAAACAACTCATTGCTGTGCTTTTTTTAAGCTAACAGGTAAGTTGTGAAATAGATTAGGTCAGCTAGTGCAGCTGGCAACTTTGCTTCCAATGGAAGGGTAACTTAGTGCAAATGAATGATACATTCTAAAGATTTTTAGAATGTAACAGGTACCTTGTACTGACATTCAAGTCAGATTTAACTACAAACTGCATAGATCCAACTCTTCCATTAAATAGTAAACTGGCAGATCTGGGTCTGTGCATTTTGTTAGGAGTAGTCAATAGCAGAAACATTATAGATCTTGATTTGCTAGCACATTAAGCAAAATGCAAACCAGGGTCCATGATATTTGCAGTTGGATTTGACTTATAAGTGAGTATGTACAGCATGCATGGTACATTAGTTAGCATAACTAGATAGCTGCTAAAATGTAATTTTATGCTTCATTAAGGGTTCTTTACAATGGTTCAAAATATTCATTCATAACCAAGTTGATTTCTCTCCTTGCCACTTATTTCTGCACCAAAACAAGTTTATACTGATTAATAAGCTGTACTTAAAATTGGCTCGAGTCATGTGAGTAATGATGTATACATTGGGATTTCATTATATTATGACTTATGTAAAAGTATATTTTATTGAATTTCCTTTTTTTTTTACATGGGTTATTATTTTAATTTGCCACAATTACCATATATACTTCCATCTAAGTCCAACTACAAACAACACACATCCTGATCTTCCACAGCATAATGCACCAGTAGATCACTGTGTTCTTTGTTCTACTGAATACTAACACACTATATAGACTTATAGGCACATTATGTAATGACAGATGTGGTCTGTGTAGTTTGCAGTTGACTTAGGAGTAAAGATGGTAAAAGTTTGAATGAAATTAAAAAGACTGTTGCTGACAGATCATCTACAATTGCTGTAAGATTTTAAATTTTTTTGGAAGCTTCAAAATTTAACAGCTATTAAAAAAGTAGGTTTATACTGATGTCTTTTGTCATGTATTATTACCTGACAACAGGATCATGGTACAACCTAAAAAACCAGATCTTGCATAAAATAATGGAGATATGACAAACAAAGGATCTGAAACATATTCAGCGTAAAATGTGACAGAGAAAGGTGTAATTTCAAATGTAGAGCAAGACTTACTCTTGAGCAGAGTGTCTAAGTCATTGTGTAAGCAATGAATGGATTTCTGTTGATTCAAAACTAATATATTTTTTAAAAATAGAAATTGTACCATGAACATTTTTAAATTAAAAAAACATTAGGTCAAGTTGTGTGCCAATCAGGACATGTTTTGCTGGAATCACACACACACACACACACACACACACACACACACACACACACAGCTTTATCTTCTTAAAAAAGTGCAACCCATTTATCTCAAAAGTTAAAGATAATATATTGATTGATTGTTTGACTTTCTTCATGACAGACAGTACAGGGATTCTATTCACCAGTACAGGGGATTCTTGACAGACAATACAGGGGATTCTATTCACCAGTAGAGGGGATTCTTGACAGACAGTACAGGGGATTCTATTCACCATTAGAGGGGATTCTTGACAGACAGTACAGGGGATTCTATTCACCAGTACAGGGGATTCTTGACAGACAGTACAGGGGATTCTATTCACCAGTAGAGGGGATTATTGACAGACAGTACAGGGGATTCTATTCACCAGTACAGGGGATTCTTGACAGACAGTATATGGGATTCTATTCACCAGTAGAGGGGATTCTTGACAGACAGTTCGGGGGATTCTATTCACCAGTAGAATAGATTCTTGACAGACAGTACAGGGGATTCTATTCACAAGTAGAGGGGATTCTTGACAGACAGTACAGGGGGATTCTATTCACCAGTAGAGGAGATTCTTGACAGACAGTACAGGGGATTCTATTCACAAGTAGAGGGGATTCTTGACAGACAGTACAGGGGATTCTATTCACCAGTAGAGGGGATTCTTGACAGTACAGGGGATTCTATTCACCAGTAGAGGAGATTCTTGACAGACAGTACAGGGGATTCTATTCACCAGTAGAGGGGATTCTTGATGACAGTACAGGGGACTCAAATGACCAACACTGTAGTCATAATTCATGACACTGTCAAGACAGTTTTCAGCACAGTTTGCTTTTTAAGCATACACCTGAGTGTAACCTGGTCTGGATTTTATTTGCCTTTCAAATACTAGAGTGTAACCTGGTCTTGATCTCATAAAATACTAGAGTGTAACCAGGTATGGATCACATTTACCTTTCAAATACTAGAGTGTAACCTGGTCTGGATCTCATTTACATTTTAACTACTAGAGTGTAACCTGGTCTGGATCTCATTTACATTTTAACTACTAGAGTGTAACCTGGTCTGGATCTCATTTACATTTTAACTACTAGAATGTAACCTGGTCTGGATCTCATTTACATTTTAACTACTAGAGTGTAACCTGGTCTGGATCTCATTTACATTTTAACAACTAGAGTATAACCTGGTCTGGATCTCATTTACATTTTAACTACTAGAGTGTAACCTGGTCTGGATCTCATTTACATTTCAACTACTAGAGTGTAACCTGGTCTGGATCTCATTTACCTCTCACATACCAGAATGAGACTATTACTCAAGCTGCAGTTATCCAATATTAGAAGTCACAGTTACACTTAGAATGAAAGCTTTAAAAAATTTAATGGATCTTATTTTGGGGATAAATTATTTGATGCTGAAAATGTATTGTTAATACATGTACAGTGGTCTTGTTACTGTACAGTGACTTGGTTAATGTGTGGTCCCTCTTGTTTTATAAGACTGGCTATGGACCCCATTTTGAATATGAATATACAGTACTCTCTTAATATAATGCCCTTTATTATAACACAGTTTCTATTTAAGGCTGGATTTTTTTTGTTCTCTATTTTATATTTGTTCATGTCACAGTTTTCTATCTAAGAGATACTGGTTTGGATGTAAAGTACTGGACATGGTGGGTTCAGATTTCTGTTTTTTTTTCTTCTTTTTCTTAAAGGTTATTGGGTTTTGATTATAAAATATGATTATTACCAGAATCACATTTTATCTTTGCCCTAATGGCTTTATTTTTATATTCACTGAAAATTGTTCAGAATGATTAACTAAGTATTGTTTACATTTATTAATTTGCAAAATAGTAAAGTTTTGCTAATGTTATAATTCACAAGAATCAGATATAAAGATATGAATGCATAACACAGGAAAATGAAGATGTCATGTTTTAAATTTCACCCTACTGACTCAACCCAGTACCTCCCTGTCAGTTTAGAGATGTCATAAAAGGCAATGAAAGGTATCTTCATTAGCCAAGGTTCCGATATGATAACCCTATCTACAACTTGGCATATTAAGCAAATATTTCTGTGCTTTGAGTCTGCGCATTTCATTGGATGTGGTAGCAAACCACTGCATCCAACCAAAATTAAGTTGTTCAAGTTTGAACATGGTTCCTACATGAACAAGACAATGGGAGCACAGAATGGACAGATAAACAAGCAATTTTCCACTACCAGTCCGAGTTTGTACAAATACCTTTCACTAAAATACACATATTCCCTCTGGTATGTAGTCATACATTCAATGTTAAACTTATAAAGTATCCTTTTTAAATCAAATGCCTCCACCATTTTCGGTTGATGTACAATGCACTGTTGTTACATGCTATTGGTTAGTTGGCATTACATATAAATGGAGGTAACTCATGAAATCCAATAGGTGTTGCTAGGACAAAGTACTAAAATATCTGTTCAATCTGCCATGGTGTAGATAGGATTAACATATCAGAACCTTGGCTAGTGAATATGAATGAAAGGAGGCAGGAACAATGGTAGCAGAGTGGTTAGCATACTGTATTCATGACTGAAATGATGCAGGTTCAAATCCTGACTTTAGATAGGCCTGGATTGAATACCATTGGTCAAAGCATATTACTCCAATTTCTTCCAAAGTAAATATCTTGCCCAAAAACACCAAACCAATTAAAATCCAGCCCAATGATTATGTGTACATCAGAAAGTTGCCTACTGTTGCTAACTCCAGACAACACTGTAACTGTTGATATCAGAACACATGAAAGGATATAGTGGACTCAAGTATGAATATAGTAGACTAAGATCTGCCATCACATATTGTGCCAGCAGGTCAAAATGTACACTTTTTGTTTCACTTAATAATACGTTGACATTGCTAATCTTGATTTTATCAGCACATGTGGGATTCCCGAGTGGCCGAGTGGTCTAAAACGCTGTACATTATGGATCACTGCCAACTCATTGCTGTCTGTGTGGGTTTGAGTTCCGGATTCAGCCAATGTGGGTATGTGAGAAAGCTTGCCAGTACTTCTCATGGATCGGTGGTTCTTTCCAGGGTTTTCCTGGGTTCTTCCTCCACCAATAATACTGGCCGCCATGTATAGCCTATCTTGTGCTGAAAAATGGCATTAAACCCTACAACAACAACAACAACAACAACAAGAACAACAACCAGCACATGTGATGACATATTTGGTGCCAACAGTTTGGTACAGATTGTATATGTACAAATACAGCAAGACACAAAAATGACATGTGGAAAGAAACAGGCTCAAATATAATTTGAAAGTCTATTCATAATTATTTATACTTTTCAACCTGGTTCCCCCTTTGCTATGTTACAAGGTTATCAGATTACTTGTGAGGACTGACACAACCTGCAAATGAATCACTCCCCAGAGAGGTGTACTCCTAAAATTGTAAATAGTGAATACTATACTGGCATTTATCTAATGATAACCCCATGTTTGCTGATAAGTTCACTCCCACTTTCTAATAAGGTTTTTACAGAAAATTTATATATTTGTCTTATAAAGATCCAGCTCCAGCCCACTTTACTAATTTATTATGTTGACTTCTAACTTCCTTCACAATGTTATCATGAAAGACATTCTGTATATAGTTCAATGATTATATGTGTGGTATTGAAACCTTTACACATTAAACTCTTTATTGGCATAATTTAAAAGGAAGCATGTTATGTTGTGATTAAAATCTGTGACACAGCACTACCTAATGCATTATTCACTTAATTTATAGTGCACTGTAATGATGAAAATTTATTTTCAGTGCTTTAAACAAGTTTGGTTAAACAAGTTAAAAATAGCACAAAATTATGTCGTTCTATCAGAATTTCATTATTGCTAGAATCAGTCTTGTGAAACTGCGCTTGTATCTTTGATTGATAAATGGCTGCAAGCATTAGATAAAGGAGAAATGGTAGACAAAATTATGGCTGATTTTCATAAAACTTTTGATCTTGTAGACCATGAAATTTTGCTTGACAAATTAAAAATCTATGAATGCAGTGACAACTTCCTAAACTGGTTTACTTCTTACTTAACTGATAGAGTGCAAAAAGTGTCTTTAAATGGTCAACTTTCTCAAAGTATATAATAATTCTGGAGTATCATAGGGGTCTATCCTTGGACCATTGTTATTCATTCTGTTTTCAACAACTTACAACTTAAGATAGGAACTTCAATTTCTTCCACTAACCTCTATGCAGATGCTACTACACTGTCAAAGACTGGTAAAACAAAAACAGTACTTGAAAATAATTTACAAGATGCTCTCAACAGACTTAATATATGGCATAAAGAAAACAGTATGATCAAAAATACAGAAAAATTGAAATGCCTACTAGTTACAAAAATGAGCAAGGCTAGATAGCAACAAACTCAAGGTTCTATTTGACAGTGTGAGCCTTAATATGACCTGTCACGATTACATTCTTGTTGCATTTGTAGATAACAATCTTACTTGGTCTATTCACATTAAACATGTTTTAAGAAAGGTTAATTTGTATCTATGTCTACTGAGGAAAATCAAAACATTCCTCTTCAGTATAGGGTCATCTTTTATAAAAGTTATATTAAGCTATATCTGTACTGTATAATTTCATTTTCATTTTAACTAATTCAAACATAGCAACACTTTTAAGACTCTAAAATAGGGCATGCCATTCAATTATAGATCAATGTATAGACAATTTCCAGGATGCAATGAATAATTTAAAGACTTAAACAGAACATAAAAGAATTCTTGATGTATAAAATATACAGAAAAGCCATTTCTGTCTGTCTAAGCAATATCTTTCACCAAAGAGATGCTGATGGTACTTCAAATTAAAGTCTGTTAGAAGTAAAAATTACATTATATCACAGCCAAAGAAGGAATTGTTTAAAAATGTTTTCAAATATACTGGTCCACTGGTATGGAACAACATATGGCAGGTTCCTAGGATTTTCTTCTTTTCATAATCGATGTCTCAAATGGATGTAATCTTTAGACAATTAAACAGTTCTTCCATTAGTATAAATACCACCTGCTTTTCTGTAATTTTAAATAATTTTCACAGTTTAATTTTTTAATGCAGGATGATATTTATATTTTATATATGTTTATGCATTCAAAGATGCCTGTGCATATGTTCCAGGCTTGTTCCATGCTAGATATTTTGGTTTAGTATCAAGCCAGATTCTTCACATCAAGTTGTACATATTGTGCATGACAGCTAGAAGGCCTAAAGGTAGATTAGGTCTTTAAGTAACTGAATTACCTTCTTTAAATAAAGTCTTTATTATAACCAAGATATATAAAAAAAACTACAAGACTCCCTTATTATAATGCTCTCCATATACTGTCTTATAGTGAAACTACCTTTAAATGAAGCACATTATACATATATTATTACATGTATTACATAATACAATGGGATATATTGCCTAACCTGCCATATACTATAAATGGTGTTATAACAAAGTGCTTTACAGTGAGGATGTGTTCTGTATCAAAAGCCAAAAGGAACCGTGTTGTGTGTTTCATTTATTTCTGATATTTCATTTCAGTGGACATTGTTATAAATGGAGTTCATTGTGTCAGATGCAGACACTGCATCATGGCTAACGAAAATAAGAGTTTACTCTGTGTTTTTTTATTATTTGTCATCCTATACATGTATAGATAGTATTGTCTCAGTCCCTGACAAAACCACCAATATTGTTAAAAGCATCATAAGAAAAACAATACAGATTCTGAAATACTGCACATGTACATCTGGTTCTACAGTATTAATAATAATAATAATAATAATAATAATAATAATAATAATAATAATAATAATAATACATTTATTATGGAAGTGATTTATTTTTTTAGTCAGCACACACACACACACACACACACACACACACACACACACACACACACTTTGCTCCCTTCTGCCATTACATAATGTTCTGGCATCTTAAAGTCTATGCTGTATCTTATGATGTACAAGTGAATGATATTGACCCTGATCTGACAGTGAATTATGAATGGAGAAATACGGTCTTTATCATACTGTGTCAAATTATTTAATCCATCAGATTTAATAACTTTCAGCTGCTAGAGAAAAAAAATCAGTTTATCTGTGGCTTCATCCACATGAGGCAATACATGATTAATTATTCCCCACCCCCCACCAAGGTTTTGCTGACTGTTCATAAAAAATGTCACTTTTTTATCTGCCTTCTGAATGTCAGAATTGAATTTCCAGAGCTTAATTTTTGAACTGTTCGAGGTAAATAAAACAAAACTTTTGATGTTATGAGTTTTCTATATTTAATATTTTATTTGTTACCATGGAAACAAAGTGTAGCATAATTAGTATAAAAGTTGAAAGTACAATTAGGTGAATTGTTAAGGATTTAACATAAGCAAGGAAATGGGGGGGGGGTATTTATGAAGAGTATTTATAATGATCTTAGGAATTGGGGAGGGGGATTAATTATGAACAGGAGAATGTGTGTGTGTGTGTGTGTGTGTGAGGAGTTTATTGTGAGAAGTATAGTGGGGGTGGGGTATCACAATCAGAAGAATGGGGGGGGGGGATATATCATGAGAAGAAGGAATTGTGAGGGATTTATCACAAGCAGAGGGAATTTAGTAGGATTTATAATGAACAAGGGGAATTGTGTACGTCTTATCATTTTAAACGGACAATTGTCATTTTTTGTATCAAGAAAGAAAACAAATAATTATTAAGAGATAGTTATTGTCATAACTATCGCACTAAAGGCTAAATATGGTTATTATCAGTTGACTTTTCATTATTAATATTGGCATTGTCATCATCATCATCAAGGCAAAATATGGTTATCAGTCGACTCATCATCATTAATATTGGCATTGTCATCATCGTCATCAAGGCAAAATATGTCTATTATCAATTGACTCATCATCATCATTAATATTGGCATTGTCATCATCATCAAGGCAAAATATGGTTATCAGTCGACTCATCATCATTAATATTGGCATTGTCATCATCATCATCAAGGCAAAATATGGTTATTATCAGTTGACTCATCATCATAATTATTGGCATTGTCATCATCATCATCAAGACAAATTATGGTTATTATCAGTTGACTCATCATCATAATTATTGGAATTGTCATCATCATCATCAAGGCAAAATATGGCTACCATTAGTCGACTCATCATCATTAATATTGACATTGTCATCATCATCATCAAGGCAAAATATAGCTACCATCAGTTGACTAATCATCATGGTGATGATGATTATAGAAACAGTGATGATGATGTCGAGTAGGAAAAATGTTATCAGGATTGACCTCTTTATCATCATTATCAACATTTAAAATCTCAGAAAATGCCATAGAACAAAATAAGGAAAACATAAATTCAACTCTAAAGTAGTCAAAAAGAGACTTTTGTATTACTGGCAGGTTACCTCTATCAATTTGTTGTTGTAAAACAAAATTTATGATGAAAAGATAATCTTAGTGATTAATCAAACTTCTAGTCATATATTATTAACAGATCCCAATATTTGCTAAAAGTGAATATGAATCATTGTATCAAAACATGACAGATGTTATTTTGGGTTCCTTCTTCCACTTAATGATGATTTATGGATCAAAGAGATTCTTGACAACAACAAAAAATCTAAGACTTCCAACAGTTAGTGAAATTATACCTTTTCATGATTGCAGTCATCAAATTGATAGTTTTGAACTATTTACCAGCTGCACTTATGTAGGTTTATTGATTTTTGTCACAATGAGTGAGGTTTACCTAAAACCTGTTTTTATTATATATGGTTATCAGTTATGTATGATAAATGAACTGGGTTGAAGTAGGGTAATTTAGCATTTTCTCTATTATTCAGTACAGAAGATTATTCATGAGTATTGGGTGATTATTTCAGTGTGGACAATTATTCTTGTAAAATACTGTGAGATGTTCATTATAATAACACCATTTACAATGCTCCCCCTCTATGAAGTCTCTCACTACTATTGCCACTTTTATAATACAACTATTGTCTTTGATCCATTATATAGTGGTCTCCCACTATGAAGTCCCTCACTATATTATTGCCACTCTTGCAACTTAAGTTTGTTATTGAATAGTGGACCCTACTATAAAGTACCTCACTATATTGCCACTCTTGCAATGTAAATTTTGTCTTGAATCCCAATAAATACTGGACCCCACTATGAAGTCCTTAACTATATTGCCACTCTTGTAACACAAGTATGGTCTTTGATCCCAATAAATATTGGACCCCACTATTAAGTCCCTGACTGTATTGTTGTCACTCTTGCAACTTATGTTTGTTCTTGAATAGTGGACTCCACTATAAAGTCCCTCACTATATTGCCACTCTTGCAATGTAAGTTTGGTCTTGAATCCCAATAAATAGTGGACCCCATTATAAAGTCCCTCACTATATTGCCACTCTTGTAACACAAGTATGATCTTGGATCCAATAAATATTGGACCCCATTATAAAGTCCCTCACTATATTGTTGCCACTCTTGCAACTTAAGTTTGTTCTTCAATAGTGGACCCCACTATAAAGTCCCTCACTATATTGCCACTCTTGCAATGTAAGTTTGGTCTTGAATCCCAATAAATAGTGGACCCCACTTTGAAGTTCCTCACTATATTGTTGCCACTCTTGTAACACAAATATGGTCTTGCGTTCTATAAATAGTGGACCCCACTATGAAGTCTCTCATTATACACTTGCCACTTGTATAATGCAGGTATGTTCATGAGTCTTGTTTTATTATGGAACCTTGTTTGATATGTGCTACTGGAATTATTTCACTTAATATTAGTTCATGTCTTTTAGAATGAATTATAATGTGGTTTCACATCCTTATATACTCTAATGTTTGTGTTTATATGGACATATGACATAGCTTTGTTTGAACGTCCCTCTGTACAAGGTTCCCTCACTTATAATGCAGTCCATGTTTAAGGCTTCTATGAACACTGCATGTATTATAAAGGAGCAATGTATTGGGACTTACCACTCAATGTTTGACTAATGAAATGTCCTCAGAACTAAACCTGCAATGTCCTCATTATGCTGTCATCTTTGATCTTGATTTTCATTTGTTTCTGAAAGACATCCATAAATCCCCAGATGACCAGATAATTGAAAATTGACTGCAATTGATGGTTTTGTGATAGAAAAAAGATGTTTTTGGTAGAATCAGCTCATTTAAGGACAAAATATGCACAAGGAGTATGACCAATGTATTTGCAAACTAATCATATAAATTAGTGTATTTGAAAGAACATGAATAATTTTTTTAAAATTAGTTTGTTTTCAGACAAATCTTTAAAGAAATGCCATTTATCATATCTCCCAAATGCCATTTATCATATCTCCCAAATGCCATTTATCATATCTCCCAAATGTCATTTATCATATCTCCCAAATGCCATGTATCATATCTCCCAAATGCCATTTATCATATCTCCCAAATGCCATTTATCATATCTCCCAAATGCAATTTGAACAATAGCCATACCTCCCAAATGCCATTTTACCAGTAGTTGTATCTTTAAAATTAAAAAAAAAACAAAAACAAAAAAAACAACAAAGGAACAAAGTAAACCATGGTTTATATTCATTCATTTTATTTTCAAGGCAAGATTACTTTTAAGGGATGTATATGTTTGAATAAAATATCAGAAGACATTGAATAAAAAAAAATAATGTGAATCTAGATTTACCAATGTACATAAAACAAATTTAAACTAACTGAATCATTATTTTAAGATATGATTTATAAAAATAGTTTAAAATACCAATGTCTCTTCTACGAAGACTAAAGCCTTTATCAAATAAATGCATATAATTATTTCTTCACTAACAAAGTTAGGAATTGATGCAATTTTTTGCTCATTCATTAATTTATTTGGATTTAGTTTGTTTTTAAACATAGCTTTAAAAATTGTTTTGGTCAAATCACCACCATACCATGTCTGGAGTGTGGCAGTTCATAGTGATGTCTAGCACTGAGGCATCATGCTGCAGACATTTAGCATGATGTCCCACCCAGTCACATTATCCTGACGCCAGGCTGACCATTCCTGACAGTAACCTCTTAATGCCGAGTGCCAAGTGAGGTAGGTGTTAGTACCATTTTTGAAAGTCTTTGGTATGACTCAGCCAGGGTTCGAACGCATGACCTCCTGCATATGAGGTGGATGCTCTAACCACTAGGCCACATGAGCTGTCCATTCTTTTATTCATCTCTTCATTACCATCTCAATATTATGTTACCCTTTCTAATATCTTTCATCTACATTCATAAAACTTGCAATGTGGATGCAATTCAAAAAGAGTGACTTAGTCATACCAAAACTAGGAAACTGTGACCTAATTTACATTATTTATGACTTGTTTGTTTGGCTGATTATTTGTTATACCCTCAATATATGGGACCCTATATAATGTAAGCCAACCATACTAAAAGTTGGTCCTGTGTCCTAATTTTTAATCTTGAGTTATTCTGGTATTGTCCACTGAACCAGTTTATATATTAATGGCTGCTCCAAACATGGTCCTGTTCATGTGAGGATTCGAACTTAGGAGTAAATACTTTATCTAAATTAAATATACACAGTGGCTTTTTTACCAGACTGGCTTAGTCTTGATGCAGTCATCATTTTAAGTACTGCTTAGTTCAGATGTTTTGGAAATTTTGGTCAGAATATGATATTCATAAACATTAGTAGACTGCTCACTAATATGAAATTTTTAGACACACAAAGCTTTGAAGCTCTGACACCTAGGTAACTCACTCTATTTAACATGCAAATTCTGATGGTCGTTATATCAACATTTGTCATGAAATTTTAAATAAACATTTGAAACATTTCCATACATACTTACCTTTATGTTGGATCTAGCTCAAACTGAATAGACCCAGACCTTCCATTGCATAATATGCTTGCAGATTGGGACATACAGAGTTTGTGTGGACTTAAGTGGTGGGCTAAATATTATAGACTATAATCTGATGGTGTATTATGTGATGGCAGATCTGAGTCTGTCAAGTTGAATGTTTGGGGGAAAATTCTACAAAGGCAACTAGAATCCTGCAGTTTGTGAAACAATCCATAGGTGGTATATTAATTTGGAGTGTGGATTCTGGCAATGCGTCGCTAGGGTTGGTGTCACCCAGTGCAGTAAACTCATGGTGTCACCCCTCCAGACTTCCACCATGGATTTCTTCTTCAAATAAACACCAGACGCTCTGCAGACTGCATGGTGGCACCCTGTGCCTGCTAGTCATGTTTTTAACTATGATCGGTTATCCGCTTATGAAATTCGACTAGACCGAGCAGTGTGTGCTCTGTAATATTTGCAATTTTTCATTTTTGTGTCACCCCTCTGAGATGGTGTCACCCGGTGTGGTCCGCATCCCCCGCACTCCCCTAGCGACGGCATTGGATTCTGGTCAAAGTATTATATGTAATTCAATACACTGTGTGCAATATAGAAAGCAGGATTTTTAATTTTCAAAGACACGTTTGATAAAATTTTATTTAGATAGAATCTCATGTCCTTTGTTGCCATTTTTTGTAATGGATCTCTTGCATCCATATATCTAACTTAATCATCCTTGCATCAAAGTATGCTTTTTGGTCTCTGGCTTAGCAGAGAGGACTAATGGAGGAAGGTTGCTGTATCTTTGCAGTACAATAAATCCATGCTTTATGCTTACTTGGAAAATTGTATTAATTTTGTTTCATATTTGAAGTGATTTAAAATTATGTTGAAATCCCATATAGTGTTTAATTGATGTAATTTGGTGCTACAATGAAGAGAGGAATGCTACATTGAAGGGAAGAGACTCCTCATCTGTCCCTTGAATGCATTAATGGAACAAAGACCTCACCATCTAAAGGATAAATCTATCCACATCATTATCCTGATCTGTAAATATGCCTCACAAAAGCTTAGATCCAATGTCACTACCCCAGCAGAGCTCTGATATGCCCTTAATTGTTCTCAATCTTTCATCCCAGGGAGGTCAGGTCACATCAGGCCAGGTGTAGGTCTTGGGTGTCCTCAGTGCTATAGAGGCCTTATATTTTTCCATCTGCAAATTTGCCCTTTGTATAGCTATAGTGTTAGAAGCTTTAATTTGGTGCAACCTGGACGGCTGTTTTTCAATAATTGGAGATATAAGATGATGGTGTGATACATAATCCAAGATGATAAATGAATAATGTTAAACGGATTTCAGCAACTGTCAATAAACTGTCAAAATGAAAAATTCTGGACTAAAAAAGAAAAATAATACCTTCTTTGTAACTGGGCTTACAGCATTTTCAAATATTTTTGGAACCTAAATTAATTGTTTAATTGAAACACTTCTGCCAGCATAATGTCATTGTAATTTGTTTCTGGCATCTTCTGTAGGATTTAATCTTGTGTGATTACTATACTCCATTGAATTAAAAGGTCCTTATGAAGGGTCCGATTGGACTGTTTAGAAATGAAATATCATAACTGGATGGGGAAAAAAGATTATCCACTTGTTAACAGGATACAACTATCACATGAAACAGGCTTTGTGTCCATGTCAGTTTAGCTGACATACAGCTGTGTATTACAAGAAAAATTTATTCAGGAAAGAATAACAGTGTTATATCAATATTCATTTGAATTATTGTGACCAGTTTTAATTTTGATACATTTGAATCTTTTAACTGTGGGCACTGTCTCTCTCTCTCTCTCTCTCTCTCTCTCTCTCTCTCTCTCTATATATATATATATATATATATATATATATATATATATATATATATATATATATATATATATATATATATATATATATATGGCTACTGTGCTGTTAATTTTGAATTTAATGCAATCAGCTGTTTGCATTCATGCAAAATAATATTGTGCCAGCATTTCCGGGTGCACAGTGTTTGTTCTACAGATTACACCTAACAAACTGTATAGATCCACCTGCAGTGTCAGATCATAGTATGTGTTTATAGTTGTATTAAGTGACTACCTGTATATATGTTGTAGTGGGTTGAGATATATTACAATTAATGCACTATAATGCTAATGTTGTACTATTATTGGAAGACAGTGATGTTTAGATTGCATTAAACACTGCAAAGTATATTTCAACCAGTTCATCAATTCATTTCAGCCAGTAAAGTAATTTTTTCCCTCTAATGATAAATGATAAATTTGTATTCTGGTAACTTTCTTGCCATCAATTATATACTTGTACTTTTTTCTATTACATCCATTTAATGAATGTAGTTCCTTTGTCAGGCATGTCCCATTATCTCAATAACACTAAATAAATTTCATGACAGATAGACTTTACATGCATATATATTCTTTTTACATGTATATGCTTCTTTTAGGAAATAGCTCAGTATAAGAATTTCCATCTTGTTTTTCGATCCTCAATGATATTTATGTATAATATCCAGTGTTTTTGCTGGAACAAATATTGTTTAAACCAACACATGTAAGGTATTTTTTCTTCCTAGGGTCATTTCTGGTTCTTCTTCTATCATGTGTACAGGCTACCATTTTTAGCCAGCCTATCATGTGCTGAAAAATGCCATTAAATCACATAAAACCAAAGCATGCCATTAAACCACATACAACCAAAGCATGCCATTAAATCCCATAAAACCAAAGCATGCCATTAAACCCCATACAACCAAAGCATGCCATTAAACCCCATAACACTAAAGCATGCCATTAAATCCCATAAAACCAAAGCATGCCATTAAACCCCATACAACCAAAGCATGCCATTAAACCCCATAAAACCAAAGCATGCCATTAAACCCCATAACACTAAAGCATGCCATTAAACCCCATACAACCAAAGCATGCCATTAAACCCCATACAACCAAAGCATGCCATTAAACCCCATAACACTAAAGCATGCCATTAAATCCCATAAAACCAAAGCATGCCATTAAACCCCATACAACCAAAGCATGCCATTAAACCCCATAAAACCAAAGCATGCCATTAAATCCCATAAAACCAAAGCATGCCATTAAACCCCATACAACCAAAGCATGCCATTAAACCCCATAAAACAAAGCAAGCTATTAAACCCCATACAACCAAAGCATGCCATTAAACCCCATACAACCAAAGCATGCCATTAAACCCCATAAAACCAAAGAATGCCATTAAACCCATAACACTAAAGCATGTCATTAAACCCCATAAAACCAATGCATGCCATTAAACCCCATAAAAGCAAAGCAAGCTATTAAACTCCATAAATCAAAGCATGCCATTAAACCCCATAAAACCAAAGCAAGCTATTAAACCCCATAAAACCAAAGCATGCCATTAAGCCACATAAAACCAAAGCATGCCATTAAGCCACATAACACCAAAGCATGCCATTAAGCCACATAAAACCAAAGCATGCCATTAAGCCACATAACACCAAAGCATGCCATTAAAACCCATAAAACCAATGCATGTCATTAAACCCCATAAAAGCAAAGCAAGCTATTAAACTCCATACAACCAAAGCATGCCATTAAACCCCATAAAAACAAAGCAAGCTATTAAACCCCTTAAAACCTAAGCATACCATTAAATTCCATAAAACTAAAGCATGCCACTAAACCCCATAAAGGGGCCTCTGAGTGGCTGAGTGGTCTAAAATGCTCACTGTTACTGATCACTGCCATCTCACCTCTGTCTGCCTGGGTTCGAGTCTCAGGCTTGGCTAATGTGGGTATATGAGAAAGCATGCTGGTAGCTTCTCATGGGTTGGTGGTTCTTTACGGGCTTTTCCTGGGTTCTTCCTCCCCCATTAATACTGGCCATCATGTATAGCCTATCTTGTGCTGAAAAATGGTGTTAAACCCTACAACAACAACAACATAAACCCCATAAAACCAAAGCATCCATTAAACCCAATAAACCAAAGCATGCCATTAAACTCCATAAAACCAAAGCATGCCATTAAGCCACATAACACCAAAGAATGCCATTAAAACCCATAAAACCAAAGCATGCCATTAAACCACATAACACCAAATCATGCCATTAAACCACATAACACCAAAGCATGCCATTAAGCCACATAACACCAAAGCATGCCATTAAACCACATAAAACCAAAGCATGCCATTAAGCCACATAACACCAAAGCATGCCATTAAGCCACATAACACCAAAGCATGCCATTAAACCACATAAAACCAAAGCATGCCATTAAGCCACATAAAACCAAAGCATGCCATTAAACCACATAAAACCAAAGCATGCCATTAAACCACATAAAACCAAAGCATGCCATTAGACCCCATAAAATCAAAGCATGCCATTAAACCAACAACAACTTACTGATTTATGCAGGCAGACTAATCTATTTCCAGTCACCATTGCATCCTTTGGTTGATTGTCAGTGTACAAAGCAATCAACAACAATGAAACAAGTGTTTGCCATCTTGTCAGTATACAAACTATCAAGCATTGTGACAGGATTATTAGATTATTAGATTTCACTGTATGACATGTACAGTTTCATAGTTATAACAGTTGTTTCTTTTCTATTAATTTCAGTCAGATTTTCACTAAACTCCTCTCACTTGATAACTTGGACCCAGACAAGTCACTAACCCATTTTATAACATGGGTTCAGGTGTGGATCTCATTTATTTTGTATATCAAAAATATCAAAAGTAATTTACCCAACTAATTCACTGAGAATTACAATAACAAGGGAAGCAAGCACATAAGACAGTTTTGTTTGACAAATTCAGTTCATTTACGGAGAAGCAAGTTCCAAAGTTTGTAGTGAACTTAAAATTCTTGAATAGGTACTGAGAGGTTTGCTCATTGAGCAGAAGTTTCTTTATTCTTTATTTATTTAGTGAAATTGTGGCGTCATTATATCATCTACTGATTAAACATTAAAAAAGAGTTTCAGCTTCAATTCATGTTGTTTTATAAACATTTCCCTAGTTCTTAAAAAAAACCCCACAAAATCTGCATCTCTAAACCTCTTAGAGTAATGTTTTTAAAGAACTTTCAAAGGTTGGTCATCTTGGTTAACAACTTAACAATTATGATTATAAAACAAGTATTATACCATTTAACCCAACACCCCCTTGTCTGTTCAATGTCATTGTCAAGCCCAATGACAACCCTTCTTAAATTTTCAGAGGTCTCTTGTTAACTCTTATGGTGTCATCTGCGTGTTTGAACCCTGCTGTGTCTGGTTTATCAAGTGACAGGTATATATTGTAAAGTGAAAGTACTTTACATATATTTGTCAATTTTGAAATGCAAATCTCTCCTTTTTTATACAAGTTTATACATTAACATAGGTGGAGTTTAATGAAAGGGTCAGATATCAGAACCTGTTTGCATTAAACTATTAAATTAAATCTATATATATAACACTAAAACAACTATATATAGTTAAATAATACTCAGATCAGTATTAGGAATATAACCACATCAAATATGTTGTATAAACAATATCATCATTGATCAAGTAGATATCAAATGTTAATTTTTAACCTTTTTTTTCACCTATCACAAAGCTGCACTGGATATCACCAGGGAAAAGTACCTCTCACCTTTGGGCTATTTGAGCTCAACAACTGATTGAGGTTTACATTGATAAAATATACATATATAATTACCAAGCAAAATCACAACTTACATGGTACAGCCAGGTACAGGGAAGGGCCTTAAATATCAAGTCTCTTTTTTCTTGGTTCTTCCAGTTTATATTTACCTTAAGAAAATTGCAAGAGATACATTACTGGTATTGTCAGTACATATTTGCTCTTAGTACATGTAGATGCTTGGTTCATTGAAATGTAAAGACACTTTTTTGACCTTGACTCCATCTTGGTTAAGTCATTTTAGTTTGAATCATCATTTTTATGTATGTAGTTCTTTTTTTAGGTACATGTATTCATTTTCTCCAGCAATTTAACTTTGAAAGCTGGAGTTTCATGGACTTTGTGCCTTAGTATGGTATTCATATAAATGTCCTTGGGATACTGTCTTATAATGATGCAACCTTATAATGAAGTATAGTAAACATATAATTTTATTATATCATGAAGTAAAATGCATGATAACAAAGTCCTTAGAGGCCATGGAGTGTATTGCCTTATAATGAAGTACAATATAAATATAACTGTACTCCTATGTACTGAAATCAAATCCATGACTGCCTTATATTATGAATGGTGTTATAAGGAAGTACAGTATAAATATAATTGTACTCCTATGTACAGAAATCAAATCCATGACTGCCTTATATTATGAATGGTGTTATAATGAAGTACAGTATAAATATAATTGTACTCCTATGTACTGAAATCAAATCCATGACTGCCTTATATTATGAATGGTGTTATAATGAAGTACAGTATAAATATAATTGTACTCCTATGTACTGAAATCAAATCCCTGACTGCCTTATATTATGAATGGTGTTATAAAGAAGTACAGTATAAATATAATTGTACTCCTATGTACAGAAATCAAATCCATGACTGCCTTATATTATGAATGGTGTTATAATGAAGTACAGTATAAATATAATTGTACTTCTATGTACTGAAATCAAATCCATGACTGCCTTATATTATGAATGGTGTTATAAGGAAGTACAGTATAAATATAATTGTACTCCTATGTACAGAAATCAAATCCATGACTGCCTTATATTATGAATGGTGTTATAATGAAGTACAGTATAAATATAATTGTACTCCTATGTACTGAAATCAAATCCATGACTGCCTTATATTATGAATGGTGTTATAATGAAGTACAGTATAAATATAATTGTACTCCTATGTACAGAAATCAAATCCATGACTGCCTTATATTATGAATGGTGTTATAATGAAGTACAGTATAAATATAATTGTACTTCTATGTACTGAAATCAAATCCATGACTGCCTTATATTATGAATGGTGTTATAATGAAGTACAGTATAAATATAATTGTACTCCTATGTACTGAAATCAAATCCATAACTGCCTTATATTATGAATGGTGTTATAATGAAGTACAGTATAAATATAATTGTACTCCTATGTACTGAAATCAAATCCATGACTGCCTTATATTATGAATGGTGTTATAATGAAGTACAGTATAAATATAATTGTACTCCTATGTACTGAAATCAAATCCATGACTGCCTTATATTATGAATGGTGTTATAATGAAGTACAGTATAAATATAATTGTACTCCTATGTACTGAAATCAAATCCATGACTGCCTTATATTATGAATGGTGTTATAAGGAAGTACAGTATAAATATAATTGTACTCCTATGTACTGAAATCAAATCCCTGACTGCCTTATATTATGAATGGTGTTATAATGAAGTACAGTATAAATATAATTGTACTCCTATGTACTGAAATCAAATCCATGACTGCCTTATATTATGAATGGTGTTATAATGAAGTACAGTATAAATATAATTGTACTCCTATGTACTGAAATCAAATCCATGACTGCCTTATATTATGAATGGTGTTATAATGAAGTACAGTATAAATATAATTGTACTCCTATGTACTGAAATCAAATCCCTGACGGCCTTGTATTAAGAATGGTGTTATAATGAAGTACAGTATAAATATAATTGTACTCCTATGTACTGAAATCAAATCCATGACTGCCTTATAGTATGAATGGTGTTATAATGAAGGGCCTTACAGCAAGGAGATGCTTAGTTTTATCATTATATCACACTCTGTGTGGAAGCCATTGAGTATACCTTATACTGACACCACCATATTATGAAGTACTTGATACATCTTAGTTTGATACCTGATAAGCAGAGGTGGGATTAGGAGTACGGTACATATGCGGGGCCGAGGGCTGACTGTGACCTCATGGGGTCTGGGGCAGTCATGACAAACAAATAGGGATGACCGTTGGCCTGAAACGCGGGGCCCTCTCAAGAGTAGGGCCTGGGGTGGTCACCCTACTTGCCACCCACAAACGCTGTTCATGCAGATAAGGGAATGGATCAATACTATACATGGCTTATAACATGTACCATGCTATTGCGAATGGCCTTATTTTGAGGAAGTACTGTAATCTCATTCACAAGTTCTGTTTTATTTTCCAAATGATCTTTAAACATGTGATTTCAAAATTTGCATGATCATAAATTGGTTAAAGTAGTCTCCTAGTATTACTTTGTCAGTTACCATTATATTAAATATAATATTTATCCTTGAACTCGTGCATTCTTCTGAAATATTTTATATAGCTGCCCATATAAACGTTGCCCAGATATGTGGACTATTTGATTATCTTTCATCGAATTGAATATTTGTATTTCATGACTGAATTCTTTCTAAGTATAATGACGATGGAATTTTATCAAAAATCTAATCGTAAAATGTCTCTTTGTTCAGGTATGACATATTATGACTAAATCATTATTGAGTTACAAGTGATTCTTTGATATGATGTACAAAATGGTCAAGGACAAGCCATCAAACTAAGTACAGGTGAATTCCTTAGGTTTGTGAGCTAGAAGTTTTGTTGTTATTCAAGGCTATCTTATATACATCTATTTATTGCTTATGGTGAAAAATAAAACTAGTTGGTTAGTACATGTATAGCAACTTTACCTTATAAATAATATTGGAACTGCAATTTAGAATACAGTTAAAGTTTCTTTATTATAACATACACAATAGCATTTATTAATGTTGGTCAATTATAGTTTATATTAAGGATAAAATGCTTTATCATCATCATCATATTCATCATCATCATCATATTCATCATCATCATCTGTTAGACAAAACACTATAGTATCTGACTTCATTTACTTTTTTGGCTCTGTAAATACCAGCAAGTCATCATCATCAAGGCATTGCATAGACTCAGACCTTGTTACCCTGTTCACTATGTGACATTAGACTTCTGGAATAAGCATGAGACCAATAACTAGATATATACAACATGTGTAAATAATAACAGAATGCCTCATTGCCAAGAGGACACAGCAGTATCAGGTGTCTAATGGGAAGATCAACAAACCTATTAGGTGGAGAGTAGGTCCATTTCCTGCTGATCAATGTTAACAAGAATAACTGACATTCCAGTCCAAAATTGAGTACATTACCTGTTGCTATTTATAGAAAGGGAGTTCCCAAGAATAATGGACTGGCTACATGCTCCATTTGAGATACCTTACCGTATACTTTCATAGTATCTTACCACCAACTTTTCCCCTTGGCATGGACTGCAGTTTTACAAAACTTTATCAGCATACCAGTAAGGTTCTACTTTTGAAAGAATGATTTATTTGTATTGACTTAAATGTCAATGTTCAACTTTGTTATTGCAGTAGATAAATGGCATGCCATGATGCAGTTCTGGTGAACTGTTAAATGGAGACATGTGCAAACCTAATTCCACCTCAGTGTGGAGAATGTCATCAACAGTTCCTTACAGAGATAGTAATTCAGTGAAACTGTTTCTTTTATCACTGTGTGACTGAGTAAATCAAAAATGATACCTAGCTGACCCCAGGGGCACCAATGCACCAGACTGATACCTATGATTTGAAACTATAAATCACACACAATTTTTAAATGTTTAGTTGCTTTTTTTTAAATTAGCAAGACAACCAATTTTTTATATTTATATCTGAGTAAAATACCATTGTGTTTGTCATGTGCATTTTGCCAGTAAGCAAGTTACTAAAGGAAATTTGCGTGCATCCTACACTGCCAGAAATGGTAAAAAAATATAATTGCAATACTGTAATTTAACTTAATTTATAAAACTCTGTGACCTGAACAGTCACCGTGTCATGTGACATTTATTTTTGTACCAGAGCTTTTGTGGCTTTCAGACTGGCAAGTTAAACATGCATCCATATTGGTATGGATTTGAATCCAGCTATCCCATCAACCCAGGTCAGTGTGTCCTAGAAAAGGGAATTCACTCTAGATTGCTCCAACAATATAACCTATGTATTGATGCATCAAAAACCACTAAAAAATCAAACAATCATTCCTGTACAAAATCCAAGTTGACCACAGAACGATTTCAATAAATTGCAGAATTATTGATGGTTTTTTGTAGATGTGTGGTAGATATGGACTTTTGGCAGATTTAGAGGAAGTGTGGAAAATTATTTTTCAGAACACCTTGTTTGTCAAGATTACAAGTGGCCCTGTGATTAGTTTATAGGATTTTCTACCAGAAGGATGAAGGTTATATATCTGGGCCAGCTTCCATGGTGTGTACTTTTGCACATTGTTTTTGCTCCAAATACTGGAATGCTAAAAAGCCTACTTGTGTAATGGTGCCATTAAATACCAAAACCAAAAACTCTGGTTCACAAATTCTTGATTCTATCAATTCATATTTCCATTTTGCACCATACCAATCACAAGCTTTTATTTTTCATCCCCTCTAATTTTGTGTACACTATCTGTCCACAAATATCCAAATTATTTTTATACCTTGATTTTTTTTCTTTATTGTCAGAGTACCTTTCTTTTATTAAACAACTGCAATTATTTTAAAGTCAAGAATAAGTTGAATATTTTCACTATTTAAAAATAAATCAATTATCATTTGCTTAAATGAAACAAAATAACAGAAAGTTTTTCCATGTTTTTGTTTGTTTGGTGTTTTATGGCAAAGCAACACAAGTAGGTTATTTAACATCAAGGCAATTGGAGTAAAATGACGAGGCCAAGGATACACTATCATAGCAAAGCTGGTCTGATTGAATGATAGGATTCAAACCCATGTCTTTTTAATCAGGAGTCTGGCATGCTAACAACTGAGCTACTGTGTCTCCTGTAGTGTAGTGTACAATAAATTACAAACAACACCGTACTGTACATATCAGCTTCATGTATTGTGCTGTGACCTGCCGTATGGTGTTGGTCTAATATTTTGTAAATGCCTAAACCCATGGCAGACTCTGTCAGTTTAGGTATTTGCTGTTCTTTTTGTGTGCTTATAATACTGAAACTAAAGTAAAAATCTACACCAATACAAATAAAAATTAAAATAAAAAAATGTATATCAGTACAAATAATAACTAAAATAAAAATGTACATCAGTACAAATAATAACTAAAAATGTACATCAGTACAAATATTAACTAAATTAAAAAGGAACATCAGTACAAATAATAACTAAAATAAAAATGTACATCAGTACAAATATTAACTAAAATAAACATGTACATCAGCACAAATAATAACTAAAATAAAAATTTACATTAGTACAAATAATAACAAAAATAATAATGTACACAATACAAATAATAACTAAAATAAAAGTATGCATCAGGACAAATAATAACTAAAAATTTACATCAGTACAAATAATAACTAAAAATGTACATCAGTACAAATAATAACTTAAATAAAAATATACATCAATACAAATAACAAATAAAATAAAAATGTACACAATACAAATAATAACTAAAATAAAAATATGCATCAGTACAAATAATTACAAATAAAATGTATATCAGCACAAAATAATACCTATAATAAAAATATATATCAGCACAAAATAATAACTAAAATAAAAATGTACACCAGTGCAAATAATAACTAAAATAAAAATGAACATCAGTACAAATAATAACTAAAATAAAAATGAACGATTTGATATCGTATAATAGACCTGCTGATCAGGGTCAGTATTGTTTGTCCTATTGACTACTCCTAACAAACTGTATTGTCCCTGACCACTAGTGTATTGTCCCTGACCGCTAGTGTATTATGCCTTGGCAGATCTGGGTCTGTGCAGTTTCCAGTTTGGGTCTGACTTGTAAACCAATAGATACAGTATATTTATGTTGATCATAATAAAAATGCTACTGGATGAATAATGGCTATGCATTGTCCTGGTCATTTCATTCTCATGGATAATTGATAGACATATGCTACTTGATTATTAAATGGTCATTTAATTCTAATGGATGAATAATGCCTATGTAATTCTCCTGGATGACTAAACAGTCATTGAATTCTAAGGGATGATTAATGACCATGGAATCCTCTGGATGATTAAATGGTAATGGAATGCTACTTTATAATTAAATGGCAATGGAATGCTACTTTATGATTAAATTGAAATGGAATGCTACTTTATTATTAAATGGCAATGGAATGCTACTTTATTTTTAAATGGCAATGGAATGCTACTTTATTATTAAATGGCAATGGAATGCTACTGGATGATTAAATGGCAATGTAATGCTACTTTATTATTAAATGGCAATGGAATGCTACTTTATTATTAAATTGAAATGGAATGCTACTTTATTATTAAATGGCAATGGAATGCTACTTTATTATTAAATGGCAATGGAATGCTACTTTATTATTAAATGGCAATTGAATGCTACTGGATGATTAAATGGCAATGGAATGCTACTTTATTATTAAATGGCAATGGAATGCTACTTTATTATTAAATTGAAATGGAATGCTACTTTTTTATTAAATGGCAATAGAATGCTACTTTATTATTTAATGGCAATGGAATACTACTTTATTATTAAATTGAAATGGAATGCTACCCTATGATTAAATAGCAATGGAATGCTACTTTATTATTAAATGGCAATGTAATTTTACTGGTTGATTAAATGGTCATTTAATTATAATGGATGATTAATGGTTATGTAATTCTCTTGGATGACTAATGGCCATGTAATGCTACTGGATGATAACATGGTAATGTAATTCTCCTTGATGACTAAACAGACATGTATTCTACTTGATGATTAAATGGCTATGTAATTCTACTGGTTGATTAAATGGCCAGGTAATTGTTACTAGATGGTTCAATGTCCATGTAATGTAGCCTTCATTGGGCACAAGCAGCACTATATACAAGTCAGTGGCATTGGATGGGCTTAATACATGATGGATGGGCTTATAAAAGACAGTGATGATGAATGTGCTTAATACTAGACAGACTATGGATGGGCTTAATACAAGACAGATGATGGATGGGCTTGATACAAGACAGATGATGGATGGGCTTGATACAAGACAGACTATGGATGGGCTTAATACAAGACAGATTATGGATGGGCTTGATACAAGACAGATGATGGATGGGCTTGATACAAGACAGATGATGGATGGGCTTAATACAAGACAGATTATGGATAGGCTTAATACAAGACAGATGATGGATGGGCTTGATACAAGACAGACTATGAATGGGCTTAATACAAGACAGACTATGGATGGGCTGAATACAAGACAGATTATGGATGGGCTTAATACAAGACAGATGATAGATGGGCTTGATACAAGACAGACTATTGATGAGCTTAATACAAGACAGATTATGGATGGGCTTAATACAAGACAGATTATGGATGGGCTTGATACAAGACAGATGATGGATGGGCTTAATACAAGACAGATTATGGATGGGCTTGATACAAGACAGATGATAGATGGGCTTGATACAAGACAGACTATGAATGGGCTTGATACAAGACAGACTATGGATGGGCTTAATACAAGACAGATTATAGATGGACTTAATACAAGACAGATGATGGATGGGCTTGATACAAGACAGACTATGGATGGGCTTAATACAAGACAGATGATGGATGGGCTTGATACAAGACAGATGATGGATGGGCTTGATACAAGATAGATGATAGATGGGCTTGATACAAGACAGACTATAGATGGACTTAATACAAGACAGATTATGGATGGGCTTGATACAAGACAGACTATAGATGGACTTAATACAAGACAGATTATGGATGGGCTTGATACAAGACAGATGATAGATGGGCTTGATACAAGACAGACTATGGATGGTCTTAATACAAGACAGACTATGGATGGGCTTAATACAAGACAGACGATAGATGGGCTTGATACAAGACAGACTATGGATGGGCTTAATACAAGACAGATGATGGATGGGCTTGATACAAGACAGATGATGGATGGGCTTGATACAAGACAGATGATAGATGGGCTTGATACAAGACAGACTATAGATGGACTTAATACAAGACAGATTATGGATGGGCTTAATACAAGACAGATGATGGATGGGCTTGATACAAGACAGACTATTGATGAGCTTGATACAAGACAGACTATGGATGGGCTTAATAGAAGACAGACTGTGGATGGGCTTAATACAAGACAGAGAAGATGGATGGGCTTAATACAAGACACAGACAATGGATGGGCTTAATACAAGACAGATGATAGATGGACTTAAGACACAGATGATGGATGGGCTTGATACAAGACAGACTATGGATGGGGTTGATACAAGACAAACGATGCATGGGCTTAATACAAGATAAACAATGGATGGGCTTAATACAAGACAAACGATGGATGGGCTTGATACAAGACAGACAATAGATAGGCTTAATACAAGACAAATGATGCATGGGCTTAATACAAGACAAACAATGGATGGGCTTAATACAAGACAAACGATGGATGGGCTTAATACAAGACAGACAATAGATAGGCTTAATACAAGACAGATGAATGATGGACTTAAATATAAGACACAGATAATGGATGGGCGTAATACAAGACAGAGATGATGGATGGACTTAATAGAAAACTGAGACGATGGATGGGCTTAATATAAGACAGATGATGGATGGGCTTAATATAAGACAGAGATGATGGATGGGCTTAATATAAGACAGAGATGATGGATGGGCTTAATATAAGACAGATGATGGATGGGCTTAATATAAGACAGAGATGATGGATGGGCTTAATACAAGACAGAGATGATGGATGGGCTTAATATATGACAGACGATGGATGGGCTTAATACAAGACATACGATGGATGTACTTATTACAAGACAGTGGCGATGGATGGGCTTAATACAAAACAGAGACATTGGATGGGCTTAATACAAGACAGATATTGGATGGGTTTAATACAAGACCAATGATGGATGTGCTTAATATCAGAGGCGATGGATGGGCTTAAAAAAAGACAGAGATGGATGGGCTTAATGCAAGACAGACAATAGATGGGCTTAATACAAGACAGAGATGATGGATGGGCTTAATATAAGACAGAGGCGATGGATGATCTTAAAACAAGACGGTGTCGATGGATAGGCTCTTCTTAAGATTCAAGCATGCCCTGATTGCCTGGATTCTAAAATGCATGCTGTCTGACCTTAGTATCACCTTGGTATCTTTTTGTTTTGAATTTTATCTGTCCATTGGTGTTATCTTTTGCTACAAAAGTTAACCTATAATACTGATTAAGTTCAAGGACTTTCAGGGATTGAAACATGTTTGTTCTCTTGGCCTTGACTTTATAAATGTGTACATTTTTATCTTTCCGTCATTGAAAAGGAATTCTGCTCCACTGCTTCTAGTAAAAATAATACCGTTTAATTGTCAGGTTTGCTGACGTCTTCAGATTATTGATCAAGATTTAGTGTAGAATACAAAAAAGACTGTTTTAAAAAATTGTTTGCTCCTGTTTGAACAGTATCGTATGTCTGTTTGTTTCATAAATGTATGACCTTATTTGCGAGAGTTCATGTATTTGCATTTAGGAATTACTATGATATGTTGCCTCTAATATTAGTGATGGGAATCGGTTAGAAATTCATAATCAATAATCGGTTCCCCTTAACCAATTGATCATCGATTATAATCGATTACTATGAGCAAATTTTAATTTTTATTAAACAGTTCTATCTTTGATCAAGAGTTCAGTATGTTTATAAATGTACAGGAGTAATCTCCTAATGACATGTATACTTTAACCTAACAATAATTGTTACTTTGTTAAATTAAATGCAACTTTTTATGGCTGATCAGTCATATGTAACTGAAATACTGCTACAATCCCCCAAAATTCTTTCATTCACATGTGATGTGTCCATAATTTAAAGTATAGAAGGACAGGTTTTTCTTGTTTGTCATTGTTTATAAATACTACAAAACATGTTGCAATTTAACTGAAGCAAATCAACAAAATGTTAATTTATTAACTCAACAACATTTAACAACTTGACCATGTAATAAGGACTATATGTTCCTAGTAATGAATCATAAGGTTTCATATTTGTAGTTGTGAAGGGAAGTAATAAATTTCAGGTCAGCTTTAGTGGCTGGGAGCTTTACTAACCTTTGTGCTTTGCATACACCTAAAAATTAGTCTCCCTTTACACACAATCGATTATGGAGTTCACAATCGATTATCTAATTGGTTTGCTCAACCAACTGATGATCGATTATAATCGATAATCGGAACAACACTATCTAATATATACATATTATTATATACATATTATTATATACGTATTATTATATACATATTATTATATACATATTATTATATATGTATTATTATATACATATTATTATATACGTATTATTATATACATATTATTATATACGTATTATTATATACGTATTATTATATACATATTATTAGATACATATTATATATACATATTATATATACATATTATATATACATATTATTATATACATATTACCGGTATATATATACAGATTATCATATACATATTATATATACATATTATTATATACATATTATATATACATATTATTATATACATATTATTATATACATATTATATATTGTGCAATATGGGATTCACATAATGTTGGAAGTTGTGCGAATGAATTCTCAATCATTGAGCTGAACTGAAAACATAGTGTTGGAGAATATGTAAACTTCACATTTCAATAGAGCACCTAATAAATCACATGTGTCATTAATTAGAAATATTACAAGATTTTGATATTGATGTTGCAATTTTATAAATATACTGTAGCTGAATTTTTTTAAAATGTAAATTTTCAGAGCTGACTAATAGCTTCAAATGCTATTTTATGTTGGCTAAATAGGACTTATTTTTAAGGCAAGCCAAATTTCATATATGGGATTTTCTCACATATGTGAAACTAAATCCATTTGGCTGGTAAATTGCTATGACTTAGAAAAAAAAGGTTTTAAACTGCATTTATCAAACTACGACTATGGATGAAAAAATGTAACAATTCATGCCACAGTACAAAAGATCATTTTCCTTGAGACTGATTTACACAATTTCAGGTAAATGGGAGAAAATTCTTTGTTTCAGTTTGGAACACCCAGCTCATGTTACATAAAGGAAAAGGGCCTAATTAATACAATTTTTCAGACCACAGCACAATATGCTTTTAAATAGTCCTACAATTTTAGTGCCAAGTGATATCTAAACCTTAAGGTTCATGGGTGGTCTTTTAATTTATTCCTGCATTTTGCAAAGGATGCATAGTTTTAAAAAAATTTGCAGAACAATTAGAAAAATCAGATACAAATTATATCAAGAAATTGCCAGGTGTACCATGTAGAGCACTTTCTATTTGAAAGATCAATTTTCTGAATTACAGAAATTACTCTAATCAGCATTTATGTCATCATATTTGATTGTAATCATTGGCACCAGTAAATAATTTAAACTTGGAACCCTTGGATATAAATTGTTCCATTAATTGTAACATTTTAGAGTTGATGCTTGTCTCCAATTTCCATCTAGCCCCACCAGGTGACAGCCTGATCTTCCTCTCACGAAGATACCATTGTCCCTTATTTCTTCAATTTCGAATTAAATCTTTGTTCACCTGAAGCTCTCAACCCTGGAGTGAGATGTTTCCATTAAAAAGTGTCATATTAAAAGAACCAGATACAATAAATATACTCCTCTCTGACTCATCAATTGAGAGTCAAGTGAAGAAATGTTAAGTAATATGTCTCCTTAATGTCTACTTTCATTTTAGGTGTAATTATCATTGTGTTGATTAACAGATTCCACAGAGGTAATTAACCTGTGAAAGTTTATTATATAGCCCTTTTAAAGTTTCTATATCTTATTGTGTTGCTGAATTGTTGATCATATGGTAATGACAGAGGATGTACTTTTCCTCTGGTCATTTGACCTACTTGACTTCTCAGAGTACAGGTATGACTGGCCATGATGGAATGTAGGTCTGTAATTTAAAGTACCTGAAGTAGATGACCTTCTCAGTAACTGCTATATCTTTTGTATCCAGTTTTGCTGAGTGATTAGAATGGAATCATACCTATTTATATTTAATAGTCTTATTAATTGCCTGCTGTTATATAGTCCTGTTATTGAGATAACTTGCTAAATTTGGAGAAAAAAAATTACTAACTCCTGACACATATTTTACCAATAAATGTACTCTCTCTTTGGAAATCAGGCAAGGATTGAGTTATTATTCTGAAATTATCTCTTTTTCTGATTATGAAATTCTTCAATCCATGATGAAGTCTTCAAAATTTGCATCATTTTAATTTCAATGCAACCTTTTCTAATGGCACCAACTCAGCTCTTATATGGAATAAATTAAATGAATGACTTATAATGAGAAATACAGTGAGAAAAGTAATAATGCTGTCAATGAAACAAATGTCATGAGCATAAAAACATTGCAAACTAAGTGAGACATTATACATATTGCATTATAGGTACTTATTATACATATTGCATTATAGGTACTTATTATACATATTGCATTATAGGTACTTATTATACATATTGCATTATAGGTACTTATTATACATATTGCATTATAGGTACTTATTATACATATTGCATTATAGGTACTTATTATACATAGTGTCAAATAACTAATTGCAAAATTATCATATCATGATTGTGGTAAAAATTGTTGCCTTCATGAAAATTCAGTAATGAAAAATATTGTGATTTACAATAATAATAATAATATTAATATTAATAATAATAATAAAGATAATGATAATAATAATATTAATATTAATAATATTAATAAAAATTACAATAATATTGTGATGACGAAAATAATTTCACCTTTCCATTATGTCCAAATGTGTATACTCTGGTACCAGATTAAACAGATTTCTCTGGAGTTTAAAAACTAGTTTAGTCAATAAAATAAATACATAAATAAAACTGACACAGATTCAGTATATCAAACACAATGTACATAAATCACTTCTTTTTAACACCCTAGATAGTTATAAGCTCCAAGAACATCAGTGTCATCATATCTACCTACCTATGGTATATAAACCATGTCCAGTTTCAGCATTAATAAATTCTTGGTCAGCACTTTGACCACTTGTACTGACCAATAATGTTCCAACTTTTTGATCTTTAGAATATGTCCTTACCACTAATTTATATGACAGCTTACTACAAAGTGAAATATTTACTTTAGGGCTTGCTGCATGAAACTTAAATTTGAAAGGACCTTAAACATAATGTAAATTAACCACAAATATGTGGCTTAATGTGATTTCTAAAGATTGTACAAGCAAATATTTTATGTGTCTTGGTTTACTGAATAATCATAAGAAACCTGTTTCTTTATCTTGGCGAATGTTGGACATGGTGATTATTTCATTCATTTGATAAATGTGAGAAGTCCCTGAAAAAGATTGGGCCACAGATATGTGAAAAATGTACTTGCTGTCATTACAGTACTGCTCACACAAAGAATTCAGTCTCATTCAGACACTAATTTACAGCTTTGTAGACTAATGAAAAATGATCTACAGAGTATTCAGTCTCATACATAATATAGATCATTTTCTAGCCATTTTGATTTGGTGCTGATTGTTGCAGGAGATAAATATTCAGCAAATGCTACCAGTTTTTATGTCAAAATGGTCAAAAAAGGGTCAGCGACTCTTAACCTACATACCATAGTAGCTCACACTTTCAGCCTTTCATGGGTTATGTGGGCAGCACAAACATAAATCACTTCCTGTGTATCCATTTAGAAATTATTTTATATCAGTTACATGACACTAATCATATTAATTAATAAATAATTATTAATCAATATATAATAAATGCTTACTTCTCCCTCACTTGACCAGAGATAAGAAAGACACCTATTGATTTGGGGGTAAAAATGTCAAAGGTCAAGGTCATATAACTCTAAGAAGGAAATGGTGTCTATATGATATCTTGAGTTCTTTATCACCTACTTTGACCAAACTTTATGGATAGCTTTCAGTTAATGCATGAAAGACACCTGCCCATTTTGGATCAAAAGATCAAGGTCATATGTATGCTAAAATGGAAGAACAGTTTCAGCAAACTTCAGTTCAGTGCTTAGACAAAACTTTGTAGATGCTCAGTGGTTTAAATTTGGGACAAGGAAGTTATCTATCAATGTTGATTAAAGAATTAAAAAGTTAAGGTCAGAGCAAGTGAAGAAGAATCAATTTCATAGCATAAACTTAGTCTGGATTTCATTGGTAATCTGGATTTCATTGGTAATCTGGATTTTGTGCAGTCTTTTTGACTGCCTGCAAAGAAGAAACCCTTTGATTGTAGGGTCAAGGCATTGAAGATCAAGGTCACAGTGACTCAACACATTTTTTTTATATAAAAATGTTAATTTTGAGACATTGGCTATATTTTCAGAATTGCGGGCAGTAAATGTAATGATGAAACCTATTTCATAACACATGGCATACCAAATCACTAAAAGTCAGTCATTTGGACCTAGAAGTCACACTTCAGTAACTTTTGTGTTTCAGTCTGTTTCTTGAATATTATTGACCACCAATCAAAGGAAACTGATGTTTCAATCATGATGAAACAACCTTCCACCAAAAGTTAGTCATTATGCTTTTATTTCTTGCTTCAGTCAGCTTCAAGTCAACTATTGAACACCGAGTCATGCAACTTTGTACAAACCTGAACTTGTGATAGTTTGACACCAGTCTTCCAAAAGTAGTTCATTGTTGCCTATTGTTGAGCCCACCTTGTTTACAGTGCATCATAGTGATCACTTTGGCATCCCTGTATCTATCCACCCACCCATCCATCCATCTATCTTAGATTAACTAAGGATTTGGTAACTAGCTCCAGGGCAGGTTCAACATGCTGGTCATGGCCAGATTCGTGTTTGTAACAAATACTGGTGTAGCTGGTTGGCCTGTAGATATCAGTGTTCTTAGTGACTTTTCTGAGCTATCTGAGAACATGGCCACGACCCATGACTTTTCTGAGATAATTGAGAACATGGCCAGGGCACATGAGTTTTATGAAATATTTAAGAACATGGCCAGGGCCCATGACTTTTCTGAGATATTTGAGAACATGGTCAGGACCCATGACTTTTCTGAGATTTTTGAGAACATGGCCATGGCCTATGAGTTTTATGAGATTTTTGAGAACATGGCCAGGACCCATGATGTTTGAGAACATTCAGAATACTTGGGAATGCAATATACAGTAGTAGATTGCTAAAATTGGGAATTGTGCCATATATACTGGCAGAGTGTCACTGGTCCACTCTGTTTCGAATCAGTAGAATAAATTGAATCACTGACCCATGTGTTGTGAAGCTGCAATACTTTTTTATTATTTAAAAAATCAGTTTGTTTGCAGTTCCAGAAACATTTGTGATATAAGCATATGGTTATGACCCTTGACACATGTTACAGGCTAAATTTTCCAAAAAAATTCAAATTTAAAAAACTCACAAAACAGCTTTAAAATATACATTACAACTTACCATAAAATCTCATTTCATTCATTGCTTTTATTGATATTATGTTATCAAACAAATTATCAACCATTGAAGGAAATGGGACCCTCCACCTATTGATACCCCATCAGTGGCATCATCTGTGAATTTGAGTAGTGGTGAAAATTTGTTGATTTAAAATTGGTATTATATTTTTGTTGTTGTCAAACCAATCAAATTGAAAACCGCAACAGTGATATGCAGTATATTTCTAAAAGCAGATGCATTACAAATTCATGCTTTGAAGGGATTTACAACAAAATTGCATAATTCATTTGTTCAATTTATTTTTAATTTCACTGTATCGTTCAATTTTTAAAACTAATTTTCTTATTTTTGCAGACCAGACATCGTCAGAGTTCGAATCCCAGTCCCCAGGAGAGCAGTAGCAGCGAATAACCCGAGGCAACTATTTCCATGGAAACCACATATGTACATATTATAAAAAAATTGGAGAAAGCTTCCATCAGAAAATTAATATAACCTATTTTTAATATAGAATTTTGTGTAAATAAGTAAATTGTTATGTATCTGATACATGACATCTATTTTGAGATTTATTTATGTACAAGAAAATGTTGTCTATAAAAAAAATATAGCTATCTGAACTGAAAGCAAATCGAATTCCATGGGCTACTAATTGGGATTCAATATTTGTTTATAATTTGCCCAGTAAAGGGAGCCAGATAGGAATTGGAGAAAACAAATTGGCATCTTTTTAAGATGTACTCATTTTCTTTTTTCACTCTTGATTGATTAATATTTGAAAGCAGTCTATTTAAAATTAATTTAAATGTCTTCATGGGGTCCAGAAGGTTACAATGATATTCAAATGAATCATAATACATTTGTGAACATTTCAAAACAATACAGATTTTCTAATTTTATAAATTTACTCTTGATCTTTGTTTCCAGTTTATGTCAGTAATTTGCAAATTTCATTTTCTAAGCAACTTACTTCAAGACATTCAAGGAAAATCCCTGAAATTTGCACAAATTTATGAAGCTTTCTTATATCTTCAAAAAATAAACCTAATTTTACTTAAATCTGCATTGAAAAACCTTCTACATGAGGCTACCTGTTCTGAGATACCTTATTCTCACTATATGGATTAACTGACTATATGGTACATGTAGTAGATACCTGTCATGAGAGATCCTGATTGCATGGATTAACTGACTATATGGTGGTAGTTACTGTCATTAGAGACCACATTTCTTGAGAGACCAGATTTTCACTGGAGTGAATTAATGGATAATATAGTGTTAATTATATGTCACAAAAGATCTATCTTTTGAAATGATGAGATTTTGGCAGAAGTGGTGATCTTTCAAGTCTTGCTCTATTTAGAAAGTTAATAAATGGACTAGGTGTGGAAAGTGATGTTGGGAGGTAATAATCAAAACTGTCAATTGATTCCATGTAAAGTGAGATTTCTTATTAGTGGATACTGTAAACTGATTCCACACAGAGTGAGATTTCTTATTAGCGGATACTGTAAACTGATTCCATACAGAGTGAGATTTCTTATTAGCGGATACTGTAAACTGATTCCATACAGAGTGAGATTTCTTATTAGTGGATACTGTAAACTGATTTCACACATAGTGAGATTTCTTATTAGTGGATACTGTAAACTGATTCCACACAGTGAGATTTCTTATTAGTGGATACTGTAAACTGATTCCAGAGTGAGATTTCTTATTAGTGGATACTGTAAACTGATTCCACATAGAGTGAGATTTCTTATTAGCGGATACTGTAGACTGATTCCACACAGTGAATTTCTTATTAGTGGATACTGTAAACTGATTCCACACAGTGAAATTTCTTATTAGTGAATACTGTAAACTGATTTCATACAGAGTGAGATTTCTTATTAGTGGATCCTGTAAACTGATTTCACACAGTGAGATTTGTTTAATTAGAGGATACATTATTAAATAAATCTAAAAATGGGCTAGGAGTATAAAAGTGGCAATTTATTTGGGGGAGGGGAAAACCACCTTATTTATAAGGATGATGCTTAACATTAACAAATGATGTGCAAAATACAATGAAAAAATAGAAGTCCTGAGCTCTGTCCTAAAAAATACTTTTTTTACAATGATGAAAAAATACATACTCATACAATATTTCCTAGTCTACGATGAAATGGAAATTTGACAAGATTACAGTTATTAAAATAGCATAAAGTCAGGTCTGCAAACTTAATTGTATGTATGTATGTATGTATGTATGTATGTATGTATGTATGTATGTATGTATGTATGTATGTATGTATGTATGTATGTATGTATGTATGTATGTATGTATGTATGCATGTATGTATGTATGATTGCAAATCAAGGTCTATGCTGATCTCTTGCAACTGATTGTAGAATGAACAATTTAATTCCATATCTGCTAGTACATAATGTAGTGTTAGATCCATCTCTTTTAATGTAGTGTTAGATCCATCTCTTTTAATGTAGTGTTAGATCCATCTCTTTTAATGTAGTGTTAGATCCATCTCTTTTAATGTAGTGTTAGATCCATCTCTTTTAATGTAGTGTTAGATCCATCTCTTTTAATGTAGTGTTAGATCCATCTCATTTAATGTAGTGTTAGATCCATCTCTTTTAATGTAGTGTTGTTAGATCCATCTCTTTTAATGTAGTGTTAGATCCATCTCTTTTAATGTAGTGTTAGATCCATCTCTTTTAATGTAGTGTTGTTAGATCCATCTCTTTTAATGTAGTGTTGTTAGATCCATCTCTTTTAATGTAGTGTTAGATCCATCTCTTTTAATGTAGTGTTAGATCCATCTCATTTAATGTAGTGTTAGATCCATCTCTTTTAATGTAGTGTTGTTAGATCCATCTCTTTTAATGTAGTGTTAGATCCATCTCTTTTAATGTAGTGTTAGATCCATCTCTTTTAATGTAGTGTTGTTAGATCCATCTCTTTTAATGTAGTGTTAGATCCATCTCTTTTAATGTAGTGTTAGATCCATCTCTTTTAATGTAGTGTTAGATCCATCTCATTTAATGTAGTGTTAGATCCATCTCTTTTAATGTAGTGTTAGATCCATCTCTTTTAATGTAGTGTTAGATCCATCTCTTTTAATGTAGTGTTAGATCCATCTCTTTTAATGTAGTGTTGTTAGATCCATCTCTTTTAATGTAGTGTTAGATCCATCTCTTTTAATGTAGTGTTGTTAGATCCATCTCTTTTAATGTAGTGTTGTTAGATCCATCTCTTTTAATGTAGTGTTAGATCCATCTCTTTTAATGTAGTGTTAGATCCATCTCATTTAATGTAGTGTTGTTAGATCCATCTCTTTTAATGTAGTGTTGTTAGATCCATCTCTTTTAATGTAGTGTTGTTAGATCCATCTCTTTTAATGTAGTGTTAGATCCATCTCTTTTAATGTAGTGTTAGATCCATCTCTTTTAATGTAGTGTTGTTAGATCCATCTCTTTTAATGTAGTGTTAGATCCATCTCTTTTAATGTAGTGTTGTTAGATCCATCTCTTTTAATGTAGTGTTAGATCCATCTCTTTTAATGTTCGAACAGATTATGATTACTGTTGTTTCCAGTGAACTGTCTTATTATTCTGTTACTGCTTTCTTCTGAGGTGTTATCTGGTGTTATTTTGTGCCTGAGAGAGAGAGAGAGAGAGAGAGAGAGAGAGAGAGAGAGAGAGAGAGAGAGAGAGAGAGAGAGAGAGAGAGAGAGAGAGAGCACTATTTTTTAGCATACAACTCTACAGGACAGTTCCAAAAGGGGAAGGAAATACTAGATTTAGTATATTGTCACATGGTAATAGTGCTTGCAGTAACAGGTGTAAGTCCAGTAATTTTTTTTTTTTTTACAGCATCCTGTAGATAAGGGGAAATGCATAGTGTTAAAAAAATACATCCCAGTAGTCAGACCATCAGATGTCAAGAATTTATGGTGTGATTTTAAAAATGTAGTTCAATACAATATTCTGCCGGTCTGTAATGTTTTGGCATGAATGATATAGTTACGTAAATATTTGGTTGCAATGAAATTTAAATTTGTATACATATGACATACACTGCCTTATAATTTAACTGTTTGTTTATTCTGCTCATATTGTCTGGAGAGTCTTGGAAGTGCAACGTTTTATAGGCTAGTCTGCCTTGTACTGCAGAGCATTAGAGACAGTGTCATAAAATAATGGGTATGTTTTATGCAAAACCATTTTATGAAAGGGTCAAATAACATTTTCTTGGTTTAAAATAAGCCAAGATCAGATAGTACTTTTAAAACTAAAATTCATGACATACAAGTTCACAGAGTATGTTATACTAAGGTTGTCTTAAAGTGAGAGATCATTGTATATGGGATCCATGTCCATGCTTTTGTTATAACAGTGACTGTGTTATTCTGAGGTGCTTTCAAGTGAGAGACCATCATGTATTGATCCATGTCCATAAAAGTGTTATAACAATGACTGAGGCTATCTTAAATTGAGTGACCATTGTATATGGGATCAGTATTCATACCAGTGTTATAACAATGACTGAGGCTATCTTAAATTGAGTGACCATTGTATATGGGATCAATATCCATACCAGTGTTATAATAATGTGCTATACTGAGGTGCTTTAAAATGAGGAACCATCATCTGTGGGATCCATGTCCATAACAGTGTAATCACAATGACTGTTATATTGAGGTGCTTTAAAATGGAGACCATTGTGTATAGGATCCATGTCCACACCAGTGTTATAGCAATAGCTGTGTTATTCTGAGGTGCTTTGAAGTGAGGGACCACTGTAACTACAAATATCCTTGGGTGTCCTAAGTTTGTGGATTTAAGCATTAGGATGACATTCATATGCAAAATATTTTTAAAAAATGTAATGACTACACCCACCATACAAATATTTATCCTTAATTTACAATATTATATCCGTCTCCAACTTTCATTTTCACTGTTAAATTATGCTGCAAATCAACAGACTCTAGACAACAGTATGTAGCCAGCACATGGTTGAATGTTCATGGAAGTACTTCAGAGTCAAGTAGTCTGTCAGCGAGTAAACACCAAGCAATATTTCAAGTCACTCTGTGAGACCATTAAGAACATCCTTGTCTCTTTCTGATGCAAGTCATATAACTTCATCTCTCTGAAAGTGATTTGGAGGTAATTGAAGTGGTACTTCCCAAATTGGTATGTTTTTTGTAGATCATACATCTCCTTAGATGTACAAAGAGCATTGTCTTCCAAACTGATAGGTGTTGAAAGTAGAATGAAGTTTGAACAAATAATGATATATCTGCACTTATAATGTTTAATATTATACTTGCAGCTTTGTAATGAAAAAATGAAAGAAATTATACAGTTTCAATAGCTTTTAAAGGTTACTTATGTTGCTATTAGCAATGATGCATCATTTGGTGATCACAAAAGTATTTTAGTAACCACAGGATTGATGGCAATTTAGAATGGCCATTATTTACATCTGAGATTTTTCTAGCATGCGATGGAAGACAGCATTTTTGGATTGTTTTTGGGACATGTAACATGTACACTACAATCGTGAAACCTGTCTTGGAAGACCACTACTATGAGAGACCATATTCTCAATGCACAAATTTATTGATTATATAGCATTGTGACCTGTTATGAGAGACCACCTGCCTTGAGAGACCATAAGTTTTTGGCGGAAAGGGTGGTCTTTCAAGACAGATTCAACTATATATCATAATAAAAGTATTCAATGAAAAATAAAATTAAGCTTTGATCACTCACACATCCATGTGTGTATTTCAGAGTTTTACATTCATTTGTAGCTTTTAGAAACATAGGGAAAAACTATTATTATAAATACAGTAATCGGGGAGGAACTTGTACCTAATGACTAAAACCAGGACATGAATTCAGTGTTTTAGGATTTTGGTGCTCATTTTTTCTCAGAATCTCCCTTGTCCATTCTTCAAAATAATTTTCTGTCTGTATCCCAAAAATTCATTTCTGTTGCATTATTTGATAGTTGTTACTGGAAAATGTCCTGAGGTGCAGACAAAAAGAGCCTTATTTCTGCACTGTGCACTGAATGATTATTTGTGAACTAAACATGCATTATTTTTGTATTAGTGTAATTGTGCAACCATTTATATTACAGAATTTTCTTTTCTTGTTTAAAGCACATCTTGCCAAAATTTTTGGGGGAACCCGACTTTGACAGCTGCAGAGTGGCTTGAAATCAAGTGGCACAATTTTGTGTGAGAATCACGCGAGAGTCGTCAAAATGTCCATGTCCATGAACTTAGGACACACACAAACTTAGGACCGTCACCGACTGTTATGCTGGAAGAGGAATTCTACATGATGTAATAGGGAATTTGAAATACATTTATTTCTTGTGTTGTTTGTTTCTTGTGCTTTTTATTGATGATTACAGTTTGTCCATTTGTTTTTGGTGAAGATTGTAACTGACAACAGATGTCACTTTTCTGTTGTGGTGCTTTTGGTTTGGATTTTATGATATAATCAGTCATTGTATGTTGTTCCCCCACCCCCATAGGGAGCCTCATCTGATGTGGTGATTGATGTGGTCTTTAATGCAAAAGCATGATGTGGTTTTTAATGCAAAATTATTACAGTTTTTAAATAAAATTCAAGTATTTCTTGCTAAATCATTGCCATAAATGGCTCAAATTATTGAAAGCAACCCTTCAGTAAAATCTTAGCTTTATTTGAGCACATATTATGGTCAGAAAATCAAGCACTTGACATGGTCAGAAAGTACTAGTTAGGGCCATCTTCTGAAGACAAATCACACATTCACAATCATAGACCAGGCAAGCTTTCAGGATGGTCTGTTTTTTCATCTGTTGCATCTACATTAGCACAAGTTTGTTATCAATTCTTCTCCAAAACAATTTGGAGGATTGTCATGAAACCTAACACAACCTACGAATCTCAAGGTTTAGTTGTTTCTGAAGGAAAATGGTGCCACTCAGACATCTAATATGTCTACCATAGTGGCCATTTTGAAAATGTTGTTGGTACTTTTACTGAATGGCTGGTCTGATATAAATATGGGGTCTTCACTAAAGACTTGTTACGATGTTTAGTTGATCTTAGATGAAACAAATGACATACTGACATCCAATATGGTCACCTTGGTAGCCATCTTGAAATTCTTGTTGCTGTTACTTCTCCATAAATGGAAAGTCACCACATCAAAATGGTGTTTTCACCAGCAGACTTAATATGGTGTCAGGTTGATGCCAATATAACATCCAGTATAGCCACCGTGAGGGCCATCTTGAAAATCTTTTTATCTCTTCTTCTGAATGGATGATCTTATCAGCTTGAGGTTTTCATGAAACGACTTTATACATCAAGTTTGTCTTCATATCCAGTGTGGCAGCTACGATGTAAACCTTGTATTTAAAAAAAATATCTTGCTACAGCTACTGCTTTTGAATCGATGGTCATATCAACAAGAGCTTTCACCAAAAGACTTTTTGTGATGTTGAGTTGGTTCTCAGTAATAATGGTGCCAAGTTTCTATCCAATATAGCCACTTCATCAACCATCTTGAAAATTTTTTACTTGCATAAGAATATCTGAGATGGTTGGAACACCGGTTAAAAAAAATGAAATGGTCTTATTTTAGATTCCAGGAAATTCACTTTGCCCAGTAAAGTGTCAGTCCCTTCAAGGTACTTCTGTCTTGCAGCAAAGTACAGCGCAAGACAAAATCTCGTGAACACAACTAGTCTCACATTTTTGTATAAATCACTGTGAGACATGGAACATATTACAATTGTACACATTACAAATCTTGATGCTTTTGTCATTTTGTATGAGTTATTATGCAGTCAGACCTAGTACACATTATAGTCATTATAAGAAGACAGCCACTGAAGTCACAACATTCAGAAGAATCATCACATTTTTTATTACAGATTTGTATCCAACATTGGGTAAGGGTGGGATGCAGGCAAGGCAAGGTTGTAATTACATACGTAAATTGTTTATGATTCCTTTAGTTTTTACTTGGAGCTGATGTTGTGCTTGATAGGATATTGTGAATACACCATGAAGCTTTGTACATGTCGTGGTTACCATCTTAAGATATGCATTTCAGTGAATCAGTTTTGACATTCACATTGCTCCTGTAGTTTTTGTCTTGTAGCTTAATGCAGTGTATGTGAGTGTAGCTACTCTTGTATTTTTTGTGGATTACTGTCAAAGCTTGCTACATATTATTGTCATCATTATGTGTTGACCTTTGAGTGACTAAAGTGCTCATTGCATACCAACCATCTAGTTTATCCTCCAGTCACACTTTCTCTCTCTCTCTGTTATCAATTGTCTGTTGGGGTATATATACATGAGCAAATTGCTAACCACTCCACTAGTTTCTTCTCCAATCTCTCTCTCTCTCTCTCTCTCTCTCTCTCTCTCTCTCTCTCTCTCTCTCTCTCTCTCATGTTTGGCTGGTTCGTCTGTCAGTTTTACTATCATAGATCAAGAGATAGAAAGAGAGACACAGACACAAATACAACACAGAAAAAATTATCCATATCTATAGAGGTAAAACTGACAGCCTAACTAACCAGCACAGAGAGGGAAATGCAGTCAGTTATTATAACATTATAAAATGGCCTGTTTAGGAAGTCTGTTATATTTTTACAAAAGCCACACAAAAAATAACAGATTACAGATTAATGGATTAGTAAAATGACCCTTGTCACGCAAAGCTTTTTCAATTTTATATAATTGGTGTTATTTAGCACTGTAGAAAATCCCATATACTATCATCATACCATATGCACTCATGTTGCTTTAGTTCCGACAAGAGAGAACAGAAAAGCTGAGAGGATTTAATTAAAATTGTGTAACACCGTTTCATTAGTAAAACATCTAATTAATTGAGAATAGTAATATTTTCTTCTTATTTTCCTAAATATGAATAACTAGAAATTGGTCACTTTCATTTAGAGAATACAGAACTAATAGTCTCCTGTTGAAACCATAAACCATAATTACTTGTATATGTGTAGTATTAGTACACACACATATATATATTAAATACCTTATACTAAATGAAATTTATTTAAAATTGCATTTAACATTATAGGTCAATTATAGGTCAACTTATAGTTTTAACAATTATTGGTAAAGTTGTGAAACTCTAACATTTAAATTTTATAAAAGCATTCCATAAAGTTAACAGGTCTTGAGTTTCTCGTTAAAAAATGTACTAGAATCAGATTGTGTACACCTAGTCCATTCAGTTCTCAGATTGATAAATTAAATCTGTAACCTCTGACCTTTTCATTTAAGGTTAAACATGTTTTCACATAGAAGGGCAATTAACCAGAATTAAAATCACAGTAAAGCATCACTGATTGTCTTTTTTTTAAAAAACTTTGTGCTACTCAAATGCATAATGCAGATTCAGTGAAAAGAAACTGTTTGCCACTGTTGCCCATAATGATACAGTGAACCATTAAATAGTCAATTACTTTATTGGTAATTACAGTACTTGTTGGCAATATTGGTACCATAATCCATTAAATAGTCAATTACTTTATTGGTAATTACAGTACTTGTTGGCAATATTGGTACCATAATCCATTAAATAGTCAATTTAGTGGTAAATACTGTACTGGTTCATTGATAAAAGTACCTTTTAAAAATTCTTCCTTTTATGAAAAACAGACATGCATACTAGCTGGTTGGAGATGATTTTAAAAAAATACACTGTGATTTAACTTTTGTGTGGTTAAAATTTTCATGTATTTTGTAACTAAAAAGAAGAAAAAAAAATACATGCAAATGAAGAAGGCAAGTATATGAAGAAAGATGTCATAAAAAATACTCTGTTCAGCAAAACCACATGAAATGATGATCACAGAAAAAAAAATGAATTCCCAGTAATGAAACACTTCGTGATCTGCATGTGCAGATCTTGTATTGTTTATTAAAATTTTCAAGAGAGATGTTCAAATTATTCGTCATTTTGTGCACATTCCTTATATAAAGTATATAATGTAAATGGAATTGGAGTCCTTATGTTATCAATTGTATATTTATTTTACTAGAATCTGCTACTTGTCCTTCAATATCTAGTCATTTGAATTTATATATTGAATTTGAGTGTTTTCTTTCCTTTTGTCTTGTATCTATATTTTTTGTTATCTTAATTATTTGTAAAAATATTTCCAAAAGCTTTTATATTCACAGAAAAGAGATGTTTTCATTCCATTATCAAGTCATTTAATTGTTTTTCTGAGGTGCTGTTGCACCTTGACTTGGTTCTGCGAGAACATGGTAAATGGGAGGTAACTCTTGGAAGAGTTGGGCAATAGTGAAATATCAACATAGTAAAAAATAAAAACAACTGCAGCAGTTCTGGCTTTAGCTCACTTAATCTTTAGATCTGATACTAAAACTCCTTTTTTTTAGCTCTGGTAATCTTTTGATTTCATTCTAAATCTTCTTACTGGAAAACAAATTTAAAACTATTTTTTTCTTCCATACAAAACAATATGACCCAATTTTATTGCTATAAAAGTATTTAGACAATAAAGTTTGTGGTCTTTTACCCTTTACAAATATAAAATGGGCATACATATTTTGAATTGTGTTTATTTTCATGGTATCTCTGAATTAAGGATTTTTTAAATGCTGCCATCTCATTATATTAAGATGTTTGAACAGGCAAATAATAAAGCTAATTTACAAATTATAGTCATTCTTGTTTTTCTTGTATGAAATTTGTACTTTACATGATCATAGAAGAAAGTACACTACAACTAAAATGATTACCACCATTTTCTGTTCTTTCATCTTTTAATAAATAAATGACATGGAAAGTATCAGATGTGTGTTGGAGTTATCTCATTTCCATTGAATTTTATATAACCTGTTATAAATTACAAGTAAAAGTTAATAATGCCTGTCTACCAAAAGAATGCCATCAGGGCATGTAAAAAACAGAGGAAAGCAAGACAACTTGAGTGACTTGATTAAGACAAAAAAGACAATTCAAGTGACTGGATTACGGGAAATAAGACAACTAAGGTGTTAAAATTAAGGGAACTAAGACAACTTAGGTGTTAAGATTAAGGGAACTAAGACAACTTAGTTGTTAAGATTAAGGGAACTAAGACAACTTAGGTGTTAAGATTAAGGGAACTAAGACAACTTAGATGTTAAGATTAAGGGAACTAAGACAACTTAGTTGTTAAGATTAAGGGAACTAAGACAACTTAGGTGTTAAGATTAAGGGAAATAAAACAACTTAGGTGTTAAGATTAAGGGAAATAAGACAACTTAGTTGTTAAGATTAAGGGAAATAAGACAACTTAGGTGTTAAGATTAAGGAAAAAAATAACTTAGGTGTTAAGATTAAGGGAAATAAGACAACTTAGATGTTAAGATTAAGGGAAATAAGACAACTTAGTTGTTAAGATTAAGGGACATAAGACAACTTAGTTGTTAAGATCAAGGGAAATAAGAACTTTGTTTTTAAGATTAAGGGAAATAACACAACTTAGTTGTTAAGATTAAGGGAAATAACACAACTTAGTTGTTAAGATTAAGGGAAATAAGACAACTTAGGTGTTGAGATTAAGGGAACTAAGACAACTTAGTTGTTAAGATTATGGGAACTAAGACAACTTAGGTGTTAAGATTAAGGGAAATAAGACAACTTAGGTGTTAAGATTAAGGGAAATAAGACAACTTCGTTGTTAAGATTAAGGAAAATAAGACAACTTAGTTGTTAAGATTAAAGGAGATAAGACAACTTAGATGTTAAGATTAAGGGAAATAAAACAACTTAGTTGTTAAGATTAAGGGAAATAAGACAACTTTGTTGTTAAGATTAAGGGAAAAAAGACAACTTAGTTGTTAAGATTAAGGGAAATAAGAACTTAGTTAAGATTAAGGAAAATAAGACAACTTAGTTGTTAAGATTAAGGGAAATAAGACAACTTAGTTGTTAAGATTAAAGGAACTAAGACAACTTAGTTGTTAAGATTAAGGGAAATAAGACAACTTAGTTGTTAAGATTAAGGGAACTAAGACAACTTAGTTGTTAAGATTAAGGGAAATAAGACAACTTAGGTGTTAAGATTAAGGGAAATAAGACAACTTAGGTGTTAAGATTAAGGGAAATAAGAACTTAGTTGTTAAGATTAAGGAAAATAAGACAACTTAGTTGTTAAGATTAAGGAAAATAAGAGAACTTAGTTGTTAATATTAAGGGAAATAAGACAACTTAGTTGCTAAGATTAAGGGAAATAAGACAACTTAGGTGTTAAGATTAAAAGAAAGACAACTTAGATGTTAAGATTAAGGGAAATAAGACAACTTAGTTGTTGAGATTAAGGGAAATAAGAACTTCGTTGTTAAGATTAAGGGAAATAAGACAACTTAGTTGTTAAGATTAAGGGAAATAAGACAACTTAGTTGTTAAGATTAAGGGAAATAAGACAACTTAGGTGTTAAGATTAAGGATAAAAGACAACTTAGGTGTTAATATTAGAGGAATTAAGACAACTTAGGTGTTAAGATTAAGGGAAATAAGACAACTTAGGTGTTAACATTAGAGGAAATAAGACAACTTAGGTGTTATGATTAAGGGATACAAGACAAATTAGGTACCAAGAGTAATGGATATATGACAAGTATTCATTGAAATAATGGTAAGAATTCTACTGCCTAGTTTACTGGAAACAAGACAACTTGGGTGACCAGATTAAGGAAGTTACTGGTAAGACAAAATTATATGGGTTCCCTTGGTGTTGTCTAAGGCTTTAAAAGAAGACTTTTTGACAATCACACTTTACATGCATGTATCCATACTTGACAGTGTATTTAACTTTTCAACCAACATACGCAAACCAAATAGAAAGCAAATATTATGCTTTTGTCCTCACACTAAGGACTTCATCGGCAGTCTGATTTAATCTCTACTGACTATTAACATTCCTCGATGGAAACTTATTGACAAAGGCAGCATCAGAAGTAGCTTCTGCATTTAAACGAATTTATCAACGAAGACCTCTACAATGGCCAAATCTATCACATGCTGATCCTGGCAACGAATTTATCAACGAAGACCTCTACAATGGCCAAATCTATCACATGCTGATCCTGGCAACGAATTTATCAACGAAGACCTCTACAATGGCCAAATCTATCACAGGTTGATCCTAGCAACGAATTTCAGGGTGCAGTATCATTACTGATGAAGGGAATGAACGTCACCATCAGACGAGGACATACTGCAATACACTATGATCAGACAATTGTTGAACGATTTAATCGAACACTTGCTGAACGGTTATTTAGATTTCAATATGCGAAGTAATTTATTCAAGACAAGAGATCTCGTGAATGGGTTGCAAACCAAGTGTGATAGCTGCGTTAAATAATGAAATTATTTGAACAATCAATATGAAACCTAATAATGCGATCACAAAACAGTATATTCCCACACAAAATGATTTCTCAAAACAACGAATATGCGGTAATGTCACTGTGAGATATTTATATGAACCAGGTGAGCTCGAAGATGGTAAAAAAGAGCTACTGATCCTATTTGGAGTGTTACCACACACAAAATATCTAACATAGGAAGATCCACGGGTAGACCTGCGACCTATATATTAGATTAAACTTCACCTCAGCGTGTATTACACATGAACAGTTACAAGTGATAACTGTGATACCCGAGGATACACAATTACCGCCACGATCACTTAACTAGCACCTCTGCGTCTGTTACACTCTAGACAGGTCAGCATAACTTTTCGTGTGTATGACCAATACTGCTATTTTTTCTGTCTGCGGGAAATTGGCGATGATTTTTATCTTTAGACCAACACCATATCATGATACAATTACAACTCGCGCATTGATTATTATGCTCTTGTTTTAATGTCATTATAAATTCAACTTCAATATCAAATTTTTTTTATCGTTCTGTTTATAACCAGCAAGTCTTTTCTTCTTATTATATCATCGTTGACAATTTTACTGTTGGTGTTGTCATTAGAATTTAGAATTTCAGGCCATCCTAGCACTGTTCTACTCGATGACTGATAAATATCTACAACATAGCCAGGTGAGTTTATCTCGTTGGCGGCTGATAATGTTGGTTCGTGGACTATTATTGCAATTTTTTATTCTTTTCCTGTAATGGATTTTATTCTACATTGGAATTCATTATTGATTTGTTCGATTTGATATTTACCAGATGATATAGATACAATGTTCCATTCAGAGTTTCCATCATTATCATTTTTATTTGCAAATACCAGGGAATTATTCGGTTGCTGCCAACCAAATAATTTTGATCTGAATGAATGAATAAGATTTGTTTAAAGTGTCTCGTCCCGGAGGCTCTTGACACTGGTTTGTCTGTCAAAGGACAGTTATTTAATTATCCTGTGGGTGGGAATTGTGCCGCGCACCCACTAGGCGTTTATGTGATCAAAGGATCACTTATTTAATTTGGCCGTCACATCTGGTCAATAATTGTACTGACACGGTGTGATTGGAAGGCCAGGGTGGGTAGGAATAGAACCTACACACACACACCCAATCAGTATTCTGTATGCCTAGCCAATCTGCAATAGCAGTGAAGCAAAGCGAGAGTAAAATAGTTTAACTCATATCGCCTTTGTCTGCATAGTAAGGTCGTGCAAGCACGAGAATTTACTGCAGCGGGAAGCAGTGGTGCGAAGAGCCAAGCACGCTCTTTTTATCAAATTCCGTCCAGTTATACTAATGGACAACCTAACGACCAATAATGTGTAAGCCACCTGTGCAATTAACCAAATATCTGAGTTGTAAAATATTACTTAACATCCTATCAAAATAGGGACTAGTACGAGAGTGTACATATGTAAGTCCCTATTGTATTTAAATTAAAGTGTCTAAGCGACACATAGAAGTGTAGTCAATGGTAGGTGAATTTGGTTATGAATTTAATGAAGGCATTGCCAAAAAGGTCAAATTAGTCTTTTCAGGGCCATATAGTTAGTCGAAAAGGGAAACTCAGAGCCAAATGAGTCCCTATTATCATTCAGGCAAATGAATACAAAACCGTTGTCGTTATACATGTATCCCCGGAACGTCTGTTACACGTGGCAGTAGGTTGACCTTGGGAGTTATCCTCTTACCATGGTCGGTTTTCCTCTTTGTTCCGCAGATTTCATGGAGTAAATGTTTCTGTATGACTGTTTGAAACAATTTCAGGTGACGTTGCTGGGCCCATGTCCTTCTTTCTGGTGAGGACGCCATTTTGAGTTCCACGTGGCCTCTCGTCCGCCAATTAGCCTCAGTCCTCCATGCTCTGTAGAATATTTCTTTTTGCCGTGGCTGCTGTGGTTTGGTTCCAGTGGGGTGTTTTATTACATCCTCACACCTAGGCATTTTGATCTGATGTTGGGCCAGCTGTAACATACTCGTAATTTTGCAAGCGCGATTTCCTTTACTAGAATTGCCGTTGGAAAGAAAGTTCACGCTTAATTCAAGGTTGGTTGAGGTTATTGAGATCATGGTTGTGTTTGGCGGCGTTGTATTTAATGATATCTGTTGCATTAACTCCCTTGATTTCATCAAAGATATTATTATTACTGTTTTTCTAATTTTAATATCTCTCTATCATAGATGTTAATCATTGTCGAGACCTCATTATCGGATATTATTGTATCGTCGAGGCTGGATGATATAAATTAAGATAATTGGGAATATGCGGCATTAGCTATATGCAATTGTTATTAGTAATATGTACAAGCTGATCGGTACACAAGTTAATTCTAATGAGTTCGGGTCTCATTTAATTCATGCATAGTCAGAACAAATCTGTTTAGTTTGTTTCCCAATCTGTGTTTGCCACATCTCAAATTAAAGTCGCAACACTATCCCATATATATATTTATATATATATATATATATATATATATATATATATATATATATATATATATATATATATATATATATATATATATATATATATATATATATATCCAAGGTGTCTAATACACACAAGAAGAGTTGCAGGGGGAAAATCCTTTAAAAAAAAATGTGATCTCTATTGCATGAATAAAAGAATTTGGTAAAATCATGTATTCAATGCAATAGGCGAAAGTGCATACAAATAGTACTCGATTTTGATAATATGAGCCCATTTTCTTCTCATTTATTAACTCCATTTTGGCATTTTCTGTAGCTCAAACTCAATAGTATGCATACAGTTTGACAAATAGAAGATGACAAAAAATCATCAACATATATTGAGCCATCAATTTCTGGATAAAGAAATTTCACCTTCTTCTTCATTCTGATGCTAAAAGGGTGATTAATAATGTCATCCATGAAGTTTATTCTACTCTTAAATTTCTTTAAGAAAAGACCTGAAGGTAAGGTAGGCGGCCTGTTAGACATTTTGTTAAATAAGTCACTCAACATTTCTGTGATGTGTCAAAAATGATGGCTACTGTATGATCTTTCTTCATGAAGCTTCTTTACTATTTCCAGGCTTTCCAGAAGTAAACTGGTGTTATCTGGCATCGGAATAAAAAAAAAACAAAAAACAAAAAAAAACAAAAAAAAAAACAAAAAACGATGTGATAGTAGTTGTTGGACTGGAGATGGTTAGACAGAGGAGTCTGTCATTTTTCAATCTGTTCCGTGGCTGTACAAGTACAGTCAAGTACACCCCGTTGCGTCCGAAGTACACAGTTCATACGCTTGAGCAAAGAAAAATAATAACATAAAACGTCGCATACTAATGAGGTATTATCACATTTAATAATATGGATATTATATGAAATTAACAATAAATAGTTATAATTTATTAGAAAGAAACCGTTTCATCATTTCCAATTTTGAGTACCCCACTCTCCCGTATAAAAGACCCTCGTCACTCTCCAAATATGACCCTTCGTGGCCGGTTCACTTAAATTTAAATCCAAATATGCGGACCCTAGAGGATAACCATGTGCTAAACTTTCAAGTTCACAGATTCTTTGAAAATTTATATTTCTGTCTTGAATATATGGCCAGTGATACAGTTAAATTTGTTTATGGATTAGTGTGTTGAGGGATAAATGATTCCTTCTGGCTGGTAAGTGTATTATTTGTCAATAAATATTGCAGGTTTATTCAGCTGGAGCACATCGGAGATGCTTAACAAAATTATAATAGAGCATGTTTGACATAACACATTTCTGGCTGTTGCCAAGTTTACCGGTGTTGTTTAGAGAGTTAAAATGCTATGATGTGTATAGGTATATAGTCTTATATGCATGGATCAGTGTTTTCTGACATAGTTCATTTCACACACCATTGAGAATTTTATCCTATCTGTAGCACAGTAAATTTTCAGGTCAGCTTCATTAAATGTAGCTAACAGTATATACTATGTTTCACGCGAAGTGTTTACAACTAGTTCGGTTGCTTTAGCTACATTTAATGATCTGAAAATGTATTGATCTAGTCCTGCATATAGGATAAACTTGACCATGCTAGTTAGAACGAACTAGTATAATATCAAAACCTCGAAATAGTATGCGTGTGTGTATTTGTCTCTATCAAAATATTTTTGTTTGATATGTATTCTAAGACAGATTGACCTTAAGTAACTATGTTTTGGTTATATATTATTTGTTGTTGTTGTTGTTTTATTTGAGAACAACAATGGCACAGCTGAAGACAAGAAGGTTTCTTTTGTTAAAAGTAGTTCTAAGCGCGTGGACACCATGACTGAGACGATTGGTCTGAGATGACTAGACTGAGATAAGAAAAGTAAGGTTAGCAAAACAGCTAGATTTCTCTGTCGCTTGGGTGAGAAGAAGCGCTATCCGTTACGGATCATTGTCATCTCACCTCTGTATGTGTGTGTTCGAGTCTCAGATTTAGCCAATGTGGGTATGTGAGAAAGCTTGCCAGTAGCTTCTCGTGGGTCTGTGGTTCTTTCCGGGGTTTTCCCGGCTTCTTCCTCCACCATTAATACTGGCCGCCATGTATTTTTGTTTTAAACCAGGAAGACCTGAAAACAGAATACCTGGCTTCGAGTTTTTAACACGATTGCTACTGCTCCGCATCCTTATAAGGGTGTATGCTTCTTCCCTTGAAGATTCCAGTTTGGTATATAACAAATAAATGGAGGGTTTTGATGGTTCTGGAGGGTCTCTCTTATTGTGGAGAGGACCCAATCATCTGTCAAATCTAACCTGGTCCTTGAAAGTGGTCCATACTGGCACCTACTTGGATGTCACGAAGAGGGATCACTTATTGGATGACCGTTGATCTTTCAGAGCCTAAGGATCTGCAATGGGGATTAACTTTGATAGGGTCAGACGGTACTGTCTGATCCCTTCTGGCGTATTGGGTAAGTGGATGGATAATCCCTTCAAAAGCAGATGACTGGCTGTCTCCCTCCCATTCCATTAATGAAAGGCTTCAGTTAGTCATCCATAGACCATGGTGTGAAAAGCAAATTTGTTTAGTAAATTATCTTTCTCCAATAATATTTTCATTAGGATAAGTTTCTTTGCTGCCTCTTAATCCAGCCCTCCTGGAATGATGGATAAGCACATATCTATATGTAAATGTAGACAAAGGGTTACAACACTTACAGGTTAACACCACATTCTAATTGCTTGGTGGTTACAGTTATACCTGGTTTAATCCAGTTATTTGTTAACTTGAGTGACTCCTTAAAGGATGCTCACATTGCAGGGAGTTATGGGAGAGATTATTTGCAATGTGATTTTTTAAGTATCATCTGAGAAACATTATTTACTAACAAATTTGCTTTTTCTGGCAAACATAGTACCTGATCACCATTAGGAGAACAATTAAAGATAAGGAAATGTTTATCATCCTTCTTCTGTCTCAGTCTCACCCAGCTCTACTAATGGATGACATTCTACTAATGATAGTTGTACACAACAAGAGACATTTTGTTTATACATGCACAAAAGAGCTCCTTGTGCGATTCTGAATGTGATTATTGTCTCACCATCAAAATCCAGAGAAAGTGTGAAATTCGTGTCTGGGTCAAAGTTTATGCTTTCATGAATAGGGAGTGGTGCAGCTACTACTGAGTGAGATTTAGTTTTCTCCATTGAAAGGCCATGTCACACAAACGGAAACTAAAGACATCAAACTGGGCATGACAGTCAGCTGACTCCATGATGTCCCAAACTGAGCCATGATATTCAAGGCCAGAAGCTGCTTATATTTTGTGCGCTCTAATATTCATAATGACGTGATCCCGTGAAAGTTCTGAGTACACTTATGTAACAACTTCCTTGATACGGCGTTAACCAGGATGGTGAGTCAGACAGGAATGTGTCAGACTTAAATATCACATTATACTGGCATTATCCATTACAGCGTTGCCCTACTTGGAGACAAAGGTCTGGCGATTGTTCTATCCCACAACCATTGGGTGAGGGGGTCTGATTTTTGCGATGAAGAGATAGATATTTTTTTCTTCAAATGTGACATCACATATATGACATGAGTGCCATCTACCAGAGAAAATATAAACTACAGAGCATTGAAGAAAATTGCCGGATGCACTTGTGCTGAGATACTAAAATGATCGATTAATTTGCTGTTCTTACAACATGACAACTATACTATCACTCATCCTATCCTACCATTCTCTACAAGTCTTTCTGTGCTTACATGTAATAGTTGCATGTTCTCCGCACAAATTTCCCATTTTAAGAATTCAATGTGAAATTATTATTCATCAAAATAAATTTTATTAGTCTTTCTTCGATACATACATGCTGGTTGTTGCTGTTTTAGGGTTTAACGTCATTTTTCAGCATACATAGTGGCTAGTATTATTGGTGGAGGAAGAATGCGGGAAAAACTCCGGAAAGAACTACCGACCCACGAGAAGCTACTGGCAAGCTTTCTCACATAACTACATTAGCCGAATATTAGACTTGAACCCACGCAGACAGAGGTGAGACAGCAGTGATCCGTAACGGAAAGCGCTTTAGGCCACTGGGCCACTCGGGGCCCCCATACGTGCTGGTGTATTCTACAAAAAGCAGAAAGGTTTGCCTAGAAGAACTAGTTAAGAAGTGGAAAAAAATTTAAAATGACATGAATTTGCCAGTCAATTGGTTCATTTATTATAGTGCTGTCTAACCTTTTTTTTACACCAACGGCCACTTAAAATTTTTCTTGAAGCCGGGGGCTGCTGCAGAAAACTTAAGCGCAACGAATATAAAAACTATTTACAATTTTTTTTACCTGGTTAAGAAGATATAATATAAAAGTAGGCCATGATCTTATTTTACATAAATGCAAAAAACTTTCCTCAAGCTCTGGCAGGTCATTTAAAATCAGCATGCAACCCGTGGGCTGCAGATTGGACAGCACTGATTTATAAGTTAACTAAAGGTTATTTCCACTAAGAGAAAAGAGGATTACTTCTTACATTTAGGGTGAGAAAACACCTACAGCTATAAAAAGAAGTTCTGTTGTTGTTAATGGGTTTAACGCCATTTTTCAGCACACGATAGGCTATACATTTCGTCCACTATTAATGGTGGAGGAAGAACCCAGGAAAACCTCCAGAAAGAACCACAGACCCACGAGAGCTACTGGCAAGCTTTTTCACATACCCACATTGGCCGAATCTGAGACTCAAACCACCGCAGAGGTGAGATGGTAGTGATCCGTAACGGAGAATGCTTTAGACCTCTCAGGCCCCAACAATTCTGTTAGAATTTTCTCAGAAATGTGCTCAGTTTGATGACAATGTTAATTCCATGCTTGACACTAGTAATTCAAAAGCGACAAGAATTGCTGAAGTCTAATTACAGTAACAATCACAAGTTCGGGATTACAACGGTCTTGGAAATATAAAGCCATTGGACATTTTGGACCAGCTTATATTGCAGTAAAATCTTGAAAGTACTCGTCATCGACAGCAATGTCATGGGTTTGACTTCGAAAACTTGCTGAACCTTAACGAGTTTGATGCCATTACCAGAAACAGTGTTTAACTGTTCGATCAAATCAATTTTTGTGTTCACCATTGATGGCAGTCCAGATGAAAAATTCTAATATTATAAAGTTATCACGGTTGAGATCCACCACCTTCTTCAACATGATCTCGACGTTGTGTTCACTACAACAAATGCACATGGACAAATCACCCATAATAGAGTTGAGTGAAAGATGGCACCACTAAACAAGGAGCTGAATGGGTTGATTTCAGCTCATGATCTCTATGGCAGTCATTTAAAGAGGTCACATTGCTGACACTGAGCTGGAGAATTACCCCCAAAACTGGATAAAATCTGGTCACAGTTGGGTTTTGACAGTTTGCACGATTTCTAAATATAATCGAGCTGGAACAGGAATTATCATCTCGAGATTAAATTTTGTTGTACGACAACCATTTGTGATGAAGCCATTACTTGACCCGGATTGCGAAGTGCACTGATGACAAATATTGTATTACACCAAGAAGATCGTAGATCAGTGTGGTTACAGGCAGGTTTCTTGCTTTGCTTTTGCTTCAAACATATGAAAGATTAAATGTTCCAGAACTGACTGAGTGTTTTACACAAGGTTCCATCCCTTTATCCATCTAAAAGTCCGAAAGTGAACATTTTTTCATGGTCTGCAAATATCTGTATGACGTGTAATGGCCTTCGATTCAATCCATGCATAGCAACAGGATTTGCAAGGTGTGCTACATGTACTTCCTCTCACTAGTCATGCTGCCGAGTTACTCTCTCCAACACAACACGTTCTGTCAAGGTGCATCAGATCAGTAAAGTAGCTTCTTGAAGGCAACATCAGATGATGGTCATAATAATAAATCAAGAGAATGGAGGGAGTGCTGATTGAATGGAATATCCATTCTAAAAGATGATTATCTCAGTGTGTAAGGTTTAAAAGTTTATTCCATGACGGAGCATTTTCATTACCATGGGAGAAAGAGAACATTGAAATAAATTCAGGAGATGATATGTCAACAACTTTATTCCTTGGATTTTTAAAAATAGTTTTCCGACCATACTTTTTCCCAGATTCATCAAGATACTTTTACAGTATTAAATAATTCATAACAGCATACTATTGTTTTTCTATAACAAAGTGATTTCAAACTATAGTATTAAAAATTTTTAAGGGGGTGGTCAAAGGTTTGTAATATATATTGGGGGTTCTGAGTTTTTGTGATGATATTTGACAAGAGGATGGAACTGCTCCAGTGGCCTAGTGGTTAGAGCGTCCGCCGAGGAATCAGGAGGTCGTGGGTTCGATCCCCGGCCAAGTCACACCAAAGACTTACAAAAATGGTACTAACAGCTGCCTCGCTTAGCGCTCATCATTAAGAGGTTAGTGTTAGGACTGGTCGGCCTGGTGTCAGGATAATGTGACTGGGTGGGACATAACTGCTAGATGTCTGCGGCATGATGCCCCAGTGCAAGACATCACTATAAGCTGCCACACTGCAGACATCGTAGCGACATGACTGAAAACTTGTTCAAGCTACTTTAAAAATCATAATCAAACAAACAAAATAATCAAAATAAAATTGAATGACCCTGAAGTACATCTCTGAGAGGTCAAGACTGATCAGTATTCACATTTCTATTATAGGTCTCAACTGCTATAAATCAGAAATGTTCTGGAGAAGAATCGATATTGCCCTCAAAAAGACCCAAACTGGATTCTTTGTGAAAATTATTACCCTTCACCTGATCACTTGTTAGTTCCTTCATGAAGGTGGGAAGAAGAGCGTGGAGCTGATCAGAGTTCCTCTGAATGGTTTAGATCACCAATCAGTTTGCGATAATGGTTGTTCCGAATTAGGCTAAAATGTAGTTTGGTACTACAGGTGGGTTGCCCGAGGGTGTAATGGTGTATCAATGATTACTGATGGAAGGCCTGTGAAAGGAGAAACTGTTCCACTCGCTTCACTCCTTGCCTGCCTGCAAAAGTTAGTGTATATGACCACCTATAATTCTCTTGACCATTAAAAAAAAATGGTGAGAAAAAACTTCCATTGTCAAGAACTTCAAATTCTCTGATGACAATCATCCCTGTGCAGAAATAGGAGATAGCATTGGAAGTTTACTTGCAACTCTTGTGCCACTTGTTTTCCCACCTCCTTAATCTGATACCCTAACAGAAGTGGAGAACCAAAAGGGAATGTACAACACCCCCCCCCCCCACAGTAATGATCATTTATGGCTTTTTGAATTAATGAAAAAATCATTGGATGTGTTAAGTCAAATAATTCAACACAATGTTCCTAACTTTAACATTTAAGATTTGTGTGTGAAATAAATTTTGTCTGTTCTATTGTTCGAGACCTGCCAAACCTAACAAGACCTTCTCAGTGTCATCTGGCGGGTTTGTTATGCTGCATATAATTACACATACATTATGCACATAATTACAATTACAATGTCATAATATTCTGCAACAATTGAGCAAATAACTTACTGACCATTATGAAGCTTTGTCTTTCTAAGAATTTCCTACGTTTCCCCACCAAATTATGAGTGATTTCTCGGAGTATTACTTTAACTTCCAGCACGATGTTTGGGCAGTTACTATGTTCATAGATCAAAATACTAAATTAAATGCGGACTGAAATTGTGACCACACCTTCTGAATTTCGATTGGTTGTCAATTCTGGTCAGTGTGTCAGCAGTCAGAACAGGATACCAAAGACAGGATATGCCTTGAGATCTGGACAGTAAGCCAGCAGTCAGAACTGGTTACCAAAGACTGTATCTGCCTTGAGATCTGGACAGTAAGCCAGCATTCAGAACAGGATACCAAAAATAATATATGCCTTGAGATCTGGACAGTGTGTCAGCAGTCAGAACAGGATACCAAAGGCAGTATATGCCTTGAGATCTGGAGAGTAAGCCAGCAGTCAGAACAGGATACCAAAGACAGTATATGCCTTGAGATCTGGCCAGCTGAGGAAGTATGGATGGTATGGTTGGCCAGCTGCACAGCATGTCTGAGGACCAGCTCAACAGATAAAAGATTACTGACCACTATAATTGTGCAAAGCTCATTTGTATGGCTGGACAATTTGCTCAACAGTAGGAATTGTGTGCCAACACACACACACACACACACACACACACACACACACACACACATTTAAAATGTCCACTTCATTATCAAAATGCATTAGATGTGTAATTGTGAATAAGAATCGCACCTGAAAGGTTCTAGGGTGACTCTGAATGTTGCTTACTGCAATCATCTGATTATGAACTGTAGAATAATTGGAAAAACAAAAATGAATTCACTGGAATTCACAAGGGTGTATGCAAGATATAAAATAACATTTTGATTTATTTAACCACTGAAAAATAAATTTAGATTATAGAAACTGGATTGTCTGGAGCACACCTTACAGTTAGAGTTAGAGTTGCTTCCATTTGTCTACATAATATATAGACTGTAAGGTGTTTTTCCGGGAGTGCTGGATTCAGAGATAGCAAAGAAAATTATCCTAATGTGTGTGTGATTTTGATATGTAGTACAGCTTTAACAATTTTTCAATCATATCGCTATGATGTCTGCAGGTTAACTAGCACTAACACTAACATCTTTGGTATGACTCAGCCAGCACCCAAAGAGGCAAGTTGTTCCCAAGTACCAATCAGGCAAACAGCACAAACTCCATCACTGGTGGCAATGAACTCCTGGTGATTGATAACACTCAAATTGTACCCAGTACTCTGTTGCTTTTCTTGGTGTCTGATGTCTCAATTCAGTAATCAGTGAATGGTAGATTATTTAAGAGTCCCTATCCTGGAAACTAGAGACTATTAATGATCATGACCCCTATTAGGAGCTAAGATAAGATTGCACTTCATTTATACCAAAAGCCACGGTTTTCTCTGGGGTGTCATTGACATCCTTGAACCAACAATTTTCTGTGACCATCCTGGGACCAATTACCTGTCAACTGTTGTGTACTGGAAAGTGCCTCAGAAACCTCAATGAGTTGGCACCAACCTTTGCTAGGATGTGCTACTAACCCTACTAAAGTGTAAGGGGGTCTATCAACAAAGAGCTGGTTTATAATTTCAATTTATGTATGAATTCAGCTAGATCCCACATTTCATCTGCCCATCAAGCACACAAAGGTCACCCATACATGCACACACACTAATCACATACCAATTATGGTGTCGGGGTCCCACAAAGCCGTTTCATGGCCGCATTTGCAATCTTCTTTTGGCAATAATGAGAGGATTAAAGAAAACAGCCCAAACAACAAATAAACCAGAACAAAATGGATAACACTAATTTTAAGACTGATAGCAAATGTGGAAAGGGGACCGGAGTGGCCGAGTGATCTAAAGTGCTGTCCGCTACGGATCACTGCCATCTCACCTCTGTCTGCCTGGGTTCGAATCTCGGATTCAGCCAATGTGGGTATGTGAGAAAGCTTGCCAGTAGCTTCTCATGGGTCGGTGGTTCTTTCTGGGGTTTTCTGGGTTCTCCCTCCACCATTAATACTAGCTGCCATGTATAGCCTATCTTGTGCTGAAAAATGGCGTTAAACCCTAAAAACAAAAATGAAAACAAAATGTGGAAAAACTTTGGCAGCACCACTTAGTGTACAGAAGATAAAATTAAAATTCATCAGAATGATAAATTGGGATACCAAAATATGAAAATAAAAAACAAATGCAGAGGAGAAAAGGTCAAATACAATACAAAATATGGATAAAATTGAATGCCGCATACACAACAAAAATCTTAAGCATCCTGAGATATGTTTGTACTGTCAAGCACCAATTAGTCTATTGGATCTGTACATAGCATCATTTGATGGGTATATCTGGTAAAGAAATAATGTGACATGATCTTTTAAATATATTTATTTAATAACTCATGTTCACAGCACAGTCAATGCAATTGCAGCAATTTATTTTTAACTAACTTCAGTGTCTTTGTTTCCATGTACATCCATTAAGGTAATGTAAAAAATGCAGATGCAATAAAGAAAGATAACGTGGATTCTGTGTGGTATTCAACCTTGTGTGAATAATTCAGTGATAAATATTTGGGACATTTGTAAATAACTATACAGCAAACAAATTCTATCGGTATAAGAAATGTGGAAAATAGATGCAACGATGAAGATTACTCAAGGTTGTTTTAAAACATCGTAGTCATCAACCATCTATCCTCAAAAGTCAAGCTGAACTGCAAACAATATAAATCCTGAACTGCCATTGCTTAATGCACCAGCAGATTAAGGTCTATGCTGTTTTTGTATACTAATTACTTATACCAAACTGCAAAGATTTGGGCCTGTATATTTTGCATTTTGAACAGACTTACAGGTATAAGTGACAAGATTTTTCCTAAAAGCAAAAAATGTACAAAAAAGAGGTACTTGTAAATTTTCTCACATATATATACATTACCAATGGCTGAAGTTATAATTTAGTATAAATACATTAAATACACCTTGTCTGGGGCACATCTTTTTAAAATGCAATTTATATGATGAAATTATCATGAAAGTATGTAAATACACAGTAACAGCATGTCTCCACAATCTTTGACATAATACAAAATCTGTATTTTATAAATAAAAACATCTTCACAAATCAATGTCTCATATAAATTGAACTTCTTATGCCTGCATCTACTAACACAGTGCATATACATGCACTGCCAGGCAAGATTATATAATGCCCACAAAATCTTCTCTGTGCTCTGAGACAAAAACTGAAAGTATTATTGTTAAGATATTGAGAGAGAAAGTGAGAGTAAGATTAACACGTCAAAACTTTCCAACGAAAGCTTGATAAGGCTTCTTCTTTACTCCACTAAATTTACATATTCTTAAAATTAACAGCTTACAAAATCTCATGATGAAACAAAGGCAACAATGTCACTGCAGGTAAAATGTAACAAGATTCCCAGGTGAGCCTGGTGTTGTTCACTTGGTTAACATAAACAGCAGTTGTCCATTTCACAAAGCAACCTTAAGTAATACTGAAAAAAAAAGCACTGTAGAAAACACAACCTATGTAACTATCTCCACAACTATACCATGTTGGTTTCACCTATTTTATTAAAAATATTTGTTCCAAAGATAGCGGCATAATTAATAAGCAAAAACCTCACTCATAACTGAGCTTAGCCCGGATTCTGAAGAAATAAATATTTACCAAGTTTTATCAAAATCAAAGAGAAATTTAGTAGAAAAAAAAAAGGTAAGATGCCCAGTCAATAAAATGCAGAAGAAGCAGATCTTAGTTATTACAGAACCCTCTCTAAATCCAAGATATAAACAAAAAACAAGCAACTGACAATCAGAATCCAGTGGTAAACAACTTACCGGCAGTTAATCACAAACAAAATTACCCGCAACTAAAACACAGATCTGACCCATAATCAAGATGCTCACAACAGAACTCGTATGACATCCTGATGATAATGGACTTTATTTTACAAATTCTGATAAAATTCTGTAAAAAATCCCATCTTGAGGTTGTTAAGATGACCAGTTAATGAGATGTAATGCCTCCTTATTAATATGCATTGTCCAGACGACATTAAGCCTATTTACCAAGTTTGATCCTAATCAGAAGTAAAATTGCTATAGTCTTGACAAATAATGCCATTGAGATGCATCATCATCTTGTTAATATGCATGGATCTTACTTATACTTTCTTGTCCAAGATCTTGGAACACATTTGTGGTCTTGATGATTCTTAGGCTTGTATCAGACATTTGATCAAAATGGGAAATATATAAAATGTTGCCTCTATAGTGATACTAGCTGTCAATCTGATGGACAATTAACTAATATGCCTGCATTTTGGGCATAATTGACCTCATATGAGATCTGAACATTTAAACATATAATCCAAATTTTTTAAAATTGGAACATGAAAGCTGGTCAGAAATAAATTAGAAATATGGCAACAAGCATAGTCAATCAGATACTAAGAAACTCAATTAGTATAAGTATAATGCATATCTTATACTGTTTCAAGATCCTGATGACCTAAATATCTATTCCATGTCTGATCAGAAAAGAATCAGAAATATGGCTTACCAACTGCTAAATGGTAAATTTGCATAACAGTGATGATTTCAATGTTTTACATTTCAACATCTGCGATTTGACAGTCAAAACATAAATGACATTTATAAAGATTACATTTCATGACTTGAAACACAAATTTATCATATGCGCATACACAAGCAATCCACTTTGTAATACATTCTAGTTTATCACCTTTCGTTTCCATAAAGTGGAATTAATTCACACATTCCTTGGATTTTGGGGGAAATAAAAATTTAGTTCAAATTGTAAACAGTATGTAATTAATGCAAATTCATCAACAGAAATAAAATAAAAACTATAAATCTTTGCACATGAACATGACAAGTAAAGGTCAACCAGAATGATCAGTCCCTTTCACTTTTAAATACAGAGCATTCATTTGACCACTTAAGAAACAATAATTCTGCAATACCAAAGTAAATGATGTATGATAAATATGTCTCTAGGTTTTTCCAAATTTCTGACCCTGATATGTGATAGACAAATCTCTCTAGCAAATCAAAAACAGAATCCATCATATGCACACTGATTTGGGAAACAGAAATCCCACCAGAGGATCAAAAATTTGTTGACAGGAACAAGGATTTGACAAATTTCTGACCATAAGGGCAGGCCTCCCAAAAAAAATTCTAATAAAATGCCCAACTTCCAGGTCCTTCTGGTTCTTTGAGCAATATTCATACAACCTAATTAACATCACATAACCTAACATAGCATAACCTAATTAACATCACATAACACTCTCCTCTTGCTCAACTCATGCAATCTATTTAACAGAACAATCTCATTTCGATATTAATTTCTTAACAAAGAAACATGCAGAAATTCAGTAATAAATTGAACTTTCAAAGAAAGTAAGGAAAGAATGTAAATACTTCAACTATTAGTGTTGCATGCCTCCTGATGTTGGGAAACAAAAGTTGTTCCAAGATGCAAATTCAGGGGTCATAGGAATCTATAGTTGTTTGAAGATGTGAATTCAGGGGCTATGGCATAGAAGATTTAAACTGCAGGCTCTTAAGGTCTCATCAATACAAATTAGATGCCATCAATCCAGGTATTCAAGACAAGACCATTTCTTTTTTTTTAACTAGTGAGTTTTGAATCCATCTTTGACATTCTTAAGCAATAATATTTTCAAAAAAATAGTCATTTTGGTGGCCATATTGGTTGTATGACAGGCTCCATTTTTCTATTCAAAATGGAACTCACGAGACAAAATCTATAAAAGGAACATGTATGGTTATGCGACAATTTACATTTTGGATGGACCAATCATTTTGAATGGTTCCTGAGCAATGCTAGTTATAAGGATCTGTTATAATCATGAAATACAGATGGAAAAGGGCAATCATTTCATCCAAATTGAATCCGATACATCAACATATAATAGGTAATTCCCCTACAAAATATCAATTTATGTGCATGGGTTGCAGAACTATGCTTGTTTGAATGAACATAAAAATGGGAGATAGATAGTTGGTTGTTGCTGCTGTTATTTTGTTGTTGTAGTAGGGTTAACTGCCATTTTTAAGCACACAACGGGCTATATGTGGCGGCAAGTATTAATGGTGGAGGAAGAACCCAAGAAAACCCCGGAAAGAACCACCAACTCATGAGAAGCTACTGGCAAGATTTTTCACATAATGACATTAGCTGAATTTGAGACTCGAACCCATGCAGATATATGGCAGTGGTCCATAATGGAGAGTGCTTTAGACCACTCAAGGCCCCTACATGGATTGGAAACATGACAATTTCACCCTAGAGGTTACACAGATTGTAAACTTGACAAAACATTCATTTCGATGCTTGTCTGGCAAGTCGTTTTCACCCTAGAGGTTATACATGGTTTAGAAAACTTGACAAAGCATACACCTGGATGCCAATAAAATGTTACATCTGTATAATACCCCCCCCCCCCCCCATTTTTTCTGAGTATGTTAAAATGCCACTGGAACATGTACAGTAAAAAAAAAAAAAAAAAAAAAAAAAAAAAAAAATACCAAATAAAGCCATTTTTCTGAATATAGCAGGTATGAGTATAAAAGGAAAACATTCTCCTGAACTAGTTGTTTTTAGGGTTTAATGCCATTTTTCAGCACACGATAGGCTATACATGGTGGCCAGTATTATTGGTGGAGGAAGAACCTGGAAAAAAAAACGGAAAGAACCACTGACCCATGAGATGCTACTGGAAAGCTTTCTCACATAACTACATTAGCCGAATCTTAGACTCGAACTCACGTAGACAGAGGTGAGACGGCAGTGATCCATAATGCAAAGCACTTTAGACCACTTGGCCAAGCGGGGCCCCTTCTCCTACATGAGAAATGGGACCATATGGATACATCTGACAAATGATGTAACTGATGGGAAAAGTTCAAACTTGATGGAAGACATCAGGATCTAGGTCATGTTTGATTTTATTTGCTTTCCTTATAATAAATTTGGTTTCAATTCATGAAAGCCTTCAAAAGGTTTCAAGCACAACTGAAGTGCAAAGTTTAAGCCAAACAGGAAGAATAATCCTTTAAAAATATTTGTGCTTGAAAAAGATTGAAAATCAATCTGGACCAAGGTCTTTTGAATGTAAAGCCATGCACCAAATTCAGTTTTTGATTTCTCCTGGATTTGCACACAGAAGGAAATTCTTACTCTTGACAAATTCAATTTTTAAACACTGGTTCATCAATGGAAGTGCCTCATTGTTTAAATTAAACAGTTGGTAACTGCTCCATTTTAGTAGTGATTGATCAGGAAATCAAGCACTTGCATAGAATGAATTCTTTAATATTAGTAAAAGTTACAGGTTTTGTTAGACTCTTGCAAATTGTACATGATTTTCATATACTCATTCATTTTTTCATGTGTGGTGTGAGGTATTCATTAAATTTAGGGTGATCTGTGCAATCTGGAGAAAATATTGCAATCCATGAAATCCTTCAAAAATTAATGAGGAAAAAGTGAAAGCTTCAAGTTAGTCATGGGTCATATATACTGCAAAAAAGTTTGCCAAACAAAGGTGAGAACTAAACTTGATGTACATTCTTTTAATGTAAAGCTTTATACTAAATTTGCTTTCAATCTTGAAATGTATTTATTCAAAAGTTGCTGAGGAGAAAAAAAATTGTGACTGATGGGTGAAACAAAATGTGATGTGGCATTATGGGACGGATAAATTTTGGCAACACTATGTGCTCCCTCCACTGGTAAATCAGGGCATAAAAAATGTATCATGATTGTTTCTCATGAACTCCAATTTCCATTTAAAACTGTAAAATGCTGCATATGGAACATCCATTATATCTAACAATACCAATGTGCTGTAATGGCCTCAGTCGATACATCTGATGAAGTAATAAACATCACACATAAAAGCATACTGCCTTAAAAACAATCTAAAACTAGATACTAGTGCTACAAAGATCAGTGCGTTAAGAACATGAAACTGTTGCAGTGGACATATCTGAATAACGTCATCACAAATGAGCATGCAAACTGGATATCTTGTCAGAATAACCTCATCACTAATTAGCATGCAAACTGGATATCTTGTCAGAATAGCCTCATCACTAATTAGCATGCAAACTGGATATCTTGTCAGAATAACCTCATCACTAATTAGCATGCAAACTGGATATCTTGTCAGAATAACCTCATCACTAATTAGCATGCAAACTGGATATCTTGTCAGAATAACCTCATCACTAATTAGCATGCAAACTGGATATCTTGTCAGAATAACCTCATCACTAACTGGCATGCAAATTGGACATTATCTCTGACTAACCTCTTCACTAATTAGCATACAAAATAGAAAGACTTCATCACTAGGTAGTATGAAATGATGTTTAAATCAATCACAGATATGTCCACCATTTCAACTTTGGTGGAATTATTCCTTTGTTTGAACTTGTTACACATGATTTACACTTCAGTCAGATTTTGACTTTCAAATCAGATATAATTTAAATGCTGAAGACCTACAACTTTATTACTGGCATATCTAAACCTCATAAATGCTTGCAACTGATAATGTTACTCCTTTGTGAAATCATAACTAAGTACTTGTATCCCAAAAACACTTGAGCATTGACTAATAAGTCTTCATGTCAGCAAAGCATCCTGATTCAAGTAAAGAAATATGGCAAACCAAAAGTAGCTAAGGCTTATGCAGTACCTCAATGAATAAAACGTGTGCTACAAACACTGAAAATGGAATGTGCAGTGAAAATTCATCCGATAAATACCATGTCTTTGCAGTCTTTTCTGAATCGACTTCAGCATGTTACATGGCAGCAAAGGTGGTATGAAAGCACATTTCAATAAATTAATTTTTTTAAAAACCCTCACTTCAAATTGGTAACATTTAATATTAAAAAAAACCAACTATTGGACAAAAACTTGAAATATTCTAATTTTGTGTTCAGATTCTATTACATCAAGCTGGCATTCTATTTCTATTTCACCCTAGTAAGGTTGCAACTGATATATTTTAAATTTCTTCCACAAATTCTGTGAATTAATCCAACTGTCCAATTATAAGGTCATTTAAATTTTTGACTCTACAGCCTACACCAACATAACATTAGGAACTGATTGTTTCAGATCCTAAAAGCCTAGATCAACATAACATTAGTATATGATTTGAAACAGCTGGTCACAAAAACTCCAAGTATATCTTGACCAAATAAAAACTAATGAAAAGAAGCAGTACAAGTAAATGACCATCATATGTTAGGTAGTTTCTATTGCATAGACCAATGATTGCTAATAGACATTAACAATTTTACATTTCACCCATAGAGACTAATTTACTTGGAGCTGCTCAAATTATTCACAACTTGTTTGGAGAAAATGTGAAGAATGACCATAGTCCTTCATCAATCTCTATAGCAGTGAATTATTAAGTCTAAAATTTATACTCACTTATAAATTATGGCTAACTACAAACAACACAGACCCTGACTGAAGCATTATCCGATGGCTGATCTGGGTGCATGCAGTTTGAAGTTGGACTAAACCTAGAAGTGAATACATACAGTACCTGTATTATTATGTTATGAGGAAATACAATGAAACAGTGAGGTCGAATAAAACAAACAAATAATAAGCACAGAATGGAGCATCCTCTATGTTAGAAGTGATGTAGTTCTACTGATCTGTTTTGCGCCATTTTCAATTTTTTATTCATTGCAGCAGTACTATATAAGTGAAAATGGACATACAAACTAAATCAGACCCATCATTATCTTGGTACATGTATTTCTGACACAGTGATTGTTGTCAACAGTCACGTTCTGTCATCACTTATTATCTATAGGAAATAGCTATTACTCTGCTGTATAAATGTCCTGATGAACATGGCACTCACATCATCCTGTCACAACTTTATTATTATCTTTCTTGCACCACTTTCAGGAGGATGAACATGATGAATGTTTCTAACATCAAGCGCCCAAATAATTCTTTGGACGCAGTTCAATCCAATGTACGAATGAGAATTTGAAGTTGTTTGAAAAGATCACCTACTTTTCCCATCACATTCTGTCTTTTGTCTATCACAGATCGAATTTCCATTAACTTGGAGTAACACAGATTGCATTTTCGATATCTGAAAGAGAAATTAAGTCATCATGGTGCAAATGTATAATTTGCGCGATTTATCACTGTATTTGGCAAAGCAAAAACAGAAGGGTGTGAAGAATGAGTTATCTATGTTTTTGATGCTAAGAAGAAAAAAAAAAAGATTTAATTTGGAAGTCTTCGACAATAGTTTCATAATAAGAATTTACTCAAATTCCTTTTCACTCGTGCCATGAAAGCAAAGTTTTCAGTTATTTATGTTTCAAAAAAAAAACCATACCCAGTCACATTACGTTAGGACTATTAACCTCTACTACCGCGTGAATCAACCTTGACTAAAACATAAAAATCACCTTTTCCGATCTTTATCAATAGACAATGGGCGATAACTCTTGCCCATTACCTCCCCTAAACACAACGTGTTGCTCGTTTTTAGCTAAGCATGATACTAACAAGGATTTTTGCAAAGGTGGGGTGGTTGGGAGGGTTTTTAAGTAATGTGATTGGGTAAGTATTCTTACATAATTTACTTAAAAAGTTGTATTCTCCTTCGATTACGTTCCCCAATCACATTACATTAGGAGACTAAGTAATAGAAGTAGAGGATGCTGAGCATCCAACCTTTACCTTGGGTATCCTTCTTGAGAAGAATAGCTGAATTCCCCATGTGATCGATAACCATTCTAATTACACTGCCTGGGGTCACTTGATCTGTGGCTAAAAAGATATTTACGAAATCTTTTCTACAAAATTTCACAGGAACTGGGGCTGGTGGTTGTGTGTGCTGCCACCAATGGACCTACCAGATCTCTGTGATGGAGCTCAAGAAGGTTGACTCTACACACCAACCAACATATTCTATGATATATTGGGTTGAGACATTGTGTTTGAATGCAAGGTTTGCAAAGATTGTTTGAAACTTTTGAGCAGTAATTTTCATGGGGTGACTGATAAGGTGAGATGTCAGAATACACCAATCATATGATTCACTTCAACCATGAAGAAAGGGCTTTGACAAGTCTTTGGTATGACTCAATGTGGTTTGAACCCTCAACCTCCCACATCCAAGGTGGATGCTCTAACCACTAGACCAGTGGAGCGGTAGCACACTTAAGAATAAGACCTGTTAATGTATGTTCACATAAAATAGCGCTTAAGAATAAGACCTGTTAATGTATGTTCACTTAAAATAACGCTTAAGAATAAGACCTGTTAATGTATGTTCACTTAAAATAACACTTAAGAATAAGACCTGTTAATGTATGTTCACTTAAAATAACGCTTAAGAATAAGACCTGTTAATGTATGTTCACTTAAAATAACACTTAAGAATAAGACCTGTTAATGTATGTTCACTTAAAATAAGTCTATTCTTAAGACAAGAACCGTTTAATAATTAATGTTACTTTTTAATTAAGATATTAAATACTTTGAAGTTGCATGTAGTTTTCTTACACACACACATATATATAGTTCTCACAAATATAGTACCCCATAGAAGGGGTGGCAATATATGCTGGGGATCACTGTATTTTAAAATGCATTTTTTTCTGGTTTTCATAATTTTAACAAAGTGAAGAACTTTAACTTCAAACTGGAGATTGATGTCATGGGTTACTTCTCTTACTTTAATTTAGTATTTTAACAACAAACAAAAGATGTTTCAACTGCTCATTATAATTTTTTAAAAACTTTTGATGAATAAATGTTCTGATGCTATAATACTAACAATTTATATTTGGGTCTGTACAAGTCCCTGATTATGCACAGAGTAACACATTACTTTAACCTTTGCTTTGGCAGATTATCAAAAATATTGATGTTATGATTAGAATTAAGATTAGATGTATTATAGAAAGGTAATTATACGGTGATGTACAAAATAAATTCTTAATGAAATTATATTCTGCTGAGTTGTAAAACCTGAATCAAAGTCGATGCGTTTGGCATCTCATTCAAGTTTTTCAACACAACATTGACTTGTACAATAAAAATCCATATTCCAAGATGATGTAAGCAAATATTCCAAATTTTATCAAAATCAGATCAGAATGAATGTCAGAGTAGAAATGATGTTGGCCAATTAAATGCAAGATTACCTCAATAATAAGTAAATACAAGTATATACCTTGCTCATATTTAAAACTTGACAAGGATACTGATGGTGTAAACCTATTTTCCAAAACTGGATCAAATCAGATGGAAATCACGGCCTAAACTTGAAAAATGCCACCTCTGAATTAGGTCAAAAACAAAACATTCAGTATCATAAACTTGTAATCCATGCCAAACCTATCTCCAAACAAAACATTCAGTATCACAAACTTGTAATCCATGCCAAACCTATATTGAGCCATTAACAGTTTTTTTTTTTTTTTTTAAGTTTACAAAGCTGAAACTAATCTATGACTAAAAGTGCATGTAAAGTTTATTTCCACATTGTCAATTCATGTTTAGCATTCCATGTACCAATCTGTATCAAACCAGGCCAACAATAACATTTTAGCTCAAATGTTTTACTAAAAGAAAAAAAGGGTTATACGGACCAGGATGTCAAGCCATGGATGGTCTTATAATTCTACTTATGCAGGTAAAACATGCACTCCTTATGTACATCTGGATAAAACCTGATACACGTTTGAATACAGAATTTATCAAAGCTGTGTTTGGATACATGACTTTTAAATCGTTGTAAGATTGTTAAAACTACCATTATGTTTGCTACACAAATGTATTAACTGTCTTGCAAATTGTTGGCAAGATAAAATAAAAAGAAATATAAAAATATGGAGATTTCTGACTAGAGTACCTTTCTTCCCTGGAAATATCCACTCCAATACTAGGTGGTGCCACGAGATTTGCCTTTATCACAGGACCAAAATTTTTCAAAACAATTTTTAAGGATTCCCCTGATGTCATCACATAACTGAAACAGATATTGGAATATCATTAGATGTAAGAAGAAAACACATGAAATGTATTAATTTCCATAATTTTCCTTGAAAAGTAGTTTTCCTAGTCCCATTTTACATAACAATATAAATCTTCCTCAAAATATAGTAAAGATTGTTGATTATGAACATCACTGTATAGAGTCCAGTTTGTAAATCAAACTTTTCTAGAGCTGAAAGACTACCTTAATACAACTGTACATGCATCTGCTATATTTTTAAAAGGAAAATTCATTCAAAACTTCATCAGGACTGATGCGGCAGAATCCATCTTGTAGGTTTTATTGTCACAGGAATTTATTATCTATAATGAGCCTCAGTTTCCCACCTTGTATCAGAAAAATCAGAGAGCAAAAGGCTGGCAACCAGATGCTTTGTACCCTCTCTACTGCTTCCTTCTGAACAAGGTTGTGCAGCTCTTATCTTTAGTCTGATTATATTTCACTACTAGAACAAGACGGGGTTCCTTCAGAGTGCAGAAGGAGTTCTGTGAAATGCCATTACAAACCTTTCTTTACTAAGGAAAGCATACACCAATCTTTTGTTGTGCCCAACCTGGCCACTGAAAAGATTAGCTTCTACAGGTTTTAAAGGAAAGGTATTGAATCCATAGGACCATACCCTGTTTCCCTCCATTCCTTTTCCTAGAAAAGGGGGAAGAGGCGTATCTAATACAAATAATACAAATGACATGCTTATTCAGTATGTTTTTTTAATTTTACTGACTGATTTAGGCGATCAATCCCACCAAATATCTTGTTTTTGTTGTTGCCAGTCCTACATAAAAACTTAAACTGGTAAACATCCAGTATGTGTGGTCACCATGAGTGGGGAAGGGGAAGTAATTTGAAAAAGTTACTTTAGATAGAGGGGGAAACATATTTTTAGTCTTTTTGGAAGGGTTTGATTCAGGACAAACAGGGATTTTCTTCCTAAGGTTAAAATGATCAAGTAATGTATCCGAGATTTAAAAGTATCCACACAGTTTTGCCATCTGCAAATGTCAGCAAGAAAAAAAATCTGACACCTCCAAATCTTTGCAACAGAATACAAACAGAATATGTGTAGTGAAACTGCTCTTAATTAGTAACCTTTGATTTTGGTTACTGAACAAATCAAATTTGCACAAAGGAAAGTAAAATCATTTTTGACTGGTTTAATATTGATCTGATTCTGGGGAAAAAAACCATTTGATACCAATCAGAGACTGGAGACTGGATTGGCCAAAGAATGCAGAAACCAGATTACGCAAATAGATGGGATTGGGGCAGAATGAGTTAAGAATTATGTCTGGATCTAGTGAAAAACACAGAGTAAAACCAAACACCAATTATTCAATACTCACTATCACCCAATTGGCTAGTTCAACTTTGCTTTAAAAACTTATATTGTCGGCAACCTCCAAAACTGTTAAAACTCAAAAAATATAATTTTGAAATCTTAGCAATTTGACTTTTCAAAAGTTCTACTGTGGATTTTAGTCACAAAAGAAGTAAAATTTTAACATTAAAGTTGATATCTATCTGTTCCAGAGATAAAATAAATAAATCAGGACTTAACCCACAAACTTCTGAAATTCTTTCATTTTTCACCTGAAATGCGGGAAGGATATGCTTTCTTGAAGTTACTTCTTAATGCATCCAAACACTTCTGTTTCTCAGAGGTGTTCATTTAGCTGGATGCACAAAAAACGTTTCTGAATGCCTCCTTAGCATAAATATGTGCAAAGGGTGAAAACAGGACAGTTTTTGTTGTTGCTGGTATGTATTAGACCCATGATTTTTGCATAAGGCCACTCTTTACTGTCAAATTTATCCTACTTTTTACAAAGGTTCATGTACAGATTGAACCAGTTAGCTTTAGATCAAAGGCCAAAAAACAAACTCTGGTTCAGAAACTGGTAATTTTTGGTCTCAAAAGAAAGAGGTTCAAAATATCTTTTTACCTGTATTATTAATGCAAACAAAGTCTGAATAATTTAAAATAATTGTAGACCTAAATCTTTCTAATTTTCGATAATATCACCTGCTATTAGTGTATCATAAACAATGCTAACTAATACAGAGCTCAGCAGAAGAGTACAACCTCATGGCACGCAGGGTTACATTAGGGGAAAATTACAAGTACAAGTGAAAATAAAAGATGTAAAAACAAACCAAAACAATAGTGAGGGAAAGCTAAACATAGTTCTGCAAAATGTGGTGTATTGCCTGTGAATGATGTTATGATCACAAAGCTTTCCAAGGTGGCAAGACATGAACTCAGCAAGACATATGGAAAATAGTAACAGCTGAAAATTTGTATTTGAAGGCAGCAACTGATATAAAAATAATCCATGACTTTCAATGACTTATGGAATCTTAATAATGAAAAATTCAAACATATGATTACATTTAAATATAAGACAACAAGACATTCAAACTGTAAAAATCAAATATGATTTACAATTACTGACAAAACAAGACATTAAAATTGTGGAAAATTAAATCCTAGTTTCCACACTTATAGACAAGACAGTAAGAAATTCAAACTGTGTAAAATTCAAAACTAAAGAGTGAATGAAATTTAGCACCTTAATGAATATCTTTATACAAAGATGACTTTTGCATTTCATTAACGTTTATATTACCTTTCATATTTACTACACAACAGATCCTTTAGATGTGGGATGAGACTTGCAGACAGATCTAAATTCCATAATCCCCTGGAAAACAAAATGTATCAAATATATATTTAATGCTACATATGTTATATGGATCCAGATGGAAGTGTATGAATTCTACAAATGAGACTGACTATACAAATATGTATGTATTCTACAAATGAGACTGACTATACAAATTTGCATGTATTCTACAAATGAGACTGACTATACAAATATGTATGTATTCTACAAATGAGACTGACTATACAAATATGTATGTATTCTACAAATGAGACTGACTATACAAATATGTATGTATTCTACAAATGAGACTGACTATACAAATTTGCATGTATTCTACAAATGAGACTGACTATACAAATATGTATGTATTCTACAAATGAGACTGACTATACAAATATGTATGTATTCTACAAATGAGACTGACTATACAAATACGTATGAATTCTACAAATGAGACTGACTATACAAATACGTATGAATTCTACAAATGAGACTGACTATACAAATATGTATGTATTCTACAAATGAGACTGACTATACAAATATGTATGTATTCTACAAATGAGACTGACTATACAAATACGTATGAATTCTACAAATGAGACAGACTATACAAATATGTATGAATTCTACAAATGAGACTGACTATACAAATATGTATGTATTCTACAAATGAGACTGACTATACAAATATGTATGTATTCTACAAATGAGACTGACTATACAAATACGTATGAATTCTACAAATGAGACTGACTATACAAATATGTATGAATTCTACAAATGAGACTGACTATACAAATATGTATGTATTCTACAAATGAGACTGACTATACAAATTTGCATGTATTCTACAAATGAGACTGACTATACAAATACGTATGAATTCTACAAATGAGACTGACTATACAAATATGTATGTATTCTACAAATGCGACTGACTATACAAATACGTATGAATTCTACAAATGAGACTGACTATACAAATATGTATGTATTCTACAAATGAGACTGACTATACAAATTTGCATGTATTCTACAAATGAGACTGACTATACAAATACGTATGAATTCTACAAATGAGACTGACTATACAAATATGTATGTATTCTACAAATGCGACTGACTATACAAATATGTATGAATTCTACAAATGAGACTGACTTTACAAATTTGTATGAATTCTACAAATGAGACTGACTATACAAATATGTATGTATTCTACAAATGAGACTGACTATACAAATTTGCATGTATTCTACAAATGAGACTGACTATACAAATACGTATGAATTCTACAAATGAGACTGACTATACAAATATGTATGTATTCTACAAATGCGACTGACTATACAAATACGTATGAATTCTACAAATGAGACTGACTATACAAATATGTATGTATTCTACAAATGAGACTGACTATACAAATTTGCATGTATTCTACAAATGAGACTGACTATACAAATACGTATGAATTCTACAAATGAGACTGACTATACAAATATGTATGTATTCTACAAATGCGACTGACTATACAAATATGTATGAATTCTACAAATGAGACTGACTTTACAAATTTGTATGAATTCTACAAATGAGACTGACTATACAAATATGTATGAATTCTACAAATGAGACTGACTATACAAATTTGTATGTATTCTAAATATGCAAACCTGACAACGCTAATAAGACTTTCTCAATGGCAGTCAATATGGTTCTGCAAAGTTAAATTTCAGTGAAGTGACAAGAAACATGTACTGCTACTGATGACATGGAAAACACGCATTTGAAAAAGTGTGATCTGATGGGAAAATGGCAATATTATTTTGAACTAAACGGTTTGTAAGGTCTTAGACTTTTATGACCTTCAGTTCAATTTCAGATACTGCCTTTACATACCCAGCTGAACTAATGGCTCCTTGCCAAGATTTCTCAACACTTTGTAGTCTTTTGAGGGTGGTTGGACATTTATTTATTTTGCTGTGAGTAATACTACAATCGACATGACATGCTTACAATAAACATAACTCTTGCTTTTCCTGCTTCCCCCCTTCCACCGCCAAGAATTTGAATACAGTTGACTCCGGTTAACTGCACACCCTCGGGCCCATCACGAGACCGTGCAGTTAACTGGAGTGTGCAGTTAACCGGAGTACGGTACAGTACATTTTTAAGCATTGGGAAAAATCGGGACCGGCATGATTACGTGCAGTTATCCGGAGTGTGCAGTTAACCGATGTGCAGTTAAGTGGAGTCGACTGTATTCCTTTTACAATTCTTTATTAATTTCTTGAAAGTTTTAAGATGATGATGGTACCATTTGCCTAAAATTGTTTTCATTTGCATGGTTGACATTTTTAGACAACGCTATTTATAACAGAAAAGCAACACTTCATCATGAGGGCATTTTGTAAACAAAATATGAGGAAATTAAAGTGTCTGAGGTATTCCTGCAGGTTTGTCTGGTTCCTTGGCCAACTCCAATAAACCTGATTGGAAAACATGGATCTGTACCAACCATGGACAAGGCAATATCAAGAATTAGCTGCAGTGATTGCATTTATTTTGGTGGCAATTATTTTGTACATTTGTCATTTAAGGATCATTTCAGTAAGACTTGCGGTCAAATCATATTGGATAGCATGTCTGCACATGAGATGGTTTAAATTACATGCAATTTTACTTGACTGGTTGTATTTATTCAAACATGAATTATACACACAAGACCGATAATATTTGAACTGATATTAGTTTTGAAAAAAAGACTAAGATTTTATATATGTTGTTGTTATTGTTGTAGGGTTTAAAGCCATTTTGCAGCAAAAGAAGGCTTTACATGGCATCCATTATAAATGGTAGAGGAATAACTCAGGAAAAGCCCAGAAAGAACCAATGACCCATGAGAAGCTACTGGCAAGCTTTCTCATGTACCCCCACATTGACTGAGCCCGAGACTCAAAAACAAGCAGACAGGTGTGTGACGGCAGTGATCCGTAATGGTGAGCACTTTAGAAAATCCCAAGAATTTACATATTCACTTACACATATTCTTGTCTTTTGTTTAAAACTTCGCTGAAAAATGTTAATTGGTAAGAGCTGATTTTACATTCAAAATACTGGGACCTTGTAAGTTGTAACTAATGCTTTGTGCAACATTGCGATGCAACAAATACATGTGTAATATAAAAAAATATATGATTGTTTGAATTTCTTGTCAACAGCTATTTTTAAAGTGTTTTTATGCTGACAAAGTATCACCTTGTTTTTCTTTCCTTTTGAACATGTAGAGCAAGTCATGACCATGTCATCTATACACGTGTTCACCACCAGCATAACCAAATAGACTTCAAAACTTTTGATATACTTTGGGTAGTCTGTAAATATGCACATCTTTGAATTTTTAAAATCGTCTATATATGTGGGGAAATGAATCACTGCAAGAAACAAAGACAATGCCGCTTACCAAAGATTTTCAGTTTTCTGTGTTAGTGTAAAATGTAATGCCAATGATAAATTACAGTGATGACCATAAAGTTATGTTACCCCTTCCAGGATACTCTAGGGTTGATTTAGCAACTCTGTGAGAAGTATTCATCTACAAGTTAATAACTTCTTAAAGGTGTGGACTGTTGTAATTTACCATGAGCTACTGGATTATTTAAGCTACATGTCCAACTAACTTGGTTCCTTGCTGTTACCTTGCATGCTCATTAGGTGCACACTGGTAAATTTCATAACTTTGTGAAACTTTTTCCCCAATGTTTAGAATACCTGAACAAGCAAATGTGAACAATGTTTTCATATTGATAACAAAATATGATAAAAGAAAATTAAATTAAATTAAAGCATTCTTATGAGACAGATTATGACAGCTATTGAGTGTTGTGTTCAAATCCCATCAAGTTGATAATAATGTCAAACCATGAAATTAGCAGGCTTAAGATATTTGTTTTAACAGATAAAAAAGGGTCCATTAAAAGGAATGATGTCCTACTGGAAGAAAAGAATTTATAGGAATTAAAGATAAGACCATTTTTTCCCTTCAACTCCCATGCATAGAAAAGGTCTGTGATATTCTTCTGTGATAACAAGGTTTTATAAATACTGTGGTGGTAATATTGGACATCAGACTGGCACCATCATGACAACCTTTTAGCTAGATATCATAACAAAGTCTTCTGGTAAAAAACCAATGTTGTTATGACCATCCATTTGGAAGGAGTAGAGATACAATTATTTTTTCAGATACCACCTTCTGAGAGTCAGTTTACACAATTTTCATTTAGGACCAAGTAGACACTGTAAGAATTATTCTTTTGAAACTCCAATTGTCAAAATGACTTTCCATTGAAGAGGAATAGCAATAACAAAATTTAAAACTGGATTGGAAGTCAGATTACACCATTTTAATTTTGGACAAACATCAAAAGCAGTCCTCTAGTGAAAATCATGTTGATTTGACTATCTGTTTCTGAGGAGAAACAATAACAAGATTTTCAAGATGTACATCATGGTGGTAATGTTGGACATGAGACCATTTCTATTGGGGACAAAGCAGACACTATAAGAAGTCTTTTGGTGAAAGTTCAATGTAAAAATGACCAGTCATGTAGGAAAAATAACAATAACAAGATTTTCAAGATGTACATCATGGTGGTCATGTTGGACACGAAACCATTTCTATTAAGGACAAAGCAGACACTATAAGAAGTCTTTTGGTGAAAGCTCAATGTAAAAATGACCAGTCATGTAGGAAAAATAACAAGATTTTTAAAAAATGGCTATTATGGTGGCCATATTAGAGGTCAGATTAGCACCATTTTCATTTAGGATTGACTAGACATCTTTCCATGAAAACGCCATGTTGATATTACAATTCATACAATAGAAGTGGTGTCAAGTTTATGAAGATGGCTACTGTGGCAGCCATATTAAACACCTGAACTAATAGCCATAATGGACACCTGAACTGCCAGCCATAAAGGACACTTGAACTGCTAGCCACAATGGACACTTGAACTGCACTGTTTTCATTTTGGACCAGCTAAACATCATAGGAAGTCTTTTAGTAAAAAACCCATGTTGATATAACCATCCATCCATTCTGGATGAGCAGTGATTAAAACCTTTCGAGATTACCATCATTGTGGCCATACAGGATGTACAAGTGGCACCATTTTTATTTAGGACCAACTAGACATAAAAAAAAAGTCTACCGGTAAAAACCCTCATGTGAATATGATTTATTGTTCTGGAGAAGTAGCAATAACTAGATTTTTAAGAATGCTGCTTTGGCATTCAGGGGACATAACCCCTTCACAATCATATTTTTACAAGCATCATCACAAGCATCATCAAATACAAATTATATGAAAAGATGATTGACAGATGTCAAAAATGGAGTATAAGATAACCCATAAAAGACACATCTATGTCACTGAAAACAATCTTCACATCAAATCCCATCAAAATCCATTGAATGATCCTTGAGTTATGCTAGCTACAAGCAACATTCAAATGGGAAGATATGATATAAATTAATTGTCAAGAGAAATGATTATCCAAAATGGAGCGGATGAGACAAGATCGTAAAAGACAAATCTTAGTTAATGAGACCATGTACGCATCAAAATGTACCAGGATATACTGAATGGTTCCCGAGTTGTGCCAGTTACACGGATTTGCTGTAATAGATTTAAAGATTGATAAAGAAAATGCAAAAACTTCACCCAAACTTAGACCCCCAAGGACACAACCTTTAAAAAGCGCATCTACATGTTAATTGGCAATTCACTGACCAAATGGCATCCAATTACGGTAAGAGGTAGCTGATGGTTACAAAAACTGAATTAACAGACAGACTGATGGAAAAGGTCATTAATATCGCACCTTCACATTTCAATGCAGGCGCTTGCAAAGTCTGTGATGAAGCAGTCAAGTTAATGCCCTTATTTTAACCAAGTCTGACCCACTTCAGCATTATCACTGCAATTCAATTAGAAACATTCAACCATTATTTTCAACTCTCTCTTTTCAATGCTAACCCTGCATTTTGAAGCCTTTCTATGAAAATCCCAGGTAAAGCAATAATTAGGTTACACTAGAGTAAAAGAGTTCATCTATTTTGTGCTTTAAATCAACTTTTTCATCAATTTCATTTTTTTTTGCAGTTTATATAAATAACTGCATTATTTGTTTTAATAAGCTAAAATCGACAATTACTTCATTTAAGGATGTTTTGTTGCTCCTCACAACTGTCTGATAATCTTAATTCACCCAGGGCAAAATCTATCTAGTGTGGGAAACAAACAATTAAAAAAAACCACTGGGATGTTGATGTTTTTTGTTTTAGGGTTTAACGCCATTTTTCAGCACACGATAAACTATACATGGCAGCTAGTATTTTTGGTGGAGGAAGAACCTGAGGAAAACCCCTGGAAAAAGAACCACCGACCCAAGAAAGGTGAGACGGCAGTGATCAATAACGGAGTGCGCTTTAGACCACTCAGCCACTTGGGGCCTACATTGGGATGTTGATGTCGTACTGAAATTTTCCATTTTAGTTTTATTAATTTGATGACATGAAAGACAGTGGTAACCACCCTGAGAAGGCCACATCTGCCATGTGTGTCTAATCCTAATCTTGCACCTTTGCAAAAATTATTTACCTTTGGTAGGTAATAATTGATAACTGATTGCTGACTATAATATTTTGGTTGGAAACGATTACAAAGTTTGATCACATCTGTTTAAGACAATGACTTTTGCTGTTGCACCATTATTTGCATTCTTTCTTTTTTGGATGTAAAGAACTTTTGTCTAAATTGCTGGCACCACTGCCACTTCCCCATTCATTGCTAGAAATGTTATACCTAGGTCTTGCTAACCACAAACACAGGCAAGTACGTGTTACACTAAAAACCATAAAAACCAGTTACTAAACTATAAAGAATTGCAAAAATCCAATTCTTGAATACTTACGCTTTTGCATTTAACACATTTAGGACATCTATAATCACAGCTGGGTCATTCATACTTAAAGCAGAATCTATAGCAGTCTGTAAATACAAAATTAAGATTTTGCTACAATTCCTATCTGGAATTTCAGTGACAGAACTTAAGTCCAGACTTAAAGTGAAGTTTAGTGGCCAGCAATCTAATTGACCAAAATATAAGTCAGACTTAAAATAGACCAATGAAATGTTTTAAGTTCCTACTTAACTTAATATTCAAGTTGGTGAAATTGAAGCCTGGTCTATTTAATCTCTTGCAAACTATTTTCCTTTAAAGAACATGACAACAACAAAGGAAGTAATTTTTTAATAATAAGTTGAAATGTGTTATGACCAAAAATTACAGTATTTAAATATGTGGTCTGCATTAACAAAATAATCCGAAAGTATTGATACCAAAGGAATAAAAGTGAATTCACAGTAGGAGGTTTTAAATTCTACTCTAATAGAAAGTATATAGTGTCACATTAGGTTCACCACTTAAAATTCCTTTTAAGATTTAAAACATTTACTGGTCCAACAGTTTAAAACAACATTGGAGATGAGCCTTACTAATCAGTGTGCAAAGATACTTTAGTACTCAAAGATAAGAATATCTGATTAAATGTTTCTTAAAGACATGATGAATCAGACATCTATGATGAACTACTATGCAATAAGGCTCTAAAGCAAATATTGGAAAAATAGTAAAACATAGCATCTAAAGATTCTTACATCGTAATCTAGTGTGTGTATGTGTGGTAAAACTAATTTTAATAACATAATACTTGTCACTATTTGCCTCACCTTCCAGGATGCTAGGTTCTATATAGAACCAGTCCGACTACCCGTGTCAATGGTTCATGCTGGACACTATTCCTTTTGACATGGAACCAGACTATGCTTGGGCCATCAGAAAGAGCATCACTATAAATCATGGCACAATAATGTCCCCAAACTTATCTGGAAAGCTAACTTGGCAATCCAATAATACAAGGACTATGGGAGATAATCACTCCAATAAAAGGGAAGAACTGAATAATTTCTTGAACATATGAATTTGAACACAATAACAAAATCAATTTCCCATGAGTGAATTGCATACAACTTTGCATTACAATAAACTAAAGAAAAGTAGGGAGTGTCTGTGTGTGTGATCAGGAATTTTAATGTAGCTTTAACAATTTTTCAGTCATATTGCTACGATATCTGCAGTGTGGCAGTTTAAAGTGATGTCTAGCACTGGGGATCATGCCGCAGACATGTAGCATAATGTCTCATCCAGTCACATTATCCTGACACTAGGCTGACCAGTCCTAACTAACCTTTTAATGCTGAGTGCCTAGCGAGTCAGCTGTTAGTACCATTTATGTAAGTCATTGGTACGACTAGGCCAGGGTTTAAACCCATGATTTCCCACTTCGGATGCTGATGCTCTAACCACTAGGCTACCGGAGCAGACAAACGTAGGGAGAGTATCAGGCACAAGCTGATGACATGGTAGTCAAATTGGTTCTGGATTTTCAAATATTCCATATACATAATGGGAGGTGGTAATAATAACATCAGATAATGAGACTTGGCATCACAGATAATAAGGCAATAATGACATAATGCCAAGTGAAAAAGATTGTTTCAAACATCAAATGGAAGAGGAAAGAAGATTTTTGTCTTACTTTGGTACTTCCTGCAGTCCACATGGCTCGTACGATTTCCAGATTCCTTGATCTGCTGGTCATGACTGTGGTCACAGGAGTGTGGCCTTTCATCATGGCATTCAAAATGTCATCTTCACTGGGCATCCTGTAGTCACCACCAGCTGAGGAATTCTTCTATCATTGATAAGCATAATACATCTCAGTCATGCGGAAATATTTTGTAAACAAACACAATGTCATTTAAAACATTAATTCTGATTATGAACTAACATGAAAATGTATCCCTTGTCAAAAGATATTGCCATTAAAAAGTAAAAAACAGACGCAAAAGGTTGTTCTAGGTTTACTTTGATAAATCGAAGATAAAAATTGTTGATGATATGGTGCAGGAATTAAAGACATCTTCTTGGCATCATTTCTTTGCAGCTAGGATATATTATTTTATACAATATGTGTTACAAAATTTAAGCAACGTTTTGTGATTAAGTATCCTTAGAATAAAAAGATTTATAAAAAGAAAATACACTCCCAAACTTATATTTCGATGATATTGCATAAACACAAGCAGATAAATTCAACAGTTCTCTGAAAATTAGAAATCTGTCCATAGAACATGAATGTCACTAAATACCTCTTTTCTTTTGCAATGAATTAATTCTGTCAAAATGACTTTACACACAACTTTAAACAAAGCTAACAAAGCACAAATGTTAAGGTTAATATGCTATGTCAAGCTTAATATGTTATGTTAAGGTTAATATGTTATGTTGAGGTTAACATGTTATGTTAAGGTTAATATGCTATGTTAAGCTTAATATGTTATGCTAAGGTTAATATGTTATGTTGAGGTTAATATGTTATGTTAAGGTTAATATGTTATGTTGTGGTTAATATGTTATGTTGAGGTTAATATGTTATGTTAAGGTTAATATGTTATGTTGAGGTTAATATGTTATGTAAAGGTTAATATGCTATGTTAAGGTTAATATGTTATGTTAAGGTTAATATGTTATGTTGAGGTTAATATGTTATGTTGAGGTTAATATGTTATGTTGAGGTTAATATGTTTTGTATAAACTTAATATGTATGTTAAGGTTAAGGGATTCTCTGTGTCAAATTCTGACTGTGGAGGTGATAAGGCATGTAACTAGTTAAATTCCTGTCTGTTATGACAGAAATACCTAAAACATGTCTACATAGGTCTAATGGGTGGTGAAATAAAACAAATCTTCAACTCTCAATGTTTGTATTCTTTTGCACTTCATTAATAGAAATAACTTTACAGTATACCTATAAAACAACTGTACTCGGCTCTAACCACGTCATTACCCTTATCAAATTCAGTGTTGGAGTATTATGATCAAAAATATGATGGATGTAAAAGCTAAATGTTCCAGAGTTGAGTGACAGTGGTGACCATGTATTTCAGTTACCTCTGCCAAAGACTCTGAGTTTAGTCTGGCACCACCTTGAAAGTTATCAACCTGGAAGGTGACAGCTGCTAAAAGGTGATGCATTATATTACAACAGTAAAACCAGACTTCCCTCTTGCAGACATGTGAACCCTCACGTTTTTTGTGGGAGACTCTTTGAATTCAAGCACACCTCTCACATTAATTTTTCTCACCCCTCAAAAAACTGTTTTGTAAAAAGACCTCAGGATTTTTTTTTTCATTTAACAAAAAATGTTTTCGAAATTCCTAGCGTATATGACTGGAAAAATGTAGAAATTCTTAGAAAAGCATGCAAACTTGAATACATTTGTTTGGTAATCACTTCTACAGTGTCTAAAAGAAAGGAAGATTCAGATAAAGTTGGAAAGTAAAAAACACAACCTTCTTTCCATGCTTCTTATATTCTGAAATTTCCATGCCTGACTCATGGAAGTGATAAACAGATAGCGTTTTGCAAGACGTGCAGTTCATGTTCCAGCGTTGCAAGTGGCGAGTGTGATGATTATTGTTGACATCTCCAGTCAAAAAAGTAAGGTTTTAATCTTACTGTTTATTTTTATGTCCTTAACTGTATGACACAAATTGTTATTTGAGTGCCAGCATTAAGATTATGATTATCTTTAGCGAAATTAGGATACACTGATCGATTGGTTAAATCAGGTACAAGTGAATAAACAACAATTGAATCGATACATCTGCAGATAACAGAAATACAAAGACTTCATTATTTTTATTATTATTTAGGCATAAACCCTAAAATGTACTATAACAATTTAGATTTATCAGCGTTTACCAGAGAACTACATCTACTTGCCTAAGATATATAGTAAGATCGGGAAGAGAAGCAAATACTTAACTGTGCCTGAAGTTTTAATAAAAAGTAAGAAACATTAAATACAATTCGGTTTTGTGAATGAACACAATTTATATTTTTGTTATTTTTTTGTTTTTCAGTCTGTATTTTAAATTTCATGTACTTTATTTCGCAGACACTTAACAGATGCAAAAAGAAACACCAAGGTTGTGTCAAATTATTTCAAACTTGTGGATTCATCCCTTGAACAAGCAATGACCAAACAATGAAGCGTTTTTACTGGGTTTCTCGCTGAATATAATATCCCTCTATCTGAAGCCAATCATGCAGGTGCCTTTTTTGTGTTCTTCACTGTCAGTTTGTTAATTATATAGTAATTTAGTTTTTCAAAATAAACCATTTTAGAACTAAATTAGTATATGTTTATTTGAAAAACATTTCTTTTTTTCAGCACATTTCTCCCTTGATGACATCCTCCTTGCAATAATTGAAATCTCCCTGAAAAAGTTTCAAGTTCTCCCTTGGGGAATCTCATTAGGGTTGGCAGGTTTACTCATGTTCATATAATAAGAAGAATGTAAGAAAATGTTCAAGCATACCTATGTCATTACACATATCCCATTCAGTGCTGGAGTATTATGATAATAATTATGATGGATGTAAAAGCTAATGTTCCAGAGTTGAGTGACAGTGGTGATCATATGTTTCAGTTACCTCTGTCAAAGACTCTGAGTTTAGTCTAGCACTACCTTAAAAGTTATCAACCTGGAAGGTGACAGCTGCTAAAAGGTGATGCATTCTATTATGACAAACAGACAGACACCCCTCTTGTTCAAACTAAAAGATTCTGGTACTGGCAGGTTAGAAAATATCTAAGCATCCTTAGGTCAACAGCAACCTATTGGCATATTTGATGATGAATTCAGCCCACTTTATTAGGTACAGCTGGTAAATACCAAATTGGACAGAAAAAAAAAAAAAATTAAATACATTTTTGTGAAATTCTGAATCTGAAAGTGGTGTAAAGTTTAAAAATATAATAACTGTAATTTGTGCAGGCTGGCACTAATCATGCTTACTTGCAATAAATTATCATCTACTCATTTACTTGCAAAAATTCTCATCGATGAAACGCATGGGATGGACAAGTAATTCACTGGATGGAGGAAAAATAGCCTAGTTATTATGATCAAGAAAACAAATATCCATCATGCAGTCATTCAAACCATAACCAAACTGTGTTATATTTGCATTAAACTTGACATTTCTAATTTGCACCTACAGGTAAGAAATCCTCTGCTATAACCCCTTTGGACTGTTGTATGGGAGGCTGCTGGACGGAAGGAGATGGCAACTGGCGTTGGGTGGAAATCTGTGGAGCTGGAGGGACAGGTATAGTGGGCTGTGCATTGCGCTGAGAAATTTTGTCTTTAGATTCTTTGGATATGTTGGTTGGTTTTGTCTTTTCAGGGATGGGTTTGGGTGGTTCAGCTCTCACAGGTTCAGGTTGTTTTGCTGGAGCTGGTTGTCTGACTGGTTCTGGTTCTGAAGTAAATGATATATAGTTATGACTGTTATAGTGTCCATAACACCCATGAAAAAAGGTAAAAAGTTTAATAGATTTCATTGTATTTATGAAACATAATTATCTGTATACAGACCACTGTTAAGTAACTACTGTTTCTATCAGGACATGTGTAAACTACACAGCATTTCATCATACTTTTAATACAGATCTCAGTATAAAACATAACCACAAGCTGCATACCAAATGGCTTAAAATATCAAAGATGTTAGAAATATCAAAGATGGTAGAAATATCAAAGATGTTAGAAATATCAAAGATAGTACAAATATCAAAGATGGTAGAAATATCAAAGATGTTAGGTAAACCAATGCTATAGACCACAGCATCATGTAGTGGAAACCTTGTAACAGCAGGTATAGAACAAATATGCATAGATCTTGTTGATAATCACCCTTTTGCAATATTTTGGAAATACAGAACATATTACAGATCTAATTAAAATCTGAAGGGAAAAAAAGCTGCATTATAATCTCCTCTTAAGATCCTATATTTTCATTATATAACTTTACGCATACAGATCCTATATTTTCATTATATAACTCTTAAGCATACAGATCCTATATTTTCATTATATAACTTTAAGCATACAGATCCTTTATTTTCATTATATAACTTTACGCATACAGATCCTTTATTTTCATTATATAACTTTACGCATACAGATCCTTTATTTTCATTATATAACTTTACGCATACAGATCCTATATTTTCATTATATAACTTTACGCATACAGATCCTATATTTTCATTATATAACTTTACGCATACAGATCCTATATTTTCATTATATAACTTTACGCATACAGATCCTTTATTTTCATTATATAACTTTACGCATACAGATCCTATATTTTCATTATATAACTTTACGCATACAGATCCTTTATTTTCATTATATAACTTTACGCATACAGATCCTATATTTTCATTATATAACTTTACGCATACAGATCCTATATTTTCATTATATAACTTTACGCATACAGATCCTATATTTTCATTATATAACTTTACGCATACAGATCCTATATTTTCATTATATAACTTTACGCATACAGATCCTATATTTTCATTATATAACTTTACGCATACAGATCCTATATTTTCATTATATAACTTTACGCATACAGATCCTATATTTTCATTATATAACTTTACGCATACAGATCCTTTATTTTCATTATATAACTTTACGCATACAGATCCTATATTTTCATTATATAACTTTACGCATACAGATCCTATATTTTCATTATATAACTTTACGCATACAGATCCTATATTTTCATTATATAACTTTACGCATACAGATCCTATATTTTCATTATATAACTTTACGCATACAGATCCTATATTTTCATTATATAACTTTACGCATACAGATCCTATATTTTCATTATATAACTTTACGCATACAGATCCTTTATTTTCATTATATAACTTTACGCATACAGATCCTACATTTTCATTATATAACTTGTATTTGAGGCTCAAACCTCTGACACAACTGTATCTTTTTATTTTCTGTGTTCAATTTACACTACACGATACCAAGGGCTCTCTCATGCATTTAATCTACCCTCCTTCATTGACATTTTCAGTGATCTTAACTGTTGGGTTTGAAAAGAGTCTGCAGGCTCTTTTTTTGTTGGCACTGATGTAATGAAAATAATCTTTTTGTCTCTTTTAATGTAATAACATACTCTTTGTTGCCATTAATGTAATAAGATTATTTTGTCTCTATTAATGTAATAAGATACTCTGTTGCCATTAATGTAAAACAAGAATCTCTTGTTGCTGCCACTAATGTAAAGAGACTGTTGCTACTAATGTAAATACTGTTTCTGTCTCTATTAATGTAATAGGTTACTCTCTTTGTTGCCATTAATGTAAAATGAGAATCTCATTTTGCTTCCACTAATATAAGAATTTTTGTTGTCACTAATGTCACGAAAAGATGTTTTGTCTCTATTAATATAAAAAGATTCTCACTTTGTTGCCATTAATGTAACATGAGAATATCATTTTGCTGCCACTACTGTTAAAAAAAGAACAACACTTTTTCTTTCCACTAATATACAAGACCTTAATTTGCCACTAATAAGACTCTTTATATTGCCACTAATATGACTTTTTGTAGCCACTAATGTAGTAAGAAACTATTTTGCCACTAATGTAATATGAGACTTTTTTGCCACTAATGTAATAAGAAACTATTTGCCACTAATGTAATAAGAGACTTTTTTGCCACTAATGTAATAAGAGAATCTTAGTTGTCTTAAGTGTAAAGAGGACTCTTTCTTGAGGGGCCATTAATGTTAAGAAGTCTCTTTTTTGTTGCTATGAATGTAAAAAAAAAGAAGACTTTTGTTGTCACTAATGTAAATAGGAGACCATTTCTTACTGTTGCCACTAATATAAAGTGAGACTATAGTCAAGAATGCCTGTTGTTTAGCTGGATAAAACTTTCAAATTAAACTTAATTTAAAACACTGACCCTAACCTTGGGTTTTGATAGATGAACATACAAACAGTTGGACATGTACATGGATGCCAAACTGATCACTTTGTCTAGCTTCTTGCAAAAGAGGCTCAATAAAATTTAAAAAAAAACTAAACCCTGTTGCTGATTACCAACCTTGCCAACATGGATATACCATTTTACAAAAGTGTGGTCAAGTGTACATGAAATTACCATTACCATGGTTGCTCTACATACAGAAAGAATAAGGAGTTAGTTTTCTCAAATGTCTGTGACAATGAAAAGCCATATGAGGATTAATAATTAAAAGCATGCAGCTGAAGAAAACAACAGAACGTAAAAGAAGTTATATTATAAAAGGATCCTAAAGGACTCTAATCCCTGGGTAAAGGTTAAGAAAGCAGTAAATCAAAACAGACATGCAAACTTTGACTTTATTAAATTTCATGAGCAAAACTGTTTGCCATATTAGATTGGAAACTGTTCAGTGAAATATTTTTAGCAGACTCTGTTGTTACGAACATGCTGAAATTACTAAAGTAGAGAATATTACATGATGACAGAATAGTAAGATGGTCAGCCTTTATTAACATTCAATGTACTAAGAAGAACAGCCTTTATGAACATTCAAAGGAATAAAAAGCTATTATGACCACATACCATCATCTGGTGGAGGCTGGAAAGGCTCAACGTTTCGAGGTGGGGAACGCTCTGAAACATTCAAGGGTGTATACATACAGTGGTCCTTTTCAAAATTCACTAGAACTTTTAAGGTATGATGAATACCTACACCACAATAGCAAAATAAACAAATAATAAATGATGTCATAAAACAAAAATACAACTATATTTGTGTTTGTAATGCATGCATACCCTACTGCAAACCAAAAACTCAAGGCACAAAATACTTTCAAAAATGAAAATCTAAAAAATTGTTATAATGGAATGAAAATCTAATGAGGTAAGTCATAAATACAAACAAAAATGTTTAGAAAATTTAATTTGTAAAGCTCAATTTGGATAAAAAAAATATGGCTTCTACCACAGTAACGTGATCAGCCAATCAGATGCAAGACGACCTCATTAACACATTTGAATCTCACACATTGAAATCATCTGAGATCATGATGATTCAAGATCATTTTCTGATATATAAAAAATTATCAGTAACATGATCCCCAGTTTGATAACAAGCTCAGCCATTTGATGCAAGACAACTTTATGGTTATGCATGGGGGTCACTCATATCTTAACTTATGCAAGATCTTGACATTATAATCCCACATGTCAAGTTTTATCAAAGACTGATCAGAAATGTGGCCACCAGAGAGATAACAAATAATTGCTGATGGATGCATAACAGATAAAGGACCATATAAGTTCATTTGTTCTTGGTAACTAGATTAGTTAACTAAAATGAATTACATGGAATTTATTGTTTTTGTAGTCATCAATTTTCAAGGATTTCGTAAACTAACATTTTCATTGGTCCTTTAATTTGCTGATTGGTAATGTATTAAAATGTTTCCATAAAAAATGTTTATTCATTGAGCCTTTAAATTTTGATAAGATTAACAATCAAGAAACAAATGAAATATAATACCCCACAATTTATAATAAATTCACAGTATTCAAAAGTCATTTTCTTGATAATTGGTTGTCCAGATAACTTAAAGATTTATACAGAATCAACTCATGTACTTTGGAGACATTTCATTAGTCTTTAGGATCAGAAAGTCCGATGAAGTAGTCCACATATTCTGTTTTACTATACATTTCATTTTAACCAGCTACTACTGTATGCATAGTTACAGCAAGACAAGCTTGGGAATATAGCAAACTCTTTAGTCTTGTATCATGTAGACAAAAACATGCAGACCTATCATTACTCTACCCTAACACAAACTGTATATTATACAGATTTATGTTTTATTAGATTTTTAGGAAATCTGAAAAATTAACATGATCTTGATGAGAAACACTGTTCTGGTTATGGGCCCCCGATTGGCTGAGTGGTCTAAAGCACTCTCCGTTACGGATCACTGCCATCTCACCTCTGTCTGTGTGGGTTCGAGTCTAAGATTCGGCTAATGTAGTTATGTGAGAAAGCTTGCCAGTAGCTTCTCGTGGGTTGGTGGTTCTTTCTGGGGGGGTTTCCCGGGTTCTTCCTCCACCAATAATACTGGCTGCCATGTATAGTCATTGTGTACTGAAAAATGGCGTTAAGCCCTACAACAACAACAACTGTTCTGGTTCCTTGGACATCCCAAATCATGACTCTTTGACACAGCTATCTATCTCTATGGTTTTTAAACATTTTATGAACAACACTCAATGCTCTGTCAGAAGAAATATTTAAACAACTTGTTTAGGAACATTTAGATATAACTTCCTCTTTTCATTTACTCAAACTTTTATTACAGTCGCAAGCGAGTCTATGTAATATGAAAGCATAAAATATTTAGCTGCATGGATACACTATATACCAAAAAGAAAGCATGCAATGTACCTGCAATATGCCCAAGTTGCTAAAAAAAAGCATTATCATTAATTAAAATTCTAAGACTGTACAGAAGCTTAAAATATAGCCATGAATGAGTTGTTGTTAAAGGGTTGTAACGAGTCACTAATGTATTCAGTTAATGCCTGATATTTTATTCCTAACATGTTTTAGTACATCTAAAATTACCCACATCTCTAATGCGTCAGTATCATAATCAGTCGATGCATGATATTTTATTCCTAACATGTTTTAGTACATCCAAAATTACCCAATCTCTAATGAGTCACTAATGTATTCAGTCAATGCCTGATATTTTATTCCTAATATGTTTTAGTACATCCAAAACTACCCAATCTCTAATGAGTCACTAATGTATTCAGTCAATGCCTGATATTTTATTCCTAACATGTTTTAGTACATCCAAAATTACCCAATCTCTAATGAGTCACTAATGTATTCAGTCAATGCCTGATATTTTACTGTAGTATCATTTATTTTCGTTGGGCTCAATTTTCGTGGTTTTGTAAATAAAAGGCATTTTCGTGGGGACATAAATTCGTGGTTTTGCCTGTCAAATTTTGCATATTATAAGGTAGTTGATTTCATGGTTTAACCTCTACAAGTATCCCAAATAAAGAATACAAAAGAATAAAACGATGCCGATGAAGAATACAAAAGAATAAAACGATGCCGATGCAAATGGCGGTCACATTAATGTTTAAAACAATACTACCACCTGTATGAGTACATATCTAAGACCCGGCAAGTTCAATACTTACGTGTTTTTGACCAAGTGATTAACATCTGTCAAAGCAGACTCAGCCAACAACACTAAAACAATACTTCCACCTATGTGAGCACATATCAAACACCCGTCAGGATTAATCAGTTTCGCCATGTTTTCGTTTGAGTGTTCAAGATCAAAGGAAGCCAACGCCACCAACAAAACCAGACCAATCAGTTATTAAAGTACATTTGAATGATCTCTTACTTAAACCACTGTCCATAAAGTTGCAATATCAGTACTTTATGACTATCATGGCGTTAACACAGTGGCTTAAGAGTGGTAAAATTCAACTTAGATCACCCTCAGTTCCTGGACTTCCTAACCCATCAGAAGCTGAGAACCCGGCGCAGGCTCTCGCTTACCAGGCAGCTAATGACGCAGTAGAACCACTGCTTCAGTCTGTGTCCCGGAAAAGAAAGCGAGGAGAGTATAACTGTTATAGCGAGGAATTACGGGCAAAGATAGCCAGATATTCCATCAATAATGGTGTTGCCAAGGCAGCCCGCAAATTCAGTAGCGATCTGAGTTGTACTATCAGTGAGACCACTGTCAGTGAGACCACTGTATGGAGTATGCGAGACCAATACATAAAGTTAAAAAAGCAAGATGGGCAAGAACGTTTAAATTTACCAAAATCACCCCGGGGCAATCCTTTGATGCTAGGAAGCATGCTTGATTTAGAGGTACAGGACTGGATCAAGAAAGTTAGAATTAATGGAGGAGTTATAAATATTAGGATTGTAATGGCTGGGGCAGAGGCTGTGATTACCAAGCATGCTCGCAGCCAGCTGGCACGTTATGGTGGGCACATCAGCATCACCAAGCATTGGGCGAGGTCGCTACTTCGCCGTATGGGATTTGTAAAGCGGAAAGGAACAAAAAGCGTAAAACAGCTACCCAGTGATTTTGAAGACATTAAGAAAACGTTTCTTGAAAAAAGTTTACAATGTAGTGAAACAGCACAATATTCCGGACTGTCTTATAATAAACTGGGATCAGACCGGGTGCCAACTGGTTCCAGGTGGCGACTGGACGATGGAAGCCCGTGGATCAAAGCAAGTGTCAGTTTCTGCACTTGATGACAAGAGGCTGATTACGATTTTACTCGCAATAGCAAAATCCGGAACTCTCCTGCCCCCACAAATTATTTACGCAGGGAAGACTGAAAGATGCCTGCCTAATGGTGTAGTTTTCCCTGACCACTGGGATGTGACTCAAACAGAATCACACTGGAGTAACGAAGAATCAATGCTGCGTTATGTGGATAATGTCATCATTCCATATGTGAACAAAACACGTGACCGGCTGCCCCTTGCGCAATGCAACCAGCAAGCAGTGGCAATATTTGATGTGTTTAGAGCCCACCAAAGTGCGAAAATGCTAACTAAATTGAAAGAAAGTGGAATCACTCCTTTATTTGTGCCTGCCTCTTGTACAGACCAGCTTCAACCACTAGACCTGACCGTAAATAAAGAATACAAAGAAGAACTAAAGTTACACTTCCACGAGTGGTATGCTAAACAGGTCACGGACATAATTACGGAAAAAGAAGGTGACGATCAGTGCAAAGTAGTAGTAAACCTTGCTGCCTCGTTAATGAAACCAATTCACGCTAAAGGGATAATTGCAACTCAATCGACACTGAGTGAGCGATCGGATCTAATTATGAAAGGTTTCGAGAAAGCTGGACTTGTTTAATTTGGGGATTATTTACCCGAGAAACATTTATAAGTACCATGATACTTGATTGACACGATGTTGAAACAGTGGCGTTGTCCAACAATCTGTGCAGTGTGAGCTTTAATAATCTGCTTTAGTGTTTCAAGAAATATATTTTTTTTTTACAGGATTGTTGTTCTATTGGATTTAAAATGCATGGATAAAATGAAATGTGCTTTCAGAAGGATTTGAATGTTTAAACAACAGCTGCACTAGATTGAAGGATCGACTTGAATAAGTATTAAATCTAATTTTCATATGCAGTTATTTTGTATTAATAGTATTTTTTCTTTCTTTCTTTCTGTTTAGTATTACTATTGTTTGAATATGTTATGCTTTTTCTATATTTTCTCTCTATCCTTACTTAAATGAAACACTGTAAAAAAAAAAAAAAAACAGGTCGGGAATTGGGGGGGGGGGGGAAAAAAAAATCATCAACCTATGTGGCTCATTTTTCGTTGGGGATTTAAATTCGTGGTTTGTGGCAACCACGAAAATTGATCCCCCACGAATATTGATGATACTACAGTATTCCTAACATGTTTTAGTACATCCAAAATTACCAACATCTCTAATGAGTCACTAATGTATTCAGTTAATGCCTGATATTTTATTCCTAACATGTTTTAGTACATCCAAAATTACCCACATCTTTAATAAGTCACTATTGTAATCAGTCAATGCCTGATATTTTATTCCTAACATGTTTTAGTACATCCAAAATTACCAACATCTCTAATGAGTCACTATTGTATTCAGTCAATGCCTGATATTTTATTCCTAACATGTTTTAGTACATCCAAAATAACCCACATCTCTAATGAGTCACTATCGTAATCAGTCAATGCCTGATATTTTATTCCTAACATGTTTTAGTACATCCAAAATTACCCACATCTTTAATAAGTCACTATTGTAATCAGTCAATGCCTGATATTTTATTCCTAACATGTTTTAGTACATCCAAAATTACCCACATCTTTAATAAGTCACTATTGTAATCAGTCAATGCCAGATACTTTGTTCCTAATGAACTTTTAGCACACCTAAAACTATAAATATCTCTAATAATTAGTGTCGCTACTGTTATTAGTCAATGCCAGATTATTATATTCCAAACAAACTTTAGCACACTCAAATGAATCACTACTGTAATTGGTCTGTCACACTAGCAGAAACACAAAAACAATGTTTATCCCCCCCCCCCTTTCATCAACTTATGAAAAAGAGAACTATCACTTTGGGGCAGTTTATACTGTTGATTGCCAAAGATATGATTAACATAGGTCAGAGAAAGCAAATACTCTTTCACAGATTACTTAACTTACTGACAATAGCTAGGTGATGCTGTGTTAAGATTCCTGTGAGGGAACCCCTTATGCAGAGGTAAGTATATTTATTACAGGCATGTGTTAAATCACTGTTTTAATGCTACTCATATGATCAACCTATACAATATATGTAGAAATACATTTTTAAAAATTAAGTACTAATTGTTATAACTAGATTATGTGCTGGTTGGATGGATGGACTGACAAAGATTCCTATATGCCCACTACAGAGACGACATGAGGTCTAAATACAGTCCAACCTAGGTGTAGCATCCACTTTTATAAAACAAACTGTTCATAGAAATCACAGTTTTCAGCCTCATTCAATTTTTTATATATAGTTTGCCTGCATATAGTAATCACGCACACACGCTCACACACACATCATCATTTCTTTAAATCCATTTTCATGACTTGTATATAAAAAGACTACCTGTCTGTAAAGACCCTTTTAGTATGTTCCCTGAGTAGTCATTTTACATGGTTTGATTGTATGTAGATTTTTTTAAAAAAAATCCTCTATCATATTAGTCAATGTTTGTAGATGAAGATACAGATACACCTGCTGAATCATACCTTGCAAACCTGACTGGCTTAATGAGTAATTGAACATCATACCTGACTGGCCTAATGGGTAATTAAACATCATAACTCAAACAGCTTTTGTTATTTGAAGCATACATAAAATGGGGCAAGAAAGCAAGGGAATCATGTATGTAAAAAATACAACATGCAGTTCTATCAAAAGACACTGAAAGAGCTGGAAATGTACCTAGTCTTGATTTGCGTTGGAATATTCTCTTGTATTCCTCAGGATCATTAATGTCTGCAGAAGAATCTTTATCCTCATTGTCAGGACTGATACTTGAAGGCTGCTCCTCGTCCTCTTCCTTTAACTTGCTGTGAATAGTTAAATTTGTTGAATTAGCCCTAATTTCTTAGAAACAGATAGACAAATTGGGAATACAGCAGGAAATCTGATGAAAAATAATTTAAAGACTAATAATTACAAACAATTTATTACCTTCACATTTTTGTTTCGGGCTCGTTAACTCAATTAATAACAAAAGTTCTGTGTGCACTATGTCTAACCCAGGAATCGATAAAGTGTTTTACATACATCTGCTAGCTATACATAATATTAATAATGGTGCAAAGTGATCACTCTGTTTTGCTGGATAATTACACGGTAATTACAGTGATTATCCAAAAGCAGAAATATTGATTTCCTTGGTTTAGGTGACTGCTATCTTGATAGAAAAAATTCAAAACCATAATCAGCAATATTTAGGCAGTGAAACCAACTCTAACATGACAGTCCTATTGTGCTATATTAATTTTATCATGCAATATCCTGAAAGTCAGTCAGGTACAGAAAGAAGTATTGCATGTGTATCCTCTTAGCTAAACGAGGCCAAAAGGGGGAGGGGGAAGAAGCACAAAATCTATGCGTTTCAGTGATGCAGTTTCCAACTTAAATTATACATACTGAATCAACATGCAGAAGAAAATGGCTAACTTGAATAGTGTAAATAAATCTCTTTGTATCCGTAATTGTAATTCAATAGAAAATGTGCATAAAGAATCATACTTTTTTGAATTTCTCTGCTAGATTCAATTCAAATCCAAGCATTTAATTTCTTGCAAATACAATAACATTAACTCTGAAACATTGTATTTCTGGACATGTCAAAAGGGACAGATTTTTTTTAAAAACAACAATAAGTGTGACTGAGTGTGGTTTGGGTTTTGAAAATAGCTGTAACAATTTTTCAGTCATATTGCCATGATGTCTGTAGTGTGGTAGTTTATAGTGATGTCTTGCACAGCGGCATGTTGTAGACATGTTTGAGTACCTGAAGTTTTTTCCTAAAAAGAAAGTTTTGTGTCCACAACCAAATTAAATGGTCAGTCTCTAATGTCTTTCAAAAATATGCAGGAAGCAGTTTTAAGTTTTATCTTTCTTCAAGAAAACATTACCCCATTCCAAACTTGTAAAAGAAACTCTTCTTTATTGTGGCATTAAAAATTTGTAAAAACTCGTTTAATTCATGACATTTTTATAAAATTTCTGGAGCCATGCTGCAATAATGCTGCATCAGAAACTCATATTATAAAAGCATGTTAAAGTGGGATTTCTCTTTAAATGACTTTCAAAGCTTTGACAGAGAATCTGAAATTTATGCCAATCCCACTGCTGACACCAGAAAAGAGATCCATATATATATATATATATCATTAGCTACTAATGCTGAATAATGTTCCAGCCGATTCAAAAACGATCCATCAAATCTCCTAAATCTAGACATAAGTTTAAGGCTTATGTTGGTGAAATTGCTGTCAGGTCACTTGAAGCGGAGACTTGTCAAAAGACTGGAAAATACCTCACCTGTTTTGCCTTGAGCTCTGGGTTGGAGGTCTTTCTGTGATAAAATTTTTTCTGCTGCTGAAAAAGCAAAGGAGTGTTTAGTTCATCTTAAGCCTGATAGACATTAAGATTCAAACAATAATGTCAAAGTAAAAGGAGATTCAAGCGGACATTTTTATAACTCCCTTGGCCAACAAATTATCTTTTGCCTAACTAAATATTAATATACAGGCCAATGGCAAAATATTTTGTAATACAGCCACTTTAATATATTTGTGTGCATTTTTATTAATTTGTCATTTCAAGTACCTGCCAATATAGAGGCACTGACTGGCTGAGTGGTCTAAAGCACTCTCCGTTACAGATCACTGCCATCTCACCTCTGTCTGCATGGGTTCGAGTCTAAGATTCGGCTAATGTAGTTATGTGAGAAAGCTTGCCAGTAGCTTCTCATGGGTCGGTGGTTCTTTCCGGGGGGTTTCCCGGGTTCTTCATCCACCAATAATACTGGCCGCCATGTATAGCCTATCATGTGCTCAAAAATGGCGTTAAACCCTACAACAACAACAACAACAACCTGCCAATATTGTACTCTATACATCATCTACTTGTAACAGATCTGTAATTCACAATAATATAAATTTTCCCCATGAAAGATCTGGGAAAAGCCTTATAAACTTTTGAAAATAGTAAAAGGGAATGGGTTTATTAAGATGTCCAAAGTAAATATCTGCAAAAAAGTTTTAAAATGGAGTTGGCTTCTCATAAGGGTTGTAATGCTTTACTGACAGACTGGCAAATCAATATTCTACAAGTAAGCTTTACAAAAATGACATATACAACAGTTTTATTATCTTCTGAGCATTATTTGGCTATGGGAAAAGAAATGGAGACATTAACACAAGCCACATTTTGAGAAAAAGACAATAAATAAACAAAACAGACAATGATCCACGCCTTCCTCAAGCCAGGCTCTTGTTGGAGTATTATTCATAATTTTAATAGACTTGCAGTAAAGTTAAAATTGTATAGATTTTCTGCAGATGTTTCTTGAGATGAGGACTCTATTTCTATGCAGAATGACTACTTACAAGATAGGATGTGATCTTCAGAAGGAATGTATACTGTTCAGCTATCTCTACATGATGTACATGTAATACATGTAGTTAAAAATAACAAACAGATTTCTTAATTTTGTGAACCCTTACACATATGCAGAAAGTAGTGCTCACATGTTTACATTCTCTCTTTCCCATCAAGTAAGCATTTAGAAAAAGACCTTTTCACATCTGCAAGAACTTGGCAAAACTAATACTTCTCAAAAGTGAGGAAAATAAATTGGGTCCCAAGGGTTTTCGGTTTTTGGGGTTTAATTGTATAAACAACTGCATCACTGTGTGTGGAATAGGGCCATCAGGAAGAAAGTCACGCTTTTTTCTACTTTTCTATTACAAAAAAAAAAAAAAAGAGACCAAAAATCAATAAGCAGATCAGAAAACCAATGCTGAATACAACAAGCTCTTTTCTTCCATAAGTTTTTACGGGTAAATGAAGTTTACAAATAAGTACCTGTAGCAAATTAAACTTGATATTTATAAGCAAATAACTAGGAACAGTGCAGATGCTGATAACATCCTGAATATTATAGTATGTTATTACGTCAAATGTCATTAGGTGCACTTCCATCCCCAACAACTTTCTCACAAGTCCAGCATCACACATATGTGCTAATGCATGAAAAAGACCAGGATCTTAACATCATTTCCCTAGTTCCATTCAGTCTGTTTAAAATCTGACCTTACTTTGAAAATGGGGCTGGTGAATAAAAGGTAAATTAAATGTGCTGTGTCCTTTTCTCTCTGACTGTGGAGGTGAAAAGTTATCAATTACATGACTTATTGCTAAGATAACAGAGTCAAACGTGATGATTAGAAAGCACCATTTTTTTTTAAAAACAACACTGCATGTAACAGATGCCAAAAATTATTCAGTTGCAGATACACAGATCAAATCAATCTGCCAATGAAAACGAATTTTGGACCAAAAGATGTTTCTTCCATAACACCTGCCTGATCATAATATCTTACAAGCCGTTTACTGCCTTGTAAACTCAAATTGTGGAAAGATCTCCAGAGGAAGCAGCAGTATTAGTGGGTAAAAATTATTGAAGAAACATACTTTGCTCCAAAAATATGTTTCTTTTTCAAATACATTATGTGATCATACTACATTATGAGAATAATAAGTGAAGGGAGTTAAATTCACTTTAATATCTCAAAGTTGACCATGTTTCAGGTCTCTTAACATGTGAAGCAGTTTCAAGTCTTGTCTGACTTATGGGCAAAAGTTGACTTATCGAATGAATGCAGTCTTAAAGTAAAAAAAAAAATGTTGTTCCCCAAATTAAGTAGAAGTAGAGTAATCCATATTTCTATGAATCTGCTGGGAAGATGGCCTTTTGTGCTGCAAGTACAGAACTTACCGGTGCAAACCAAGTCCTTTGAAATATAGATCTCGAAGTCAGAGCTTGCGAATATCACATCAGACCTCTATCCTACAGCCTGAATAATATCAGTCTGGAAAAAGTTTTGTTTTAATGCTAATATGATAGTGACTGTACTAACCTAGAGTCAATGTGTTGGAAAATCATACTGTCATGGGTTAATTCCTCTTAGGTTAAGCAAATAACCCAATGAATCCAGGTTGAAAAAGCCTGAGGGGAATATCATCCCTTCCTACTTTGAGAGGCAAGGACAAGCAAGATCTATTCTGATCAGCTCAGTATATTTCAGGTAACATTTCAATGCCCTCAAGGGATTCTATTCATGCCTATGGAATATGAAGGAAAGATTTTTATAAGTATGAGCTGTTTCAAAGGAATGATACTACAGTTCCATCATGATCAACTACATATAATCTGATTCAACCAACAGGTCATGAATTTCACTGATTCTGCCAGCTAAACATAAAAAGATAAGGAAACAGGTCTTGTATGAAACTTAAGTCAGTAACACTGCAGACATTGGTTTGGAGAGGGACTTGTTCAGCCACATCAAAATCCAAGGTGGGATCCATTCCAGATGAAAGCCAACAGTTTTACCTTTGTATCTGCAATAATTAAAGATAAATACAATAATTCAATTATGTGCCTTACCTTGAGAGATGACCTCCTCCTTCTTGATGAGGTACACCTCCTCCTTCTTGATGAGGTACACCTCCAAATGGCTGCACCCTCTGTGAATAGCAATTAATGAAAATTACTATCTAAAATCAAGTTTGAAATAAAAATCATCCATAGATGAACTATCCCACCTGACCCCCCCCTGCATATGTTTGTAGTCAAGACTCTTTGTTTTGGAACCTGTGCTTATATTTATTTATATACTACTTCTCATCCAATCATCATTAACAAAATTGCATCCTGATTATGGTACATCCTGTTTCCAATGCAACATAAAAAGTACAAGTATTAAAAGGCACCTCTATGCAACTTAAGTAACCTGTGTACCAAGTCTGGTTGAGATATCTTCCACATTTTGAAAGTTATGCTCTGGAAATGAAAATCTTTACAAAATGATGCAATACAGACAAACAAAAGAACACATAAATAGCTGTATACTCTCTATTACATACCAGGTGGCATAACAAACTCCAGAACAAAACAATATCTAAGTTTCCTATTCAAATTATTTTTTAAAAATATATTTATATTTTTTTAAATAATCTGAATATATTAAAAAAAGCAATCAAATCAATCTTATTTTTCTTTGCCTACATTGGTATTTAATGTCCCCCACCAAGTCACTCCAAACACATTGGAATTACACCAACAGATGACATTTTAAAGTCTTCTATAGATATATTTTGGGATTCAGACTAAAAGACTATCTGTTTTTTTCTGTGCATCTTCAAACCCAGTATGACCAAGAACATTCCTTTTTGAGTTAGAACAGACTATATGTAAAAGGTAATAACTTCTGATTACATGTTCAGCCTAATGCTGGAAGTATCTCAAATAAATTATCTTGTTTCCAATGAAAACAGCATGGACATGTGGCCAATTCACCTTAATCAATTTAAATAAGCTGACTCACATATCTGTTCTATAATATGCATGCTTATATTGGTGTTTATACACTCTCAACCTGAATTTGTTCCAGTTGATTTCCAATGTCTGGAGGAATGCATGTGTCGGGGACACATCTCCTATACAGGTCAGCACAATACCACCTCATCTATGTGATTTGTTCTACATGAAGGATGCCGAACTCCAAGATGGGTCTAACATTATAAAGCTTGTTAGTGGAGTTCTATACCACATCTTTTGCCAGGTATCAAGAACTTGTAGACTTGTATATTTCAGTCAATAAATTGCATCCTTTTAACTGCAGCACATCTTTGGCTGCTTCATCTGCCCTTTCATTACTCTTCATACCAATGTAATGGGATGGCCAACATTAGAGAACACTTTTTCCAGATTGTCTGATCAAATCATATAGTTCTAGGATATAAATTGGTTGTCAACCTTTAAGTTCTGCAAAGCTTTCAGTGTGGTAAGAAAATGCAAAGAAAAATTAGATTTGTTTTCGGAGAGTTTGTAGTTCGAGGATCCAATTACAGCTGTACTTTCAGTTCCCATATTTGAGCATTTGCTCTGTGTTCATCATCCAAGGTTATATCATTCCTCTACTTCACAGGTTTCTGTCATATCTTTTATTTGATATATATTTTATGTAACTTTATTCTCTTTACCTATAACATTTTTATTGTCGTACTTTATTGTTACATTTGTTTAGGAGGGGCTTTTATAAATTTTTGTGCAATTTATGTATTTAGTAGTTACTTTAAATTAGCACCTTCGGGCCATTATTGTAATGAGGTATCATTAAATGTGAAGGCATATATACCAATGCAGCCACCTTAAAGACAACATCAAAGAACTGTCAGATGTCAAGAGCACATTGCATGAGTTTTAATAACTTATCGTACAATCCATGGAAAACTCAATAAATTTAAATAAAAAGCCTAAAAGCTGCTGCCTTACCTTCATGTCAATAACATATGTGGAGACATTTGTTTGTGAAAAACTAGCGCCAATCTGAAATTAAATTAAATCAGATAATTACTAACCTGAGCAAAAAATATCTTAAAAAAGAGCAGTTTCAGAACCAATAAAGAATAACATATAGATGATAAATTTGTTACTTAATGTTGAAGAGTAAAAACAAAAGATATTATGCTTCATTTTACATCTGCATCATTAGTCATACTGACAGGTGCAAAACTAACATATATCGCCTTAAAAAAGTGATTTTGTTTACTTCCTCCCACCAACTTATTCATCACCCACAAAAAAAATTATTTATCTATTCCTTTTACTGAACATAGTGTTTTATAATAGTCACATGGTTGCTGCAATTAACCCCACAGCGCTAATTTTCTAAGCAGAAATCCTTACATTATAAAACCCAAAAGCTATATGTCTTACAATTTGATTTTGTCCAGAAGCTATTTCGGCTACCTCTCCCCAACCAATGGAAACCGAGTCCTGGCATACAACTGGTTCCCAACCATACACCTTCATCAAATTACTGCTGCCTCCAAATATACACATCCCATCTGGGTGGAAATATAAACATCTGCAATAAAACAAAGTCAGGTTGATATAAATAGTTGAACAAATATTTTAACAAAATTTTCATCAATCAAACAGAATACTGTTACTTATTACATTTTAACATGAAAAAAAAAAAGAAGTCTTTTTCTGGATTTAACACTTAACAAAAACAAACACCACAAAGTAATTGACTCTATCATATTTAGATAACTGGAATGTTTTCTGAACATTAAACAGGTTCAAAATTATGACAAAAGCACTGTGAAATTAGATGTCATTATCAATGTGGATCAAGATAATTGAAGCAAATTTAATGGCATTGATTCCAACAATGCTTTCTATTAAAATTTGTCAAATTCTGTTGTTAAAAGGGTTTCTGTTTGTTTGTGATAAATGATCAATATCATACATACAAAGATGAAAGCCAGCATTTTATCAAATATGGTCAAATTTTAGTGAGTGGTTTTTAACAATGTATATTTTTGTTTCTTCAGTCATGATGGACATATTTAATGGCAGACTGGTGCCATCTGACTTCCGAGGTATTAATGCAGACATACTTTCTTCCAAATATAATTCTCAAGGTAGTTTTCTGACAGAGATTGATTAAAGGTTTGCTTGTTATGCGGGTACTCTCTGAGATATGTAAACTGCAACATAAGTAAACTCACAAATATTATATGAACCGTAAACCCCCTGCACTGTTTTTTTAAAATCAGGTACACCTGCAGAATATAGTTCCGCTTCTTTCATGTACAAGTGTAAATCATTTTTTACATTTTTTCACAATCTAAAGGATTTTTATTGCGTTTTTGTTAAAAGTTACCCTTCATCATGATGTCAAGGCCAAATTTAGCCTAGTAAAACTCGTGTAAAAGAACAAACATGTAGAGGTTCCAGGAATGTAATCCGTATATATCTCAGGGAGTATCTGCATGTATTAGTTATAGGAAATAATATCTGAACTCTTTTTGTAAAATGATGCAAAACTGGTCAAGTAGTTGTGTTTGTCAAAGTTGAAAATAGCAAATTTGGACACAAGACAGATGGTCAAATAAACACTATTCATGATGCATACCTGACAATGGGCCAAACCATACAAGCTCCAAGCAAATTTGGACACAAGACAGATGGTCAAATAAACACTATTCATGATGCATACCTGACAATGGGCCAAACCATACAAGCTCCATTAGACACACCATCATAAATTACCTTGTTGCTGTTGCTTCCATGTCTGTTGTACATGATATCTCAAATGTTTCCAGATCCCAGAATCGGATTATTCTGAAACAGATGAAAGATGCATAGTTACTGCACATTGTCCCTCTATAAATTTACATGGATATATCTTCGGTCACCATGAAACTTTGATGAAACACAATCTACAAAATCATTTTTAATTTAAAACATGAAAATCAGGTTGTAACTGAACGAGTGAATATCAAGGAGTATGTGATTTTCATAACACTGTCCAATCCATTTTTCAAAGACTTTCAAATAAAGAATACAGAGCAGCAAAAACGTTAATTTGTTTACACGTTTCTCAAGGAAACTACCATCTATACTTGCTTATAAGATGAGTCCAACTGTAAACTGCATAAACCCAGATCAGCCATCACATAATGCTTGAAAAGATTAGGGTCTGTGCAGTTTGTTCGGAGTAATCAGTAGAACAAAGACACTGATCTGCAGGTGCATTAGAATATAGGAATTCAGGATCTTTGAGGTTTTTTATTGCAGTTTGACTTGACTTACAAAGGAATTCATTTGGTATCAAATTAATAGTTTAATTCTGTATAGTACACAAAATTTTCACATGAAAAAAAACAAGCAAATTCAATGATTATTTATCCTATACCTACTGTTGCAAGGTCACCAAATAGAAGAATAATGAAGTTTCTCTTTCTCAATGAAAATCACAACAATAGTGCATACAAAAGAAAGAAATGCATATGTTGAACCTGACATCAAAGAAAAACCTTAACTGTGATTATGATATATGACAAGCAAACAATAAATAAACACCAGTATTAAGGTCAGCTCTTAAAATCAAACGGCTTTTAATTGTGTATTTATATGGGTTGAACTTGACCTTGAAGATAGGCTCCTAAACTTGGAATGTTGTTGTAGGGTTTAATGCCGGGAAAATCCTGAAAAGAACCACTGACCCACGAGAAACTACAGCAAGCTTTCTCACATACCCACATTGGCCGAATCCAAGACTCGAATCCGTGCAGACAGAGGTGAGATGGCAGTGATCTGTAACGGAGAGCGCTTTGGACCACTTGACTACTTTACGCCCCAACTGGGAATGTAACACATCTACTACTGACAATATACCAATGCACCAATTTCATTCATTTATCTTAACAAAACAGACTTTTGAAACTTCTTGTTAAGTTATGTTGCAACTGCAGCCAATGATACCTTGTAATCAATCAATCCAGTTAAAACACAAATAAGTTGCAGGTAGTTAGTTCCCTATCTGCAATTATTCTGAATAATACAATAATCATAAGACTGGTAAAATTCACATTTTTCTTTATTTACAAGACATAAACATAACTAGACAGTGGCTATCAGTTCATAACCGTGTAACTATGAAAACTAAAATTCAAGAACAATATTGCTTTTATGCTCAAACTAAAGAAATGACATTCATTTTGTCAAATCTTTATTCATTATCTATTACCTTTGTTAATTTTTACTTACATGCAGGTGAAGATATATATATAAATAAAGAAAAGTATTTAAATGTTTTCTAGGTACAGAATTTTATATATTGTGAATGACTTAAAATACATGGGTATCAAATTATGTTTTTTTAAAACAACATTTTAGGGGATACCTAATGTATCAATGTCATAAAAAAAAGAGGGCACAATATCGAGTGATAATGTACACATCTCTATAAAAGATTATAAAATAAATCACTTCCACACTTCCAAGCAAACAAGCTTCATCCCATTTGCAGTATTTAGATTGATTAGGTGAGTTATTAACCGTCAACACTTAGCATCAATATCAAAGATCTGAATCAAATGAGATGTTAACATCTTTTATGTGCAGAATAATAAGCATAATTTCACTGCTCTAATTATGACTACAATTAGCTTATAATAATCTTAAAGACCACCGTAAAAACATAAAGATCTCGAAAATATGGTACATATTAGGTACTAAAACAGTGTTTTTTGAAACAAAGCGTCTATTTTTTCCATATATGAACAGTTCTGATGAAGTTCAGGTTCACTTACAATATCACTGACACTGGTCAGAGTGGGATCTTAGACCTAAAATTTACTACTGATGCAGCCCTGACTGATCCTAAATAAATATCATCAGAACCTGATGTTCATATTATTTTCTGTTTAGAAGAAACAAGGGCAAGTTTTAAAGATGGCTGCCATGATTGGCTGTTTGATCAGTATAATTTTCATTTAGGAACACCAAGACATCACAAGAAGTCTTTTGCTGAAAACCCACATGAAGATATGACTTTCTATTTAGGAATGGAGATAAAAGATCTTCCAAATGGCTGCTATATCAACTATATTGTAGGTCAGATCAGCACCATTTTCATTTAGGACAAGAAGACATTGTAAGAAATCTGGATAAAGCCTCATGTTGATTTGACTTTCTCTTTAGGTGTTCTAGTGAAAACAATATTTTCAAAATGGCTGCACCATTCTGATTTCAGACCAAATTCATTATATTAAGACTTCTGGCAAAATCACATGCCAACATGACCATCCATCCATCCTGGAGGAATATTGAAAAGAGATTTTCATGACTCTGGAGTGCACAACCACACAATTTCTATTTACGATTTTCAAGATGGCTGCAATGGTGGCCATGCTAGGTGTCTGAGGGGCACCATTTTCACTTAAAGTCAACTAAACCTAGGAATATATTCGGTAGTTTTCAGGCAAACCCCCAGGTAGATTAGATCACTCAAACCATAAGTCACCCTCTTGAATGCCCCCCCCCCCGAAAAGCGGTTGTATTCAAAAGAACCCCTCAAGAACAGCCACCCCTCTAACGCGACCAGCATAATAGTACACAAATGAAAATATTCCCCTCACGAGTGGCCACTTTTTCCCCCAAATGCATCCAGAAGCAATAATTAATTCATGTTGTGATGTAAGGTAGATAATACATACCACACTTATGCCAAAAATAGGAACTATTGATGTGTATTCAGTTAATATAAGTCTATTATTATAAGAAGAAACTTTAAATAAATAATGTTACTTTTAAATGAAGATATTAGATTTGAAGTATGTAGCTTTCTTGCTACATATATTACCTACACAGTAGGCCCCCTCTTGAACGGCCCCTATGAAAAGCAGCCACCCACTTCTTATGGCCAGAATCCCTTGGCACCGACGAGTTTGTATTCAAAAGTACCCCTCAAGAGCAGCCACCCCTCTAACACGACCAGTGGCCAGCAATTTAGTACAAGAAATGTAAAATGTCCCCCACGTAAGCAGCCACTTTTGTTTCTTCAAATGTATCCAGAACCAATTATTAATTCAAATCTTGACGTATGGTAACCAATAGATTATCTGTATTGTCGATACATGTCTCCCAGTGTCAAGTTTCCATTAGAAGTGTTGACTAAAGATTGATAGTATATCAATATCTATAAAAGTCAATGTTTACAGGATATGGGCTCAATAATGTTATGATAGAGTTTGGGGCTTAACACCTATGTCGAGTTCTTCTCTTTGATAATTATAACCCGACGTAATTGTTAAGATCATAACTGGATCAGCATAGGTTAAAAATAGATTCTGTGCATTGGCACACACAGAGAACCGTGAAGAAAACTGGGTACCAGACTAAGACCGAAAAATCACATGACAAAACAATTATGGCTTCCTTTACGAAGACTGCATTTCATCCACTCGGCACAAGTTTTGTCTGCATAATTAAATCGCATAAGGGGGACATGCAGAACAATTTTATGTACAAAAGACTCGGAAAAATAAGTTTATGTTGAAATGACTCGAATAAACAAAGTCATAACCAATAAGAAGGTTATTCAGCAGCAGTGGAAAAATGGAGCAAAAAGAAAGATAAGATGTATGTACCAAGATGTAAATGACGTTTTTAAATTCATTTTCAATGTGTATCACACCAATACCCGCTTGCATATCACACTTAGGCCAAGAAAAAGAATTATTAACATATATTCAGTTGAAATAAGTTTGTTATTATAAGAAGAACCTTTTAATGATTAATGTTACTTTTAAATGAAGATATTAAATGCTTTGAAGTATATAGCTACATATCATATATTACATATACTTCTCATAAAAAATTTAGTACCCCTCTGGAAAGGCCACCCGTCTTATAAGGCCACTTTTCCAGTGCAGAAAGGGTGGCCATAAAAGAGGGGGACTACTGTACTTCTAATTTTAGTCCCCTCTGTAAAGGCCACTTGTCTTATAATGCCACTTTCCCGGTGCAGAAGAGGTGGCCATGTAATTGGGGGACCACTGTGTGTAGATAAGACATCAGTTCTAGGTCTTTACATCTGATCAGCATTTAACTATAAGGCTCCTACAGAAGAGTATGACGAGTGCAAAACAACTTGGATGGGAGATAGCTAAGAAAAACTACTAAGGATGAAAAATAAATGAAAAGAATAGAATAGGAAGAAGAACAAATTAGGAGAAAAAGAAATTTAAGCCCATGAAACTTCATACCTATCTGCACATCCTGAAGCCAAAAGCAACTCATTCGGGTGAAATTCATTTACATACACTGCTGATCCGCCTGGGTGCTTTAATTCAGCTATCGGTTTTCCAGCTGTCAGATCCCAAATCTGCAAATATTTTTTAAATATTCAATTAGTCTGACCTGTTGCTGTTATTTTAACAAGCCCAAAAAATATCCAATAAATGGAGGTGCATACATTATGTTTCCCACTTTTCACATTGAAAAAAAGGGGAACAATAACTTACCTCAATTATTTTCTATATCCCATCTAAAAACAATGAAGATATCAATTTAAGGAAATAATCAAAGTAGCAACCCTCAGATGCGAGTACTGGAAGTCTGTGTTAGTCCTGTTAAGTTAGTCCGAATCCCTCACAACTCGAGTGACTCTAATATGAAACCAAAATCAAAGATAGACAAGCCAGTATCTGAATTTTAGCTCAATTAAATCATATTCTGGCACTGATATTTGTATCAATAATATATTGAATCATAGGCTGTGAATCAGGGGTATGACTGCCCCAATGGTCTTTTCATCCACAGGCTGTCTCTCAGTAGCTGGTGGTACCATTTATATGTTCCAACATAATGGCAAACAGATCCTTCATATATTCACATGCCATTCTCATCCTTGACAAACTGTTCAAACTTTGTGGCTGTTAAATTTTATCAGGTGCAGGGATCATCTTGTTTTGCACTGCATCAATGCTCAAAATCACTGTCCGACATTTTAAAGTCAAGGCACATATGAAAGGTTCATAGAAACACTGCAATCTAATTTTGACCAAAAAATAAAAACAAATAACAATACTTGATGAAGATGTTGATGTAGGGTTTAACGCCATTTTTCAGCACACGATAGACTTTAGACCACTCGGCCACTCAGGGCCCCAACAATAATTGATGAAGAAAACACAATCAATGAAATGCCCTGAATAATGGTGCAACACTGATCATATGACATGATTTACTGGGGAAGACTGGGAAGGAATAAAACAAACTTTTTTTTTTATAATAATGGCACGTTATATGCTGGAAACTGCTTTTATATCACAAATGAACATAAAGAAATGAAAGGATCCAAAACACTCTAGTTGTATACCAGAAACTGATATGTTAAAAATTACCGGAAGAAATTTGAAAAGACTGAAAATACTTGTATATGGCTTCAACTTCTGCAAAAAAAATTTTTCAGTTTTGTTATGAAAAATTGTGATTAATGTGAACAGTGGCATAATTAGTGAAAAAAATTAAGGACATTCAAATAGTGGATGTTGGGTATTTCTGCATCCCATAATATTTTCTGGTCCATGAACCATTAAAGCTTAAAATGAGTAGTGATATAGTTCTCAATAAATATTCGAAATATGTAACAGCTGAGCAGGTAATGTATTTGCCAGGTGTCTGGGTAATCCAACAAGTGGACATGAAATGACACATTTCCTAGAATAAATAACAGTAAATGAACTGGATGCTCATCAACTGTTATATATTGTACACCTGTGATTATCATAACAAGTTTATTCTATTACTAGTGTGCTTGGGCAGCAAGGTACTAGATAGCTGTGGCTTTATAAATAATTATTACACAATAATTATAAGGCAGTCAAATTCAATGGCAATCATCATTTAGAAAATCTAACTTAAAAATGGCTTGAACAATAGTGAAAGAGGGTCCCAGTAGCACCCATATTGGATGTCTGATTGTCATTTAGGACCAACAAGATCTTGGGATGAATGTGTACAACTTCCTGGCCATCCTCCAAGTAGTTCAGGAGTAGCCTTAACACATTTATGCTAACAGATGGACAATGGATGGCAGACAAACATACTCAACTCTGAACACTTGTCCCTATGGGCGAAAACCATGGTATCCAAATGTTTTATTATAATTATTTAATATTATTAATTAATTATTTCTATTCGTTTTATGTCAACACTCCGGAAATTCACGTCTCTATATATGGACAGATTAAATTTAATATAACAATGTTTTCTTCATAAGAATGTCGGGACACGCATTACGCATTATGCTACATATGGGATCTATTCATGACGTGCAAATTGGTATTGATGAAAACCATCATCGAAAAATTTTACTTTCTCCAATAACCTTTGCAGTTGTGGGACTATTCAGCAAAAGTTACGAATTTTTAGTGTGGAGTTAAATTTTACTAAAGTCTGTAGCAAACATACTCATAAATGAATTTGCAACTAAAACAACTCTACTTCATTATATATTAAATAAAATTAATCTGCTTCCAAGAAGTTCTTTATCCCATTAGTTGCTGTGTCAGTTTAAAATGCTTATTGATGGCACAAGCAGCTAAAAATAACTAAATGTTCTTGGATAAAACTACTTTCAATTTTAAACATGCAGTTTTAAAAGTTTCCAAATATAACTTTGTTTTCTCTACCACGGATCATTCACTATAAATATGGAATGTGTGTGTGTGTGTTTTTAAAGACAAAAACCAAAACACATGGCACATTATTTAGTAAGCTCAAATATGCACTTATAATTGAACAACAACACAGACCCTAATTTCGCATTACATTATGTGCCAGCAGATCAGCATCTATATTATTTGTTCTACTGCTCACTCCCAACAAACTGCATACTGTACCAGCAGATCTATGTCTCTGCAGTTGGACACATCTTACAAGTGAGACAGTAACATCAGGAAAAACAAAGCTTTGATGTTATCTTAAACTTCGGCACTTAGTAAATTCAGAATTTTACAAACCCAACCCCCTCCCAAAACAATGTGTGTGTGTGATTAGGATTTTTAACATAGCTTTAACAATTTTTAAGTCATATCGCAACAATGTATGTAGTTAGGCAGTTTATAGTGATGTCCAACATTGGGGCATCATGCCGCTGACATGTACCATGATGTCCCACCCAGTTACATTATCCTGAAACCAGGCTGACCAGTCCTAACACTAACCTCTTAACGCTGAGCGCCAAGCGAGGCAGCTGTTAGTACCAATTTTGTAAGTCTTTGGTATGACTCAGCCGGGATCGAACCCACGACCTCCTGCTTGCATGACAGAGTCTCTAACCACTAGGCCAATGGAGGATAAAAATAATTTGATGTACCTCACTATTTTAACAAAGTCAAAACAAACATAAGGTCTAAGAAAGTTTCAGCCATTATAGTTGCTAAAAGAAAAAGTACCACGTTCTAATGGTCAATAAAGTGCACAATTGCTGAATGACGCAATGGGTTGTTGTTGTTGTTGTAGCGTTTAACGCCATTTTTCAGCATATGTTAGGCTATACATGTCAGCCAGTATTAATAGTGGAGGAAGAATCTGACATAATGGGTAGTATATCAAGTGTAAATGGATGCAAGTGAAGCAAGCAACTCAAAACAACAAATAGCCAACATTTGGATATATCTGATTCTCTATTGTTGTTTTATAATTAACACTTATAGTTATATCTGCAAATAAGAATTTATCTTCTATATTAAAAAACCTGGTACAAATGTATGTGTGCATGATTTGGATATTTAATGTAGTTTTTAAAAAAATTCAGTCATATCACTACAATATCTGCAGTGTTGCAGGTTATAGTGATGTCAAGCATTGGGGCATCAAGCCACAGACATGCAGCATCATGTCCCACCCAGTCATATACTGACACCAAACCATCCACTCCTAACACTAACCTTTTAATGCTGAGCACCAAGTGAGGCAGCTGCTACCATTTTTATAAGTCTCTGGTGGCATCAAACCTGTGATATCTCGCTCTGAGTTGGATGTTCTAACTACTTAGGCTACTGCAGCAGTCAAACTGGTGCAAATATCACAATTCCTAAATAATTTTGTACAAGTAATGCACTTCTAACTCACCCTGACTACACCATCTTCACCTGCAGAAGAAATCCACCTGCCATCTGGACTGAACCGTAAACAGTTAACACAGTTTGTATGCCCCTGAAAAACAGAGACAAATGTAAAGGTGAGTTTAATGCATTAAATCATAAAAATCAATATTGGAACAGGGCTCTAAGTGTCTTAGAGTGCTCACTCAGAGTACTAGGTAATTTATTTTTAGTAAACATTAAAAACACATTCAACAGTTTTGTCATTTGAATTGTATCAGGTTGCAGTCAAATCTGGTGAAAATTTAACAAAAGGACCAAAATGGTCCATAATATACCTGCCACATAATAAATATTATTCTTATTATTGTACATCTTTTATGTCAAATTATTTTTTTCATTGGTCTAATATATGACCTTTTAACTCAAATATTTATCAGAAAGCATGTTCCATGTTTAACAAACAGTCATTCAAAGAATCTGGTAAAAGTAAAATAATTCAGAACTAAAGTTATTTTGTTGAAACTGTTTTTCTTTATCTTGGTGACACTGATCAATCAACCTCAAAAATGTTTGTGTGCCTTTCTGTCTCAAATGTCAGCAATCCAAAATGTTTGGTCAAGGCTGTTCACATAGAACTAGATTATCCAATGATTGTTTCCTTCTTGAAATCTCAATGACCCTGACAGTTGATCTTTTAATCTCTTTTCAATAACTGACTTCCTCATCTTAAATTGCAAGCCATGTAAAAAGTTTAGCCATGGCATTCTGATACAGAACATATGCATTTGTATGAAAATTGTTTTCCTTCTTAGAGTTCCAGTGAAGTAAACTGTTCGTTGACCCCAAAATGATGTGATTTGCTTGTCCTATATTGTTTGGTCAATTGATCTAAGCAGTCGATAAAGAACCCAGTAAATACAGAAACTATTTTTTCTCTTACAGTCACAATCATTGTGATCTTGAACCTGTTCAAACCTGCCAACCTTAAAAAGAATCCTTCTCAGTAAGACAGTCAGAATATTTTTCTGTTGAGAAATACCAATTTTCAATAAAGTCTAATGAAATCTGATGCAGGGCTATTGACAACTTGGGAAACATGCATATGAAAGGTGGAGTCAACATTATGTTCAACCAAGAGGTTTGAAAAGTACACACAGACCGAAATGACCTCAAATACATATTAGCTATCTTTCCTGGGGAGGGGTTTCCTGCCAAACAGCTAAAAGTCTGACTATTCCTTTGTCTAAATCTGTTCTATCTGTATTAACTTTTCAAATGCAGACTGTTCCTTTTGCCTTCAATGCTTTTTTGTTTATTGGACAGCATTTCTAGAGCTAAAATGTAAAAGCAAAAGCTTTATCCTGCAGATGCTCTGCATTAAAGACATGGACATATTAAAGCATCTGAGGCACTCCTTTTAAGTCAATCTGCTCCCTTGACCAACTTCATGGGATCTAATAAAAAATAAATTAAAAAAAACATTATAAAAGACCGACTACAGACAAGACATTATCCTGATCTAATAACAATGGTTCCATTTTTGTATTTATTTTAGGCTGTAAGACCATAATTTAAGGGCCATTTCAGTAAGTCTTTCTGTCAAAATGAACTGGTTGGCATGTCTGCCTTTTGACCCTCAAGATCAAGCCATTTACAAAGTTAGGTCATGGTATCTGCCACACGTCAAGATATTATAAGCAAAGGTTTCCATTATTGCCTTATTTCAGTCCATGTGACCTAACTTTTACTCTTTTAACCTGAAATCAATTGGTTTCTTCCTTTCCCAAATGTAAGCTATTTATAGTTTGGTATTGGTAGATGGTGTAGAACTCCATTATTGTGTGGAAACAGAAGAGCGAGCATATGGTCAGAAAAAATCTCATGATATGCACATGTTTAAGATGAAAACACTATGTATAATAAATGAGCTGTTATACAATGGTTATTTATCCTTAAACAAAAGTGCAACTTATGGTAAAGATGAAAACCAAACCTCTATTGACAATTTTCCACGATACATTATGTATTTCACTATGGCTGATTTTAAGAAAAACGTTTTAACAAATTATATTCACTTAAAAGCCAAAGCTGTACAAGATTTTTCACTTTCTGATAAAACAAGAGTCTCTTATGGGTTCCAGCACTCATCTGACATAGAAAAATTTGTGAGAATCATTAAAAAGTTTGTCATCCCTCTTTTATCTTTTAAAGTACAGAGTATTGAAACCCCTTCAGATACTCTTGAGAAACTCCAACATGCCAAATTTGGTAAAAATAAAATATGTTCCAAAATTGTTGGAGTTGGTATGTTCCTATAAGTTCAGTGAAGAATTTTTTTCATGACCTCTGACCTTGCACCTGACATCATGTATAAAAGAAAATAGAACTCAGAAATTGTCATGATATACCCACATGTTAAGTTTGATTAAATCCATAACATTTATATGAGACTTCCACTCTGTCAAGAAAGCAAAATGCTAGAAAGCAAAATGACACTAAGGTTATTCCCCCACCACACCCCAAAAAAATCACTGGTACAATGTAATTGCTATGTTGAGCCTCCACCATAGTAGGCTTGATAAATATTTCTATGAAAAAATATATAATATAAATATACCTGGTATCATTCAAGGAAAAAAAAACCATGTTGATATAAACATTTATCCTCAGAGATGTTTTTGGTGGATACAAGCACTCACTCAGAAGTGGTAGCCACAATAATATTTTCATGATGGCAGTCAGATCAGCACTATTTGTTTATTGAACCAACTACATATAGAAAGAAGTTTCTTAATGAAAACCACTTTTTAATATAACAACTGGATCCCAGATAGAATAATAAATTTTAATGTGAAAAAACCATGCTGATATGACCATCCGTTCAGGAAGAGTAGCGATAAAAAATTTGTTCAAGATGACCAACAGGTTGTGTTGGATGTTAAAGGGGCACAATTTTCATTCCAAATGAACTACATCTCACAAGGCTTACAATGAAAACCCATCATGTTGATGTGACTGTGTAGATGAAGTACCAAGATAGCAGAGATAGACGTTAAGTGTAAGCCAAGTTTCAACAACTTCCCAAAGTAGTTTAGAATGAATGGCAACAACCAACAACTAAAATAGGTTGAATAATAGTTGTACGACAGATGAAGGAACAATGCATAAGATCAATGACCAGCAGAAGTAAAGAACCAATAAAAAATATAATCGAAAGTTAGTGAGAAGGTGACCATGTCTAACTAGATAATTAACCAGTTTTCTTTTAACATCAAACTGCCAATCCCCCAAAATTACATAATAACTCAGTTTAACTCTTTGTCATGAAAAATAGAAAAGGAAAATGTTTCTCATACATCAGTTGCAAGAAGGCACTGGATCAAAAACAATGTTTATATTTTAACACAGTCAAGACAAAAGCTCTTACCTTGTACGTGTAAATGCACCCTTTTCTCCTTATATCCCAAAGCTGAAAGTATTAAAAATATGAATAGAACGAACTGACATGATGATGTCTGAACATTTATCTGGGGGAAAAATTTCAGCATTTTTTTTTATATCTATGACAAATAAACATTTGTTTACTGTGACGACCAACTAGCCAATACAAAATCTGCAGTGAAAAATTCAGACATTAAAAATAACAGTTGCTCTGCTCAGCTATCATCCTCAATTTCACAGGGCAAATATTATCAGCCAGTACTTTTAGTTATTGGCACTTTTAATGGTGTTTAGTTATCAAATTCTAATCAACCAGAAAACCTTTACATCAAGGCATGCAGTATCTATTATTGGTTGGAAAATGCTATGCACAGATGGAGCATTTAACACATACAACAGATGATATACAGTAAAACTTCAAAAAAACTCAAGCAGTGATCACTGATATACTTGAAACTTAAAAGTCATATAGCATAGTATTCAAAAAGTCATATAGCATAGTATTCAAAAAGTCATATAGCATAGTATTCAAAAAGTCATATAGCATAGTATTCAAAAAGTCATGTAGCATAGTATTCAAAAAGTCATATAGCATAGTATTCACATCCTTTATGAATACAACATAACATGTACAATTGTGAACTGTGTTCAAATTATCAAAACAATTTAATTTTTGGCATTTAGTCCAAAGCTTTGTGTACTGCTCTTGCCATAATAATAGTTCATGCTGCATGATGGTACATTTGATCAATCTAAACAATCCGACTGTTCAAATTCTAATGTCACATGCATATCGGAAAAAATAATCCTTGATTTCTATCAGAACACTCAAAGCCATATAATCAAATGCACTAGAGATAGTGTTATCACTAAAAGCAGAATGTAAAATAGAGAGATGTAATTCTTTCACAATACAATATAATCCTTCATTGCCTAATATAGGTCCTATAATTAATAAATATTATAGTCTCCTAAATTTATCCAATAAAACTAATGTTAAATTACTTTACAAAACTAAACCAATTCTTGCTTTTAGAAGACCCAAGAACTTGCAAGATTTTTTAATTAGATCTAAACAGACAAAAAAATAATAAAGAAATACACTTTTTGTCATCGAAATGTAACAGAAGCCTGTGCTCTCAATGTGCAAACATAAGAGAAGTACTTCTTGCAGTTGTGTTAATACATGAATATTAATAAACCCATTTGTGAAAAATGTACCCAAGCCTAACTTCCATAAGTCACTTAATGCAACCATTCGGATGACATCGCCAATATTCCCTAGTTGATACGGAGATAGTCGATTAATTACGATTGGTATGAACGAATCGCATATTCGAATTATAACATGTAATTTGCAATGTTAGCGGGGAGGGGGGAGGACAAAAGAGACAACAAACACAACGGTGGCATTATAGAAACATATTATTAAAATAAAAATGGCACCACTGAGAGAAGCATATTTTCTTTTGATATGACATGGCACAGAAGTGATTACTGTTTATTGATGACCAAGCATAAAAGTTTTTTTTATTTTGCCGTCTGTGGGCTAGAAGTATGTTTAAATGGAATAGCCATAAGTGAAAAATAAGAAAAGGAACTTATAATATTACAAATCAAGTCCAAAAATAATCCAAGATTTTAAAAAATTACAAGTCCAATCAATGAAAAGTTTTAAATGAATGAGAGTTCAAATCCTGATGGCATCTAAGATGGAAGGCGATGACATCTGAATAGTCTGTTAGTAATAGTCAGCACTGTACTAATGTGTCAAAAGTCTCTTGCTGGATCACATAAATTATTCCAGTTTTATAACTGTATAATTTCCTAGGAATATCTTTGTCCAAGAATTATTAGTGAACTTATGTATTTCCAGGGCAAATAATCACTAATATTTCAATAATTTGAAGAAAATAAAAAAAATCTCAGCCCAAACTGGACATAAAACAACTTGTCATCTCAAGTGTTAAGGCACAATTAACAGAATTCTTATGATAACATCAGCTATAAAACTAACAACATAAAACTGATTCCCAGATGGGGGTCAAGAGTTCAATTTTCCAGAAAAAAAAATGAAGTTTGTTGAATGATAAATATCACATCAACCAGCTGTGACCTTGAATCAACTTAATGATTCTTACTCTGAGACAGAAATAAAAATAAATAAATTAAGTGTTTTACCAAAATTATCACTGACTGTGAATCAATGTCAGCAATTAGATACAATGTTTCATTTATTAGTTGTTTACCTCGAAAAAAATTATATACAGTAGTCCCCCTCTTATATGGCCACCCCTGCTGCACTGGGAAAGTGGCCTTATAAGGCAGGTGGCCGTTCCAGAGGGAGGCTAAATTTATTATTAGAAGTACATGTATATGTAATGTATGTAGTAAGAAAGCTACATACTTCAAAACATTAAATATCTTCGTCTAAATGAAACATTAATCAATAAAAGTTTTTTTCTGTTATAATAACAAATTTATTTCAACTGAATATACGTTACTATTTTTGCTTTCTTGGCATAAGTTTGATATGCGAGCGGGTATTGTTGTCATGCACATTGCAAATGGATTCAAAAACGTCATTTACATCTTGGTACATACATAATTATCTTTCCATTTGCTCCATTTTCCCACTGCTGCTGAATAACCTTCTTATCGGTTAAAACTTTGTTTATTCAAATTATTTCAACATAAACTTGTTTTTACGAGTCTTTTGTACATACAATTGTTCGGCATCCCCCCCCCATGTCTTCGAGTAGAATAACCGACTTTCTTCGAAAATAATGTATCTGTTAACGTGATGACATTTTAATGTTTGGAAATGATTTATTCGGTTATTGCTGACTGTATGCGATTTAATTATGCAGACAAAACTTGTGTCGAGTCTACAAAATACAACCTTCGTAAAGGAAGCCATTTTGTGTGGTTACTTGATTTTTCCGGTCTTTGACTGGTACCCTATTGTCTTTTTTAAGGTTGTCTGTGTTTGCCAATGTACAAAATCTATTTTTAGCCTATGCTGACCTTGTTATGATTATAACAATTACGTCTGGTTATAATCATCAACGAGGAGAACTTAACATAGGTGTTAAACCCCAAACTCTATCATAACATTATTGAGCCCATTTCCTGTAAACATCGACTTTCATAGATAACGATATACTATAAATCCTTAGTCGACACTTTTAACGGCGACTTGACACTCGGAGACGTGTATCTACGATAGAGACAATCAAAATTGCTTACTTTACGTCAAGATTTGAATTAATTATTGGTTCTGGATACATTTAAAAATAAAATGAGGCCGCTCGTGAGGGGTAAATTTTATATTATTGCACAAAAATGCTGGCAGCTGGTTGCATTAGCCGGGTGGCCTTTCGTGAGGGGTACTTTTGAACAGAAACTCGTCAGTGCCAACGAATTCTGGCTGTTAGGAGCGGGTGGCCGCTGGTCAGGGGGGCCGTACAAGAGGGGGACTACTGTATAAAAAAGAAAAGTCAGAACTGAATTTTATTCTGAACAATATCAAATCCAATAAACAAAATTACATTACAGTAGTATGTAATGGAATACGTCTTTTTATATAAAACTAACAGACAAATAATTAAATGAAATGTACATAACAAATAAAAACAAAACGTTCTGTTCTGTTGCTATCACTGTTTCATACAAACAGATTATGGTACCTCTCAATTCATAATGTGATGAACTGATTATCCTGGTTCTCTGGAGTTTTGCACAAATGATATTGTACAGTAAAATTTTGTGAATAAATTGTTTTCAGCATTTAAAAAACAAAATGTTGACATAATCACACCAATTTACCACAAGTGCTTACTCACATGTTATGATTCACCCCATCAGTTAATTTAAAATTCATAACTACCTTGACATTACAGTCCATTGAACCTGAGGCAACATAGTCTCCATATGGATGGAAGTCCAAACTTTTTACACTTGACTTGTGGCCAGTTAGAGTCCTCAATACTGTTTGTGAAAGAAAAACGACAATGGATTAGAGTCAGGTGATCAGCACCCTTTCATGTGACGTACCTTTTAGAAATTACATACACAATGATTTTGTTAATTTCATTTTTAAGCACCAAAATAAACACAAACTATACTGAACATAATATCTTCACTATGAACTTCTTCAATTATTATTTTCTTACAATTTTTTGTTACAATCATTGTAATATGAGCACAAGGATGATGCCAAAAACTACATTTCCATTACATGCACATGCTATGTCTGGCTATGTTATGAGCTGTTTACTCTGGTGGTTCATTACAATGCTTGCACTCAATAAGACACATTCAGCATCTGTTCTTGAGATTGACTGAACTCAGAAAAAATATTAGGTGTAAAATGAAGCGTATACCCAGGGGTGCAAGACAGTCAAAATCTCCTTGATATCAAAACTAGGGGTCAGACTGAGTAAAACAAAAACTTTAGTATTAAAACTGGGCATCAAAAAAAAAAAATGGGTGTCTCTGAAGCACAAATTAGTGTAAAGGGAAACACTTGTATTAATGCTGGAGTGGTGGTGGATGCAGTTGGGGTTAGTAGTCACTCTCCACCCACAAGTCCTGACATGATTGAGACGTGCACATAATGGGTATTTGTTCTCAATGAGTGTGCATGTTAAGGTATGCATTAGTATTGTACAATGAACTATTTTAAACAAACAAAATTAAATAAAATAAAACAAAATAATAATAATAATGAGGACTTTATATAGCGCATATTCTTTCAAAGCTCTAAGCGCTTTACACCATCAATAATGATATGACTACACTACAGAACAACAAATGACAAAAACAATGAAATTGGAAAACATAAAAACATGCTGAAAACATATAAGATACAAAACATGATTAGGTCGCTAAGTTTGTCCCTGCAGTCAAAACAGTTGAGTCTTAAGAGCACTCTTAAAAGGGACCACTGTGTCTTTGTGTCTAATTTCAATGGGCAATTCGTTCCACGTCGCCAGGCCATGGTGTGCAAACGAACATTGTCCATATGACTTTGTTTTCACCTTGGGAACAATGAGTATACGATTATCAGAAGAAGAGCACAAGGATCTAGCTGGTGTATATACATGGGTGTGGCTGGATAGGTATGTTGGATTGGTGTCTGTCATTGAAACATAGCACAGAGAACAAATTTTGTGTTTGATATTGTATCGATTTGATAGCCAGTGTAGGGTACAGAGCAGTGGTGAGGTGTGCTCTGATCGAGGTACTCTAAAGATGATCCATGCAGCTGTGTTTTGAACTTTTTGAAGTTTCAGGAGTAAATATTGTGACAAACCAGACAGAATTGAGTTACAATAGTCCAGTCTTGAAAGTACTAATGAACACACAAGTGTTTTAGTGGCATCAACTGAAAGATATTTACAAATGGAACTGATGCCTCTCAATCCAAGATATGCAGCCTTGCAGATGTTCATGACATGTCGGTGCAATGTGAGAGAACTGTCTAGAGTAACGCCTAGGTTCTGTACTGACTGTGAGAATTTAATGTTGGTGTTGCTGATATTTATTGTCTGAGGTTAAGGATGTGAATGAGAAAGTCTTTGTGTTGTGATCAGAATAGCCTCAGTTTTATCATCATTCATCTGCAGCTTGTTACATGTCATCCATGATTTCACATCAGAAATGCACTTCTCTACTCCATGGATGGTAGCATCAACTTCAGTTGGGAGGATAGACATGTATATTTGGGTGTCATCAGCATACAATTGGTGCGACACTGGGTGATGTTCTATGACACTTGAGAGCGGCTGAGTGTACAGAATGAAGAGAACAGGACCAAGAACAGATCCCTGTGGAACACCACAACATACGTCAACTGGGCTTGAGTGAATTCCATTTGCAGATATAATTTGTGTCCTGTTCACTAAGTAGGACTTGAACCACTGTAAGGCTATATTCTGAATGCCAAATACATGCTGGAGACGGTGAAGTAATATATCATGGTCTATTGTATCAAATGCTGCAGATAAATCCAAGAGAGTGAGGACTGTAATCTTTCCACTGTCCAAAGCAGAGAGAATGTCACTAAATACTTTTAGAAGAGTAGTTTCCATACTGTGGCAAGGGCGATATGCAGACTGTACATTGCTAAAAAGACTGTTTGAATTCAAATGAGATACAAGTTGAGTTACAACAACCTTTTCTAAGATTTTTTTATATGAATGGGAGATTAGAAACTGGGCGGTAGTTCTTTAAATCGTTATGGTCCAATGTTGGTTTCTTCAGCAGTGGCTTTACAGTGGCAGTTTTGATAAATGATGGGAATTCCCCTGATATCAGATATTAATAACATCAGTTAGTGAAGGCAATATTGGGTCAAAGCACTCAAGCAGCAGTGATGTCAGAATTGAATCAACTTCACAAGACTTTGGTGCACTTTTCATCATGATTGTCTGTACTAAATCAATAGAAACAGGTTCAAATGCTCCCAATGGTTGTCGCTGAAATTCTGCATCATAACTTTATGGTGACAAATCAGTTGAAATTGTGCTGTCAAGCGAATCTCTAATGGTTTGTACTTTGTCATCGAAGAAATTTGCAAATTGGTCTGGTAGGTCTAGTGGAGAGAAGGTTGTTGGAAGTGGTGTACATTTGTTCCTTGACATTAGTTTGTTAGTTATCTCGAAGAGCTCTTTGCATCTGGAACTCTCCGTGATCTTAGTACTGTAGTGGGATGATTTGGCTAAATGGACTATGTTTGTGACGTTCTTCTTAGCGGCTTCTTTATAAATAGTGAGTCTGGTGGAAAGTCAAAGCCTCTCTGCTTTTCAGCGATGTCTTTTAGCAGTGCGAAGCTGGTCCCTAACACTGCTATACCATGGAGAACGCTTTTTTTTTTTAATTGTTACTCTGCATTTGGTGGCTGGGGCATGTTTTTCAAGCAATGAACGCAGGCAATTACCAAGTTGTTCCGCTGTTGGATGTAAGAAAGTTGTTAGGTTTTCTAAGATGTCATGCATGAATTTGATTCTATTTATCATAAGGAGGTTTCTCTTGGTAGCAAATAGAGGTGGAGGGTTAGGGACTGATACGTTGAGATGGCATATAATGCAGAGGTGATCTGATGCAAGTTCGTGGGATACAAGGGTGGAATGCAGAATATTATCATCAGGTCTATATAGAAACCAGTCTAAAATGTGACCAAGTTTATGGGTGGGTTGGTTAACTGACTGTTTAAGATTGAAAACATGAATGGAATCTAGGAGTTTTGACGTGTATGGTTTACCAGGACAGACAAAGTGAAAGTTGAAATCTCCAAGAATAATTAGGTTGCCACCTATCGAATTTCCATACTCTAGAAGATTTGGAAACTGCTCCGAAAAGAGAGATTGTCAGCTTGTTTTTTCTACTACGAGGAGGACTGTAGAGACAGAAAAAAAATGGACTGACCTTTGTTCCTGTGTGAGCGTTGTTTGGACTAGTTCAAACGATGTGGCAGAAATTGAAGGTTGTGTTGTACTTAAGGCATTTGATCATGGAATTCTTTATAATTACAGCAATTCCAACTCCGTGAGAGTTGCGGGTGAACGACTTGATGGAGTAATTGCTGGGTGTTAAATCCGCACACTTAGATTCATCACCTGTAGAATGTAACCAAGTTTCTGTCAGGAAGATGATGTCAAATTTCTGGTCGTTGATAAAATTAACAATTTCTGTGCGCTTTTCCGGTGATCCTACTGATTGATTGATGCAATACGTAGTGGTATCCCTGGGACAGTTGACACAATGGTTGACAATTTAAGAGGAATTTGAACTAGGTTATTAAAATTAATGGCAGAATTTTTAAGTTGTTTACCCGTCACGGTTGAAAGGGAGATAACTGGAATTCTTCTTCCTGTTCTACGCCGGTCAGCTTTGAAAGAACGTTTCTTTTTTCGCATCCGTTTACATTTAAGAAATGATGAATGTATTCCTAGTTCATTTAGTCTTGAGCACAATGTAGTATCTAGAACCAAGGTGTGGTCATTTAATCCAATTAATGAGGGTCCGTTGTATTGTAAGCGGTCATGTGACGGCGGTTTATTAAAAAACAAATGACGTCTTAACATTAGGACAAAACAGCTTAGAAAAATTCTAATTGTTCTCGTTTCCAAAACAAGGAGATGAATTAACAAATACGAACAAAACAGCCAATGCATGATGAAACACAATAATGTAGACGATGATAGAGAACAAGCACAAATATCATAAATATAGCACAAAATCGGAAGAGCCTATCTCGAGCAGTTAAGCCATGGCGGCCATCTTTCCGGAATCCAATTACTGTGATAAGTACATTATATGTCCATCATATACCTCTGTGCAGGAACTAGTAGGGAATGGCTAAGTCTGGAGCAGGGGTCTCAAACTCAAACCACCCTGAGAGCCACATGAGGGTATTTTAAATAGAATAAGGGCTGCACCATCTTTGTTATCTCTCATGAAATCTTGTGACACCAATCATTTTGATGGCCACAGGATATAGCTTGGCATGCTGCTCGCTTTCATCAAGAGATCATTGACAAATGGGACTCTATGACCTGGATCATTTATCAAAGTATATAGCTTTTAATTTTAACCATCATGCAGAAACCATTATTTCCTTATTAGACTTGCCATGAAAGTAACCACTGATCATTAGACCACAGAATCTAAAGGTTTCTTTGTTACCCTAAAAGCAAGCAATCCACAAAGTTTGGTCAAGAAACTTGCTCTATAACAAATGTTATTATGCAAAAACAATTGTATATTTGACACAATGACCTTTGACTGCTTCACCCTAAAATCAAGAGACATCTTCTACATCCAAAGTGCAACTTCACCATGTGTTTATGGTCAACAGTAAATTAAAAAAAGCAATTTCTTCTTTTAGACACATTAACCTTGACTATTGACTACAATGTGCAAGTCAACCCAAAACACTGGTGAAGGTATACGTCTCAAGATATGATATTTTTGTACAGAAAGCATATTCTTCTTTCAGTCACTGATCTTGACCTTTGAGCTATTCAATGCTGAAATCAAAAAGCTTCTTCCTTACCCCCAAGTGAAAGGCATGAATAATATCTGATTAGTGATGCAGAACTAATGTTATTTTGCAGAAACCATTTTCTTCTTTCATTTAGTGTTCAGGACCATTTCAGAACAGTAATTCGGCAAAGACAAATTCCCAACTACAAATTCTTACCCTCACTAGTGCATATAATATATTAAATATCACATAGGTCTCTCTGTATAGTTCCTGGTTTTTTATGACCCATTCTGAAGTCTTACTTTTAGCTTCCTCCAGGTTCCAGATCTTTAACGCGCCTGACACAGAGCCTGCTACTACCATATTTTCATTCTGCCCAAATCTTACAGCTTCAACAGGTGTGGTATGCCCAGTAAGACTCTGTAATTGATATAATCACCAAATTATGAAATAAACAAATTTCTAGTAACACATTAAAATGTGATATGTACTAAATATCTGACTATGATATTACATTAAGTTTGCCATCTTTTTTTTGTTGTAAAATATAAGTTATGAAAAACTTGCAATAGTGGCTGATTTTTTTAGTAAGCACCTGTATTTGTATCAGTACAAAGTAGATGTATAAACTGAGAAAACTGGATTGGATTGAAAAATTAACTTAGTGCATGGTAAACTAAAAAAATGGCATTTAGAATACATGCTGCAAAATGCAACAAGAATACTCAGATTTCAAAAAGCTTGTATGCTGATCTTTGTCTTGTCTTGCAAAACACCAATCAATTTGTCTGCACATAGGATTCAAAGAGCAGTAGACACTGTGCCCCCCTCCTTACAATCAAGGGGACACACTATTTTAGAAAGACAGATGAAGTAATAGTTCATAATGCATAAACACTGCTATAAAAAAGAGATCCTTTGACAGTTCTGCCACTTTAACTTTGGTGGTCTGCACTGTACTATCATATTTTCTTTAAACACTTACATTGTTGCAATCAAGGTCTATTCATGTGTTTAAGTAACTCATGAAAACATTAACTGGTTAACATGAAATGAGTTGCACCATGAAGTTTTCAGCTACAGGTCTTGCCCTTGTTTAACTTAAGTGAACATTCTTTCCCTAAAACTATTTATCAAAATAAACATGTTTTCAACATGTAAATTATTTTTCTTTCCAAGTAAACAAATCTTTAAATAAATGACAAATTGTTAATTAATATAATTTTAGTCTCTTTGTCAACCTCAAAATAAATTTATTCTTCCTTGTCACTGGAGCTAGAAATTGTTCTAGAACTGTGTCAGTTAAAAACAATATCCGATTTGAAAATATGAAGTTAACCGTCTTCATGCCAGAATGATTTCTTACATGTTTGATCAAATTATATTCAGCAGTTTCAGAGAAGTAATTTAAAGATTTACTATTTAGTACATTATCTTTTCTATTTTTAATAATGGTAAACATATTTGAAGAAACAATGTCTTCATCTGTTATAATGTTATCAATTTCTATGTCATCTTCCCAAAAATTTGATTCATTTCCTAAATTACTGAGAAATGTGGCAAATTAAATTTAGTACCTATTATAACAACTAACTTCCCACAGTAACACCATTCCGGTTTATGATAAAACCAATTGTGTCACAATGCCAATCAAGGTACATATAACTGATATACATGTACATCCATTTACGATAAAGGGAACATAACAAGATCGATCTTTCACAATCTAAATAAGGCATCTGACATTTTAAGTAAAGAACATACCGTACTTACTGAAAATCCCTTATTATCAAGAGTTTGAAGTAAATTTAAAAAAAATTTTAAAAATGTTTTTAAAATTTTGTTTAGATTCAAGATCAAAAGAAGTTACAAGATTATCTCTATGGTGAGCATGTCATTTAGTAAAACTCTGATTAAGCAATGCTTTGAGTTTGTTTCCAAATAAAGTGAAAATAGAGTGAAAATAAAAAAAATAATTTAAAAAAACCAAATAGAAACAAGTGCATACAAAAAAAGGGGGCGGGGGGGGGGGGGCTTGGTTTAAGAGTCAATAATCAGTGCTTCACCTTTTTTGCGGGTTTTAAATTTAGATTTTCTTCAATTTTTATGCTTTTATTTAGGTTTCTAAGGTAAAAATGAAAGTTGAGGTCCATTGGGTTTTCAAAGTCCACATACCTCAGGGCTCAGTTGGGGGGGGGGGGGGGGGCTATTTTATTTCTCCGGTACATTAAGTGTAGAGAGAGAACAGTGTAACTGATAGTATGCAACATTCCACAAGACAATCCAAAGAACAGCTGCTGAGTGATTTTAATCAGATCAACAAACAGTGTCAAGACAATAGAATGAATGTATATGAATACCACAAGAAAACCCACTACAAATTTACAAAGATTATCCAGATAAAATCTCACTTAGATGCCTGTAGATGATTGTGTATCTAATATATACTGTCATAAATTGCAAGGAGTATAGCTTTATGATAAACTTAATTGGAATCATCTCTAGATCATATCTGTAACATTGTAATTCCCAAGCACTGAACTTAAGATTGAGGAAAAATCAACCAACTTGTGTAGGGAAACTATTCTATTTGATTTGTACACTACCTACCAGTACATATACTTTGGACTACTGTTGCACCATATGGGGTTTCTATACACAAATTAATATTAATCATATAAGCAAACTTAAAAGTACGTGGCTGGAATAATACTAGCTATTGATTAAAAAACACCATCTGCCAATACGTTTCAGTCTTAAAACTGTCTTTCCTTTAACAGAAGAATTTCATATCACAGATGTATTTTAGTTTATAAAGCCTTCCACAATTTCAGACCTTGTACTCAAGTGATATTTTTATCCATAACACCAATACTATCTTAAAATTACCATCAAACATATTTTCAAAAATTACCAAAATTAAGAGCTAATATGTTTTAAGGCACAAAAAGTGCATTTCCTAATGCGATGGTTTTAAAATCTGGTAGGCAGGAGCTTTTTTTAAAATATATATATATATATATATATATATATATATATATATATATATATATAATGATTTTTTAAAAAAAGGTTAATTTGTACGTTGGGGGTGGGGGTGGCTAGGCTTGGCACTGAAAAAATATCAATGGTTCGTCGACCAGATAGGTATATTTTTGGGTGCCTAAAGTCATTTACATGTACTGGATCATGTAATGGCCCATCAAGATTTTCTGATGGGGCCACTGGAATTTCGACAGTGGCCACTACTTTTTCTTTACATCTCTGCTGTGATTTTATGAAGTATAGATATATAGATGATGGTAGAAATTCCTTTAAAAGCATAATATAGATTTATTTTGTATTCACAGTAACACTAAATCAAAATCATTTTTATACTCCACAATTATATTATAACGGAGCATTATCATCTTCAAGAAAAATGCATGATGATCTTGCAAACTCTCCCCCATCCTTAAATAGCTCCACTCATAGAAGAGAATGAAAGTGATGCTGTACTGTGCAGTATTTTAATAAGCATCCCACTGATCTTCACAATTTCAATATTGTTAACTGTGCTGTTCAGGGAAAAAATCAAGTGCTGGTGTAATCAAGCACTGGGAACATCTCACTTTACATTTGTATGTGCATCTAGGTCGTACAAAACATGCTCAAGATTTAACCGTGTAGATCTACATGTACTGACCCAAGTCAGCTACCACTTGAACTAAAACACGCTGACAATGCTTTCTGTAAACCTTGTCCAATGCTACTGAGTGGTTATTAAGAAGCCACTGAATGGCGTTGTCAGTGATGGAGGCCACCTTTGATAATAAATCGGCAATGTTTATATAAATTTTAAGGCTCTTATTACCAGAATGCTCTGTCATTTCTAGTACAAATGCTTCAGAATAAATAAAAAAAAAAAAATGTCTTCTACTTTCAGCAACATTGGCTATATCTGATGGTGGATTGGCATCAGTTCTATAAAGCTGAAAGCATTATGTACTAGAATACTGTCAAATTAGGTTCAAGAGGTGGTTTATGGTTTTTCTTTGGTTAGTCATAGAACCATTATTGTTGTCATTGTTTTCAGCACATGATAGGCTATATATGGCTAACAGGAGTTGTTGGACGAAGAACTCCAAAACCCCATATAAGACATTTTCCTTGTAAAAATCTGAACATCATGCCAGGATTCATTCTATCAACTTTTGACAAATTCTATTCAACAGTTATGAAGAAGTCATCATAAGTGTTCTTCTAAAAATTTTTTTTTACTAATAATGGCCATATCTGATAGATGATCACCATAATCTTTATAAATTTGAAAGAAGTGGGTGTTTTCTTTCAACTTTAGTTCAATTCTGTTCAATACTTTCAGAGAAGTTAGTTATGGTTGTTCTACTTCTAATGATGGAGGCCATATTTGATGGCAGATCAGTATCATTTGTCCAAATTTTTTGGAAACCTGAAGCCAGCCCCTATTTCCTGTTCTGTTTAGAACAGTCATTACTTTATAGGTCGTTGTGGTTACAAAAGGGTTAAATAAAACTTAGTGCTGTTTGTCTCAAACTTCATTCAGAGCCGTGTAGTTTTGAACAATCTGCACTCTGCCTGCAAACAATCTTGGTGATGTTTGAAAAGGATTAATTCAAGGTCAGTTTTATATATATATACATGTATATATATATATATATATATATATATATATATATATATATATATATATATATATATATATATATATGCTTTTGTTAATAGCAGTATTGAAAAATATTTTGCCTCAACAATTTAGTTATGTTCTGCAGATGATCGCTCTCAACAGGGTGCTTATGTAATACAATTTATTTGTATACATTGATTGTGGTTGTGAAAGACAGGTGGTCACTGAAGACAAGTTTTTACTCTATCATACCCAATGAGGAAGGTAATGGAAAAGAAGTTCAAATGATTGTAGACAATGCTTGTGTGGTAATATAAGAAAGTCCGTACATTGTAATGGTCGAGTAACAAAACTTATTTCTACATTCAATATTCAATAACTGACATAATGATAAATTACCATAACACAATTTGGTCTACCAATTTCCCAAAGGTTGACTTTTCGGTCATCACCACCTGTTACCAACACACGTCCTGATTTCTGACCAATGGCCAGACAATTCACTTTAGACCCATGGGCTACAAATTCCTCTGCAAAATAAATTGGAAAAGCTACATGAATATACAATACAAAGCAAAGTGGCATATCTACACCTTTTTCTTCAACCTCATCTACGTCAAAATCAATGGTAATAGTTGTCAGAGGTTCCAATACATTTTTAAACTTGGGAAAATCAAAGATTTGGACTTTTTCAATGAGAACATTTTCCTCTTGTATGTTAGCCAGAAAGTGACATAATAACATAAAGATATTGAAGATTGGTAATTAATTTATTGCCACTCATTGGCCAACCAAAAATGATGTACATGTAATGTGCCTGCTGATAAGCTTGTTTTGGGCTGAAATGCAGACAAAGATTCCAAAGTAATGTATTTCATTTCCATAGCTTGATGCATAAACATTACATCTTTTCAAAGCCATGTGCAGAACAGTCCACCATATCAGTTCTAGCAACTTAAGCACAGTTCAGATCTCATTTAAATCTTCATCATTTTTTCGTTTAACCCCAAAATACTTGTCCAAATTTGCAAATAGCATTTAGTCCAAGTCTCGATGTGTCTGGTTTTCGATTTTGCATATTTATACAGCTACAATCAGAAATGAAATCAATTACATTATCACGGAGCTTCACCAATGCAGAAAATGCGATTCTGTTTTTCCTTTTTGGTCACAAAATATACCATCTGGCGATATTTGTGGCAACACCAATTTTGGCTGATAAAAACTGTATATAGTCTTGTGTTTGGAGTAGAGAAAATCAAAGATACCATGACAGGAAGCAGCCAACTTGGATATAACAATGCACAGTTTTATCATAATCCGCTTATGCTGATATCTGGCCTTATTACTGAATGCTGTATTAAAATCAAAATAACCATGCAACTGACTAGTTAAAATCCAACACCTCTGAAGGCGGAAATATGAAATGAGTAGTCAACCAGATGACACTACTTTTAAAAAAATATCAGATGTAAGAAAAAAATAGTTTTGCTGACACTTCAAAGAAAACTGATTACCTTTGAAGCACTGATATATACTAAACAAATACAACAAATCTGTCTCAATGTCCTACATATATCTGATGTTGCCACAGCAATAACAAACGGGTATTTGTTAGGTCCTTCAACTGGAGCCTTTAGCGGTACCTTAAATAACAAATGCACCATCATCAAAGCAAGCCGACGACCTTTTGCTCAAAGAAAATCAGCAACATACTCAAATAAAAGTATTGCCTCCTTTTACATTGTGATTAGAACATATTTATTATGCCACGAAACTTTCCAGTTTGCAAAAGAAAAAAAGAAGAAAAAAGCACACACACCCCTAAAAAAAAGGTACGTACGGAAGACTCCTGCGTGGATGATTTTCTGCATCCCAGATTAAAAATTTGATTCCAAATACGCGTAATTAAGCATTTCCAAGATCTCTGAGGCCAGATAGGTATGTTGGACTGAAGTCCATCAGTGAAACATAGCACACAGAAAAAAAATTTTGCTTGATTCTGGATCGAATAGATAGCTAGTGTAGGGTACAGAGCAGCGGGGAGGTTTGCTCTGATCATGGTACTCTAAGGATGATCCGAGCAGCTGTGTTTTGAATGTTTTTAAATTTCAGAAGTAGATAATGAGACGAACCAGACAAAACTGAGTTACTATAGTCCAGTCTTTAAAGTACTAATGAACACAAAAGTGTTTTAGTTGCATCAACTGAAAGATATTTGAGAAAGGAGCTGATGCGTCTCTGCTCAAGATATGCAGCCTTGCATATTTTCATGACAATATTGGTGCAATGTGAGAGTACTGTCTAGGGTAACACCTAGGTTTCATCTAATGACTGTATGAATTTAATGTTGGTGGTGCTAATATATTGATTGTTTTGGGTAAAGGATGTGAATGATAATGTCTTTGTGTTGTGATCAGAATGACCTCAATTTTAACATCATTCATCTGCAGCTTGTTACATATCATCCATGATTTCACATTAGAAATGCACATCTCAACTCCTTGGATGGTAGCATAAACTTCAGTTTAGTGGCTAGATTTGTATATTTGGGCATCATCAGCGTACAATTGGTGGGACACTGGAGGGTGATCTATGACACTTGAGAGCGGCTGAGTGTATAGAATGAAGAGAACAGGACCAAGAACAGACCACTGTGGAACATAGATCAACTGGGCTGGAGTTTATTCCATTTGCAGATATAATTTGTTTCCCATTGACTAAGTAGGACTTAGGCTGTATTGTGAAAGCAAAATACATGCTGAAGACGGTGAAGTAATATATCATGGTCTATTGTGTCAAATGCTGCAAAACAAATCAAGGAGGGTGAGGACTGTAATCTTTTTGTTATACAAAGCAGTGAGAACGTAACTAACTACTTTCAGAAGAGTAGTTTCAGTACTGTGGCAAGGGCGATATGCAGACTGTACAATGCAAAAAAAGACTGTTTGAATTCAGATGCGATACAAGTTGGGTTAGAACAATTTTTTCAAAGATTTTTCATATGAACGGGAGATGAGAAACTGGGCGGTAGTTCTTTAAATCATTATGGTTGAGTGTTGGTTTTTTCAGCAGCTTTATGATTTTGAAAAATGATGGGAATTCCTGGACAAGAGAGGTATTAACTCATTTGGCCCTGATCCCACCAATACACCTGATCCAGTTTCTGCATTCAATGAATGATCCCACCAATAGTCAAAGTTCGTTGATGGCACTCTATGGCAGATCCCGCCTTTTGTCTCTTTTAATGTGCGTTAGATACAAAGTCTCTGATTGGTTACAAATGTTTTTTTTTCCCCTCCAAGAATCTGACCAATATTAACCAATCAGAAATGATTTTAATTTTCTTTGTGCAAATTTGAATTGTTCTGAAACTAAGGGTTACTAATTGAGGGCAATTTCACTTCATGTACATTTATTCTGCTCATGAAAAATTGAAAAATGGTGGCAGACATAAGACTTGATTGTGAGAGCAAAATTGAAGAGTTTCTTGGGTTTAATCTGGAAAATATTGAGCAAAGAAAGGAAAAATATGTTCGGCAGTTGGATATTTTGCAAGATTTAGATTTGGACATCGAAGTTTCTGAGACAGAGTCGTCGGAAGAAGAGGATGCTGATAGTGATGCAGATCTAGCAGATTTTAGTGATTGTGTTAATTTTGTGTATAAAATTAGTGTATAAATGAGTTGTGAAAGATTTGGACATGTAGAGAAAAAAATACCTCACTGTGTAGACAAATTCATTTGGTATAATTGTGAAAACTTCATGGATTTTTATTGGATATAAGAAGAGAAATAAAGGTAAGACAGAATGCACATGCATGATATTTATAAAATTGTCTAAAGAGGTAAAACTATATGGGGCACAGGCAGCTAGACACAGCTTAGTGCTACCCAAGCAGAGCAGCAATAATGCTGTTGACAGTGCTGGGACTGAAGAAGTTAAATATTTTCTTAATGTATTATGTTTTCTAATTTCATGGTGTTTTGTTTAATATACTTTTTTTAGTCATATCATTATATATGTTGTAAAGCACTTAAATATTAGCCACTATACAAAGTCCTCATTTATATTATTTTTAAATACAACCTACCTCAACTAAGCTTGCAGTATTAGCCGCAGTCAGCATACAGTGGCATCTAACTTTTTTGTCTTAAAACGTGTAATATTAATTTGTATTATTATTGGGCTATCATTAACATTTTTTAAAGTCATTTATTGAAATCTAGTAATGGCTACCTGCATCAATGAACACAAATTAAAAGATTAGCTTAATACATTTTCAGTCATTTATATCCTGAATTGGCAAGCCATTAGTTTTATCAGTGTTAGTTTTAAAATTTTATGTTTGTGTGATTGCTGATTTCTATAAATACCGATGCACTTCTTATCCAGTTTCTGTTTGTTTACATATAGAAGTTCAAATTCACTTGCTGCTTAAAAAATCGTTATAACTCACTTGGTAAATTACCTGTTTGTATTACGCTATTAGATTTTTGTTTCTGAACCAGTGATTCTTATAAATCAAATAATAATAAAATAATTGGTCTCATAATCTGTATTGGCAATTTTAATAATCAGTCATACGCTGTATCAGCATCATCAGCCCAAAGTGACATCAGTACAGCTTTAAGATTAGCATCAGTTTCCAAAGTTGAGGATGATCCCAATTATCAGACTAAAGTATTCACACACCATCCAATTTGCTTGTGCCCACTACTGATGTTAAGCATTAAAGCATTAAAGAAATCAAGGATATAAAAAATACACAAAACGTAGTCATTTCATTCCTTGATTTATAAGTTGAATATCACAAATTCACTAAATTTAGTATTTACAGCTATTTAACATGTGTATACACAGGTTTCTCTGTTTATTTGTTCAGTTTGTTTCAGAAATAATAAAACTGTCATTGCAAATATTGGACACAGACTTTTCTGTAACAGACTATTCTTGAAACCAGAAATGGACAGCGAGTAGTCTGTCTGCTTGTTGTCGTCAAGAGCCATTTGCGTTTGAGTAATTCGGTTGTGTTTGGGACCCCATGACGACAATCTGGTTATAAATTAATTACAAATCAATGAATGAAATGACTAAGTTATGTGAATTTTTTTTTATATCCCTGTGGGTACAAAGAAAAGGGAGGGAGTGCGAATATTATACTCGCCTGTATTTCCCTAGTGACTATCCAGTTTTTTTTTTTTTTGGGGGGGGGGGGTGGCTTTTTGTAACAGCCTGACAAACAAGACATACGTCTTAACTGATTCAAATGAATGGCAGATGCACTGATCTTAATAAGATCTTAACCTAGTAATTCCCTGTCACAAGTTAGCTTAATGAAATTTTATAAATGCGATACACTTGTATGTTTAAAAACGCAGAAGTGATACTTACGAAGTTTCCACGCTCGTTTTGTGTGAGCCATTCTGACAGTTCTTGTACTTAAAACTAGCTACATACAAATATTACAGCATACACGATCCTAACATAATATTAATTCCGGAATTTGCGGTAATAACACTTAAATATAACTTTGGAATTCCTTGCCGATTTCATGGCAGCACACACTAGAGCTTTTCTTAACTATAATACGCCGATTTCTATTAGTTTACATGTACGCAGGAAGCATAATTTGAAACCAATCAAAGTAACTGTTTCATACTTTTAAGTTAGTCATAGTGCGCAGCTGCAGTCATCATTTATTTCCGTTGTAAACAAATGAATGTCAAATACCATGCTTTTCAGAAGCAGGTTCAGTATTTCAAGACTTGTAAAACTTTGTTTCATTCGAAATGTCCATTATATACAAGGCCAGTCTCCATCGTCTAAAAGCAGAGAGTATTTCTATTTCATTGACCATCAAGGCCAGGTAAAAATGATCCTTTGCAAAGCCAACCTGCGCAACCCGTCCATTACCCGAATGACTATAACACAATTTATCAAATACTACACCAACAAATTGTTCTCCACCTGTTTTTAATTTTGACTTGCGGTGGAAAACAATTTGTTTGTCTAATCAAATACATAATTCCTTAGCAGTTTGGAAAAAGTCTTAACTTAGCAAGTATCAGTCATCATAATAATAATCATAATAATGAGGGCTTAGTACAATACTTAATCTTTACAATATCATAATTATTAACATAACAGAAAAAATGGTAATAATATTATTAACAGAGCATTACATGTCTACTAAACGTCAAAATTTAACTTGCCATGGGAAATTTGAGCTTGCCCCAAGAAAGTGTAATCTAATACCACATGTAAAGTAACAAGGTAAGGTAAAATATAACATTTGAAGAAAATCATGTTATATTTCCAAATAAATAACTTTTGTTTTTGTTTATCTATTTTTTGCACCATCAAATCATTGGGCCAATAATTAAAGTTATTAAACAAATTTATGTAAATGTATGTAGTACATGTAGATATATACATGAGAGTTAAAGGAAAGGTTGCCATTTGCTGAACACTTTTTTCATGATCACTACCAGTATGTGCATTGGTAGAGAGCATGATTTAGTTACATGCTGTTAACCTAGCGCTAAATGTTAACTAATTTACAACACTAATTTATTTTAAATTTAGATTAGATTTATAATGTAAAAAGTTAAAAGCATTTCTTTATGGAACAATAACAAAAATATTAATGGAACAGTCTCTGAGTCTGATTACAATTCTGCAGATATTTCTTCTTACTGCCATAAGTAGCATAATGTAAAATTCAAAGCAATAAATCTACATTCTTCAAAATCTTTTGTATGATAGTTGAACTGCTGTTGTTGTTGTAGCTGCCTGTTTTGAGTCAATAAAAACATTATGAAGTCTGTTCACTTAGAACCACTAAGATATGAAGTTCTTTTTATATTCTGTTATCGTGAGCAATCAAATTACTCTGTAAGGTCATTCAAGGTCAAAGAAGTGAGTATTACTTTATTAGAACAAATTATCAACCACTATAATTGATATAATTCAAGAGACAATCCCACATTAATGTCTAGTTATGAAATTATACACTTAGTGTATAAGAAGAATGAAAATTACATTTCAAACATCTGTTGCTAGGGCCAATTCTAAGGGAACTTATTTAGTATCTTCCTAGCTGCTAGATGTACTGTGTCTAACATAATTGGGGAAGATGCTCTGATAACAGATACTCTAAAATATTGTAATTCATTTTTATGAGGATACAAATACATGTATATCACATTGGTGATTGTAATGGGTGGATTTTCATTCAGCATACTGCATGCATGCCCATGTACACACATAGATCTTTGTAAATACTACTGAGTCTTGCAATAAAACACAGGTGTGGATTATACTATAATGTGTGTGTACATATATATATATATATATATATATAATATATATATATATATATATATATATATATATATATATATATATATATATATATATATATATAAATGAGTATTTGTTTATACTGAGAATGGACTGTCTTCGATAGATGGGCGGAAATAACTTTTCTGTTATGTCGGTAACTATAAGACAGGCATGTGCAACCTATGGCTTGTGACATGGTTTTATCCACTCATTTACTCATCGGATTTAAAACTTGCACAAACCCTGAAGGAAGATTCACATGCCTGCTATACAATATGTACACTATATGAAATAACTCAAATAGTGATATATGTATGCAGGCATAAAATAAATACCAAAGAGAGAAAATGTAACATGCATGGAGAAAAAAACAAATACATGTTCAAGATCTTTATTATTTACATAACTAATGGGGTTATTGAAGTATTTTCAGAAAGACGTATTTTTGCAGGTAGGTGTGTGAATAAAGTACAGACACATATACTAGATATTCACCCAGATATGTGTATCATACATTTTAGAGTCAAGGTCTTACATTGTCGGCCTAGATATTCCAATTCTTGGGAGGAAGGAGTGTTTGTAAATAACAGTTCTAGTAGTTATGATCCTGTAGATGTTGACTTTCTGGTTCTTTTATCTGAATGCATATGGTATAGTTCAGGTGGTAGTATTGTCAACACAGGTATGGGTGATTTTTTAGCTGTAGGCAGAAGGTGTAGTTCAGGTAGTAATATTGCCCAAACAGTTATAGAATTTTTTTTAAAAATCTGTCTTTAGCATAATGTCATTTTAAAATTAGCAGTATAGTTCCTAGTTTGTATGGGTGACAGTTCCTGGATCTCTGCTGTTTTAATTATTAAATTTGTTGCTTTTTGTTCGAAGTGTTCTTTCTTGTGGGATTGAGATAATATGGATCCATATGGAGAGTTTGATCCTGCTTTAACCTCCGATGTCTTAAATTTCACGCTGATTCGTAAGGTGTGGTATAATTGGTATACCAGTTTACCACTGTATTTTTGCCAGTGGTACACACCACAATATATTTTCTCTGCACATCTGTAGTTTCTGTCAGTAAGGAATGTACATAAATTTTCAATGAATCTTGATGTTTTTAATGATATTCATAACAAAATAGTTTTTTAAATATGGCTTTTTTTTACAAAACATGTTTTATCAGCCAAATATTAATGGTGACAAATATAATTCTATTTATGGTCATTATATGACATCTTTGACACCTATCATGTATGCGAACATGGTTGCCAATTGAATTGTTGTGAAAAAGATTTGGACAGAACTCAACTTTTAGAAAGATTTCAGATTAATAAAAACCGAAAACAAATTCAAACCCCAATATGTAATGTTGTTATTTGCAAGCATATGTGAATGTTTTAAGTACATGTATTCTTTTGTTAATCATATTACAATTTTCAGTAGCTCACTTATTGTCTGAACTATATGTAATTTCTCAAGTCTGGTAAATATATATTGTATATTCTTTTTGTTGAGTAAATATGTTCATGTTTGCTGGCCCTCTCAGATAAATATATTGCCTATGTAATAGCATTACACTCAAAGTGCCCTGCCTATTATATGAATAGTGTAGCTAGAAAATTATAGGCCTCAGTGTCAAACAGTTGATTTTTTTATCATACAGCTCTCTTTTGTCAGCATGATGTCTTTCACAGTGTCGGCTTGCTATGGCTCATATAGACAGCATTATAGGTATATACTTCATTATAAGAAGGCTGCTCTATTGCTGGTATCAAGATCATAATAATGAGGGATATATCAAGCACTTCATTATAAACCAGTCTCACTATAATGAGATATACTCTATGACTAACATGGACAACACTATAATGAGAGACTTGTAAATGCATCATGTTCTTCATTATAAGGACATCTCACAATAAATTAGTATACTCTTTAGATTCCATGGATAGGATAACAAAGGAGTAGTGTATCATGCATTTTATTATAAAAACAGTCTCGCTATGTAGGGAAATACTCTACAACTCTCATGGCTAGAAATATAATATATATGTGTGTGTGTATTATATAGATAGATATAGTACTTCTGTATAAGGTCACAGTTTTAAGTTGTATGTTTTATAGATTTCATGAAGAGAATTATACTTATATTATATGTGATATACATCAGTATGTGACACAAAATTTTACTGGACTTCCTCGCTGTAATTTTGATTATGGGAGACAATAAAGTGAACCACCTTTTCATCCGAGGTCACCATATATTGATTTTTTTTAAAACTGCATAGCATTACTTTATACATGTATTATGTAAAGGGATACATAACCATGCCTGCACTTGAGATGTCCTTTACACCATAACCATGCCTGCACTCCCTTCCTTAATGTAATTCATGGACTTCTGTCCCTGTCCAGAGTATAACATTTCAACCACTGAAGATTTTTTAATGAAACTTTGCCCAATTATTTATCAGTGGTGTGTTTTATAATATTACCATGCCACTTTATCAGTGTCAAGGTTAAATAAAGGCAAATGGGCCCAGAGTGGCCGAGTGGTCTAAAGCGCTCTCCGTTATGGATCACCTCTGTCTGTGTGGGTTCGAGTCTAAGATTCGGCTAATTTAGTTACATGAGAAAGCTTGCCAGTAGCTTCTCGTGGGTCGGTGGTTCTTTTTGGCTTCTCTCTCCACCAATAATACTGGCCGTCATGTATAGCCTATCGTGTGCTGAAAAATGGCGTTAAGCCCTACAAGGTTACATAAAGGCAGAATGCAGTCATCACAGGACACATAATTTCATTGATCAGTATAATTTTCACTGATTTTATTCTTTGTATAATCGATGTTTATCATGATTGCATATAATATTGAAAGCTTTGTAGGGTTAGTCCTTATAACCGTTTGTTTTTGGTTTCTTTTACAGCTTTTTCTTGATGATGCAAAGATGAAAAATTTTACTTCCTGTTTCAAGGGTATGAAATGATGTCTCATTTTAATTTCTCAATTATTTCTCCCCCTTTTCTCTCATCTGATTGATATTTTTTTAAAAATGGGCTGGGAATCAAAGGTCACATTTATATAGGTAAATATATACTCAACCTTGTAATCTGAAATCCATCAATACAAATTTTCAGCTATTTGTCTGCCCACATGTGTACTAGATAGAGTAACAACCTAAGGCTAGTAGAGTACATAGAGATTATTTATTTATTATTGATTTATGCTGTTTTGAAAAAAAAGGGCTGATGTAAAGTTTTAGGTATGTTGACTAATAATTTTTCTTAGTTCACCTGGCAGTAAGGCCACGTGAGCTTAAGGTGCTGTGTCCATTGTCTGTCATTTGTTACCACTCTGGGGACCATGTTTTTAATCAGACTGGTAATAGATGGCTGCCTGACAAAACTCCTCACCTGCGATCCATATCTACCAAACAGTAAGATTCCCAAACCAAATATGAAATTATTTAAATAAAGTTTTCAATACTCTGGAACTTTGCTTTGGAATAATATTCCAGTTGAGATTAGAAATGTCCACTCAATTTACTTCTTCCAAACCTTATATATCCAGTGATTTCAGCTAAAATAAATAAATTCCTTTGTACGAGGGCTTCTGAGTAAATTAATTCTTAGCTAATTGTGTCACCCTCTTTAAATAGTCACTTTTATTATTATTATTATTATTAATATTATTATTATTATTATTATTATTATGCTTATATCATCAAAATTTCAGTAATGAATAATGTCATAATTCATCACATTTAAATGATTTTATTAATGAAGGCCATATTTCTAATCTGATTTACTTAAATGTGGAAGGGGCCCCGAGTGGATTAAAGCGCTCTCTGTTACGGATCACTGCCATCTCACTTCTGTCTGCATAGGTTCGAGTCTCAGATTAGGCCAATGTGGGTATGTGAGAAAGCTTGCCAGTAGATTCTCGTGGGTCGGTGGTTTTCCCCAGCTTCTTCCTTCACCATCAATACTGGCCGCCATGCATAGCCTATCGTGTGCTGAAAAATGGTGTTAAACCCCACATCAATAACAACAACTTAAATATGGAACATAGGCTGATATCATCAAGCAGTTTGGCGAACTCAATGATTAGGAAGAGTCATGCATATTTAGATGTGATATTGCATTGGATGTGATATTGCATTGGATGTGATCTTGGATTGGATTGGTTGAATTTCTGACCACTCTGGAGGTCATGTTTCTTATTATCAGATTTAATCAAATGTGGAACTTAGACTGATATCATCAGGCAGTTTGGTGAGTTCAGTGATTAGGAAGAGTCTTGCATATTTAGATGTGATCTTGCATTGGATGTGATCTTCGATCAGATTGGCTGAATTTCTGACCACTCTGGAGGTCATGTTTCTTATTATCAGATTTAATCAAATGTGGAACATAGGCTGATATCATCAAGCAGTTTGGTGAGTTCAGTGATAAGCAAGAGTCATGCATATTTACATCTTGCATCGGATTACCAGTCTGGAGGCCATTAAATTATCAAGATGTCCAGTCAGTTTTATTTTTTAGCAAGATTGTCACATATTGATGAAATTTAGAGCCTTTAGTAATGGTTCTCAAATTGTATGCAATGTACCATATTTCATGTTATTTTTTGTACATGAAAAAATACTTATTAATTTCAATGTACAAAAAATTATATGTAAAATAAATAATTATCATTTTGTAGTAATGACCGTGTACGAAAAATAAAGGGATCGTACTTGACAAGACCTGTAAAACACATGACTCGACAACCGAACATACAAAACTAATGTACAAAATCAGTCTCATTCTGCTCAACTAGAGAAAAATATGTTGTTATAATGAGAGAGAGAGAGGCACTATTATATTCCTTTGTCAATTAAAACCTGAATAAATAAATCGTTTTGGTTATAATTATGAGATCACTGTGCCACATGGCTATGCAGAGGTAATATACATGCTAATTAAATACACTAGACCTTCAGCTTGATCTTTTCCAGTTAGTTCACCTCAGTAGATCTAATTTAGGAGGCTCTACGTAGGGAAATGAGGCTACCCATGGGGTATTGAAAATGAGTACGACAAGCCCATTAGCTCAAGAAAAATATTAATCTAATGACACTTGTTCTGAAGCAAGTTGAAATAAGAAGGCAAATGAACTTAAAATATTAACTACCGGTATATATAAATCGAAATTACGGAGTCAATGACTTTTGCATTTATTATTAAAAGTAACGGGTTTTGTAGTGGCTTTTTTTTTAAAAACTGCATTACTGTATTGAGCCAACAAGATTAATTGCCAAATGGTCTGTGGTCTTCGCATCTCCCTGTATTGAGATATTATTTTACTGGATAAATAAACTCAAATGGCTTCTGAACTCGTTTTCAAATGCGCGCGTTTTGATTGGAGTAATCAAGAGTGATCATTAACAATGTTGTCCAGCAGTTAATGAATAGCAGTATATATTGTAATGACAACAAAAGAACAAATACATCAATCATTATATTTTCTCGCCGATACAAAAGACAAAGAAGGCCAATAAAATGAATTTGAATAGATTCTCAGTTAACAAAACAGTTGCCCTTTCTGAGTAAGCTGAGCAACAGGCTTTCTACACACTTATAATTGGTGAATATTTCTTTAGGGTTTCTTTTCTTTATCATTATTAGATGCCTCAGATACACATTTACGTGAAGATAAAAGATAATTTGGGTTTGTTGAGGAAACAAATAGTTATGTTTATATTTCTCATAACAGATATACTCGGCAAAGAATAAATTGGTCGTTTGGCGTATCTAAGTGATACATTTGCATTTTTCTGACGCCGTTTGAAACGTGATGCAAATAAAAACATAAAAATATGTAGTTAAATACAATAATAAAGAAAGAAATTATCAATGACCTACATGCATGATTATAAACGACGATTGTTATTATATTGTGTGAATCTTCAACGCACTTTACATACTTCGCTTGTAGTGAAATGCTTCCTAAATTCCAAAAATGATCACTGAATGCTGAATTATTATTTTGGTGACAGGCATACTAAAATAAGATGTTAACATATACATCTATTACTTACCCCCGCCTGGATTCATGATTGGTGACACACTCGTTTTTCAAAATATTGCAAACATTTGAAAATGAATTGACGACTTTTGCCTCAGTTAAGAACGTGCTCAAAGTTAGTAATTACTCATAACTTGCTTAGCAAAACAATACCCTGGTCATTTTATATACCTAAATCAAACTTTGGTATATTTTTGAATTTGTTTGAAAAGTAAATTTTCACAGAAGATCGTTTTATTACGAAAAATAATAGGATGACCGAAAAAAATATTAAATTTTGTGTACAAAAAATATATATGATAGAACTAATTAATTTTTATTTTTATGGCTTGATGGTGTACGAAAAATTAAAGGGTATGAAATACGGTAATCAGGTTTTTTCTTCTCTTGTAAAGGAAAGCAAGGGAAATAACTCATGACATTGTCTATTGATAACCACAGTTGGGTTACAAAGTTCTTCTCCTTGTAGAAATTTTGCAGACCAATTGACATCAAGAAAAAACTTTTGAATGCAGGATGCATACAATTTAATAGAATAATTTGTAGGAATTCAAAGGAATAATAAGTAATTTATAACTGATGAAGCCATTAGTTTGAAGAAAAAAAAAGAAATTTTGTAAATGTACAATTGGAGGCAAGCATAAAATGTGTGCAGTTTTGTAACTAAGGTTATACCATTTCTTGACAAAATTATATATATTTGTTGGCAAGTAAATGTTTGCTTCTAACATTGATTCTGAAGATATTTTATTTTGAAAATTTATTAGATTTTTTGTTAAGAGACTATTTAGAACATTCTAAACTTTTACCTGTCTACAGGTAACTGTATTTGATGGGTAGGTATAGTACTTAACTTGTAATCCTAGGGTCATGTGTTCAGAACCAATCCAGGCCAGCTCAAGTCAGCTGCCATGGTGTGTCACTGGGTAAAGCACTTAATGCCCATTTCCTCATAATGATACAGTTAGTAATGTGTTAAAAAATAACATTAAAAGCATCCAACCACTTGACCTCTCTATGCCCACTTCTGTTTTCCCACAACTTCATTGTATCATGTTAGTCAATGTAGCTGATGTAGAAAGGATATCTGGTTTGGTAAATTAGGTAAAATTTGCAGGGAAAGTATAATAATAATAAAGGAATTGCCAATCTAGAAAAAGGAATGTCACCAAAAAAATCTAGAATTAATTTTAAAAAATATAAGTAGTGAGGAGTGATCAGAGATTTATAGCCAGGCAAAATGTTGTACCAAGGATACCAAGTTGATTTCTGTTAACTTTAAATAAATCCCTAGAATAATCGCTACTAATGATTGTCTGAAAAGAATTAACACATTAGATGACAACAAATGTACTTTGTGAAAATGAAAGTATTGAGCATCTCTTCTATGATTGCAATATTACTTCAGTGTTGGCACCATTTTATTGAATGTTTTGCACCTTTTTGCCTATATATTGTACATTTGTTCAAAAAAGAAGCATTTTTAGGATGTGAAAAGCTTGACAGTTGGTGTAGTTTCTTGCTTATTTTAGCGAAATATTACATTTATACATTGCAGATTCAATATGAAAAATCTTTCTATTGATGCTTTTAAGCAAATAGCTGCAATGCATAAGAACATTGAAAAATACACTGCTAATGTAAATAAAAAGGAGGACTAATTTCTTCAAAAATGGACCTCAATAATGAATATGTAACTTGATTTGATGGTAAACAAGAACAAAATAAAGTAATATCACAAAGTCTGTGTCAGCTAGATTGTGTACCATATGCATGTGTGCATGCATGTATGTGTTTTCTTTTTATGTAGATTGAATTTATTATCCCTAGATTATCTAATGACCAGAAATGTTTGATTGTAAGGGGACCTTGGGAAGGTTGCCTGACCCAGCAGTCAACCTGTTACGGGATTAATTTAAAAAAAGAAGTTATAATGTATATAGCAATGTGGAAATCAGTGTTTTTAAGGCAGTAATTTTTTTTCAGCCTCTTTAAATGAAAAATATGGTTATATAATGTACTTCACTGTATATTTATTCTTATGAATTTTTCTTACCTTTATTTTTACAGAAAAAGCCTTTCTACAGTTTTTCTTCACTCGACTAAGACTAAATGATACAGGACGATACACTCAAGATTTTCCATATTTTTCTCCTTGTGGAAGAGAGAGCAATTATATTCGATGTGATGACAGACCAGTTGTTTACACTCACATTGTAAGATATCCTGATAGTTCTGGACCTGGCCAAATAGTATATGGGTATGCAGGAGATGGTCTGACTGTTCCATTTCAACCCGAGAAAGTATGCATGTTACCAGAAACTGGAAGAGTCTACCATCCTGCATCCTCTTCTGTTGGAGGTGTTGGACTGATCAAGTCAAAGTTAGCTATTGAGTTAAGTAAATACTTTGAATTTGAAAATGGAGAGGAAAGACCTCCCACACAATTCACATGGGCTGGAAAAAAGTATGCACTAACCAATGAATTGATTCCGCTGATGAACTTGTCACCATTTGAGGCTAGAAAAAGACTAGAGGCAAAGAGTTGATATTTATTTTGTGTAATGCAAAGACACTCATTAATCAAAATCTAACAATAATAATTGTTATGTATTATTTTATCAATTCAGGAATGGATGTAAAATCAGATTTACTCCTGGAAACCCCAGCTAAACTAAATATAACCATGCATGAAAAGTATTTTAGTGTTTTAACTCAATGCCTATGAAGCAGTAATTTTTATATTGTGGATGATATTAAAAATATTATGGTCCAGGTGAAATGTAGATATGCTTTTGACTAATAAAGCAGCGGCAGTCTGTTTTCAGTTGCAAAGTTATCTCCCTTTATGCACTTTTTTTTAAATAAAAAAAAAACATTAGGAAAAATTTAATAATGTTTAAATATTAAAAGTAATTAGTCTGCAAATTATGGGGCATCATACACTCTACCTATTTGCATCATATGAAATAAGTGTGGATTAAATACAGTTACAAAAATATCATATGCAAATAAAATAACTTGTTTGTTTGATAAGGATTTTTAACGTAGCTTTAACAGTTTTTCAGTCATATTGCTACGATGTCTGCAGTGAGGCAGTTTATAGTGATATCTAGCACTGGGGCATCATGCCGCAGATATGTAGCATGATGTCCCACCCAGTCACATTATCCTGACACCAGCCCGACCAGTCCTAACACTAACTTCTTAATGCTGAATGCCAAGCAAGGCAGCTGTTAGTACCATTTTTGTAAATCTTTGGTATGACTCAGTTTGGGATCGAACCCACGACCTCCCATTCATGCAGCAGCTGCTCTAACCACTAGGCCTCCAGAGTGGTTAAATTAACTTATAAGGTATTGACTGATTGAAGATCCAAATTATGAAACATGACTTTGACTTTTCTACTGTTTTGGATCCTCATAATGCAATCATTTTGATTTTTTTTTCTTCTTTTCTTTTTAATACTGTCACTTTGTTTTTATGATGATGACCAAGGGTCATGGAGTGCACATTTATCTCATGCATTACATGGATACAGTTTGCATGCCATGATTCATTCATATAAAAATATTCTAAAAATCATATTTTGTGTTATTTTATTTCCTTGTTCACATAACTTTGAAAAGTCCTTGAATTTTTGCCTTGTGTTTAAATGATGCCCTATAATGTCCTTGAATGATAGCCGTTTTGTTTAAAAGGTCTGGATGTCTTCAATAGTCCTTGAATGATTGCCTTTTTTAAATCATCTGATTGCCTTTAATAGTCCTCGAATGATTGCTCAAAAAAGTCCTTGAATTAAAAATTAGTTTTATAATGATTTTGTTATAATGACAAAAATCCTTGAATTTTTACAGAAACACATTGAATTTAATAAATAAAACTTTCATTCTTAGAATCACCCATATTAATTAGATTTGTATCATTATTAGCTCCAATGGTCAGACACCAGAAGAGCTTTTCATTCACCCATCCATTACCACAAGTTGGTGTGTCACTACTCCCTCCTAAACGACTTTGATGAAAATGGTGCCAATCTGAAAATCCTGCTATTCCTCCTGAAAGGAAAGTCTTGTGGTGTAAATATTGTTATCAATACTCTGCTCCAAATGCATGGATATGTCAATATGGGGTTTTCACCAAGACTTCAAATGACACCGAGTTGGTCATAAATGAAAATGTCATCTGTTGTACATCCAATATGGTTGCATGATGACTGTCATAAAATCTTCTTGTTGCTACTACCGCTAAAGGTATGATCATAATGTCATGGAGTTTCACCAAAATCCTGGATCGGTTTTGTAATTAATCAAATGGTGCTAATCTGATGTCCACCATATCAGCTAATTTGAAAATCTTGTTATTGCTGAAGATTAACAGAGATGCTGTCAACACTTGATACTTAAACGGAAGAAATGGTCTAATCCTGAATTTATGGAAAAATCTTTTTGTAGAATATTAGTCTCTTCAAAGGACTAATCATGCATTTTAATGTTGCCATTCCTCACAAAGTACAGACATTATGTATATAGTATATGGTGTGTGTGTGATTTGGATTTTTAACGTAGCTTTAAAAAAAAATCAGTCATATCACTATGAAGTATGCAGTGTGGTAGTTTATAGTAATGCCTAGCACTGTGGACACGAAGCATTATATCTCACCCAGTCACATTACCCTGAGACCAGGCCAACCAGTCCTAATACTAACCTCTTAATGCTGAGCGCCTTGCAAGGTAGCTGTTAGTACCATTTTTATAAGTCTTTGGAATGATTCAGCCGGATGTCGAACCCATGACCTTATAATTAATACCTTTAGTTTAAGCCCCCCCCCCCCCCCTCCCAACCATGGCCCAGTACATGGTCTAGAATGAACGTTTTTAAGCAAAAACCATTTACATTCATTTAGACATAGTGATCATGACCTTTTATCTTTTGGACCCCAAAATCATCAGGCTTTTCTTACCCAACATGTAAGTTATCAACAAACTTCGGTGAAGGTACGTCATTGAGAATTTAAAATTCTGTGTACAAGCCATATTTCTTCTTTCAGAGTTACCTTGACTTTTAATCTTTAAGACTGCCAAAATCAAAAGGTTTCTTCAATACCAAAGTGCAAGCAATCCATAAAGATTGACTCTGGTCTGTGATATAGATGTCACTCAGCAGTAAAATATTTTTTCTTCTTTCCTTCACAATGAGCTTGACCTTGACCTATGCTATTTACAAACCAGAAACCAATGGGCTTCTTTCTTAACCAAAGTGCAAGTCATCTACAAAGATTGATAGCATTATACGATTAATTACTAATGTTTTGTGCAGAAAGCTTTTCTTCTTTCAGTTAATGTGACTTTAACCTTTGATCCCCAGATTGATCCATTTCCTTCTGTTACGGCTATTGGATTTAATTTTATTTATTTTTAATTATTAAATCCATAATTGTCATTTAGGATTTATTATTCATTAAATGGGAAATTTTTCTAGAAAATTCATTTGACCTGGACTTTACTGTAAACAAGTTTTGACCTTGGCTTACAGTGGTCTAGTTCCTGACCTTGCTTTGAACATTGTCAACAGGTCTTCAATTTCATTGGTTAATTTCAGGGACAACATTTTATAAGTGAATGATTTCCTTCTAGAACATTCCATTATTACGTGACTAGGTGAAGGTAGACTCTTCCTCTGACCTTCTATCAATTTCTAGAAAAGCGCGTGATTACTTGTTTACTTCAGAAAAACAATATATATAGCTGTGTTTTAGAAGCTAACTTTAGTAGAATATAAATTGGGCTTATTTTAAAGAAGTTGTGCATTTTCTGTTTGTGTTAATATTATTCTGGACTTGTGTCAATTCGTTGGAAAAGAAGAATTATTCTATTTATCTGGAAAAGGACATATGTTTCATAATTTCATTTGGATGATTTAAAACAAGAACTGTACCACGTGACATTGTCAGCCATTTTGGATTATTACATTGTCAAGATTCAAACCTGGAACTATTAGAACATTTATTTATCAGGACTTGAAATTCCATTAGTGGATTTTTTTTGTGAATTCTATATTTGTTGGATTTGATTCTCTAAAACCGTAAGTTTATTTATTTTATGAAAATAATTGTACTTAATAAAATCATTATTAAAGTTATACAAGCTTGTTAGTTTTCACTCTTTCTGTGTTGCTGCTTATTCGAGCCTAAGCACGTAACATAGAATTGGTGGCTATCGTCTCGGGATTGAGATTTGAGATAAATTTGAATTTAAATTTGAATTTCCCCTAGCTTTTGAGAATTTTAAATCTTTAGTGAGACTGACACGCTTGTATCAAAATGACATCTAAGGTAGAAATATTTCTTTCTAATCCTACCCTGGAGCAATTGGATCTTTTCAAAAAAGACGAGTTGGTTCAACTTGCCAGGAAATACGATCTTTCCGAAGTGAAGGCTTCTTTAACGAAACAAGATATCAAAAAGATTTTGGTCCAATATTTGGTAGAACAGGATGTTTTGGAACAAAGTGCTTTGATTCCAGTCAGTAAGTCTGCATCAGACTCTGACATTAAACTAAAGGAATTAGAATTAAAATTCCAGATGGAATTAGAGTTGAAGAAGCTTGAGTTTCAGGAAAGGGAGAAAGAGAAGCAGATTGAATTACAAAAGAGCGGATGCGGATTGATAGTGAGAGAGAGGAGAAAGAAAAGCAAATTGAATTACAAAAAGAGCAAATGCGGATTGATAGAGAGAGAAAGGAGAAAGAAAGTCAAATTGAATTACAAAAAGAAGAAAGAGAGAGACAAGAAAGGGAGAAAGAAAGACAATTACAAAAAGAGGAGAGAGAGAGAGAATTAGAGTTGAAGAGGCTGGAATTTCAGGAAAGGGAGAAAGAAAAACAATTACAACATGAAATTAAAATGAAAGAATTAGAGCTGGCAAGTGAAAAACTCCGTCATACTTCAAATTCTAATTTAAATTTTGATATAACAAGGAATATTAAATTAGTGCCCCCTTTCAGAGAAGAAGAAGTAGACAAATACTTCATTCGTTTTGAGAAAGTTGCTGAAAATTTAAAGTGGCCAAGAGAATATTGGACCATGTTATTACAATGTGTACTCACTGGTAGGGCTAGTGATATTTACTGTTCACTGTCCATTCAGCAAAGTGGTGATTATGATGTGGTTAAAGAATACATTTTACGGGGTTATGAGTTAGTTCCTGAAGCTTATAGGCAAAAATTTAGAAATTCCAGAAAAGAAGCTGAACAAACTTATGTCGAATTTGCTAGAGAAAAGGAGCAGATGTTTGATAGATGGTGTTTAGCCAAGAAAGTCAAACAAGATTATCAAAATCTCAGGCAAATTATATTAATTGAAGAGTTCAAAAACTGTGTTCATAGTGATGTTAGGACTTATCTCGATGAGCATCAGATTGAAACCTTGGAAAATGCTGCTCGAGCTGCTGACGAATATTCTTTGACACATAAAGTTCCTTTTGTTAACAAGACTTCTACTCAACAATTTACTGGCAGAAAAGAATTTCCGCCTAATTCAAGCCCTTCTAAAACTCAAACTAACACAACTTTCAAAAATCAGACTTCAGAGAAGTTTGATTCTAGATCCTTGTCTCTTCCGACGTGTAACTTTTGCAAGAAAAAAGGACACATTATTTCTGATTGCTATAAATTGAAAAATAGGCAACAGAATCAAGATAGACCAGTTCCAAATGCTCTTATTTACAAGAGGTCAAGGTCACAGTCATGTATTGAAAGCAATACATTTGTTGGGTCTAATAAATCCCAGTCTGATTTTGATATGGAGAATTATGAACCATTCATATCGAAGGGTTCTGTATCACTTTTGGGTGATTCAGCCAATCCCACCCATATTAAAATTTTAAGGGACACAGGAGCCTCTCAGAGTCTTTTATTATCAGGTACTTTGCCTTTATCTGAGAAGTCTTCTTCTAATGAAAGTGTTCTTATTCAGGGGTTGGAGTGCTGCTTTGTTAATGTTCTTCTCCATTGTGTAAATTTGTCATCAGACTTAATATCAGGACCTGTGACAATCGGAACAGTCTCGGTTTTACCTGTTGAGGGAATAGATTTATTGCTAGGCAACGACTTAGCTGGAGACAAGGTTGTGGTTAATCCACTTGTAACTGACAAGCCTAATTTGGATCAGAAAGTTGATTCAATTAAAAAAGAAATCCCTGATATATTTCAAGCTTGTACGGTTACTAGAGCTATGGTAAAGAAAGCTCTTGAGAATGAAGTTGAAAAGGGCAGTATTCCCTTCGTTGACAAATGCATTGGTCAGGCTTATGTTATTGAGGGCAGCATTCCCTTATCTGATACCTGCATGGGTCAGGCTTATGTTGAAAAAGCCAGTATTCCTTCAACTGACGCTTGTAAAGGTCAGGTTTTTGATGAGGTCACTTTTACTCTTGGTTTAGATCAATCAGAAAGTATTGATCATAGTGATCCTCTTTTGACAACTCATTCTCTTTATTTTAATCAGGGTGATGATTTTGCGAGTGATGTTACAGAAAGCGGCATTCCTTCAACTGGCACTTGTATAGGTCAGGTTTTTGATGAGATCACATTTACTCTTGGTTTAGATCAATCAGAAGCTATTGATCATAGTGATCATCTTTTAATAACTCATTCTCTTAATCAGGGTGATAAACGACAGTCACTTGTCGTTGAACAGGAAAAAGATCCTGAGATCTCCTGTTTGTTTCAAAGGGTCATAAATGAGACTGAAGTTACTGAAGTTCCTGTCTATTATTTCATTAAAAATGGAATTCTTATGAGAAAATGGAGACCTCCCGAGGTACCTGTTTGGTGATGAATGGTCAGTGAACTATCAAATAGTAGTTCCAAAACCATACAGACAGGAAATACTTAATCTGGCCCATGAAACTCCTTTGGCTGGTCATTTAGGGATTAATAAAATGTATCACAAGATCTTGACTCATTTCTATTGGCCAGAAATCAAAAGTGATGTTGTCAAATATTGTAGATCTTGTCATGCTTGTCAAATGGTAGGAAAACCCAATCAGAAGATACGTAAGGCTCATCTGCAACCTATTCCTACGTTTGATGAAACATTCAGTGGAATTATGGTAGATTGTGTGGATTCCCTACCCAAGACCAAGTCAAGTAATCAATTAAAGTTAAAAATGAAACTACGGTTTGAGAAATCTGAAAAGGAGAGAACTTTTGAGTCTGATATTGGAGTTGTGTTACTCTTGTTCATTCTTCTTACTTTTCTTCAGATTAGATATTATGGCCCGTACAAAGTTAAGAAGAAAATGAATTAGTTAAATTATAGTATTAGTGCTCCTGGGATCTAAATTAATTATAGGAGTACCAGTATATTGAAAGAGATAGCCGTGTTAAATATGTAATTAATTTAGTTGTACCAGTCCTTTTTAGTGAAGGAATATCATTAGGATTCGACTGATATTGGAGCTACGAATTGTTGGAATTCAGAAATTATAAAAAAATCTAGACCAGAAACTTTCACATTTGCAAGTGCAAGAAAGAAATGAATTGAAGCAATTATTAATAGAATTTGAGCACTTATTTCCAGATATTCCTACAAGGACAAACAAAATTTTTCATGACGTTGAAATTGAAAATTCAAGACCTATTAAACAACATCCATACAGGATGAATCCACTCAAACAGGAATACTTAAAAAAGGAAATTCAATATTTGCTGGAGAATGATTTTATCAAGCCCAGTAAAAGTGATTGGAGTTCACTATGCATATTTGTTCCTAAACCAGATAAAACTCTCCGTATGTGTACTGATTATAGGAAGGTGAACAGAGTGACAAAAACAGATTCATTCCCATTAACAAGAAGTGACTATTCTATTGATAAAATTGGGAATGCCAAGTACGTCACCAAATTCTGACCTTCTGAAAGGATTTTGGCAGATTTCACTACGGAAAGAGCAAAGGAAAACTCAACATTGCGACTCCAAAAGGACTCTACCAATATAAAGAAAGTCTATTTCAACGTCTTATAAAAATGTTCATCACTGGTCTAGAGATTTGTGACGTCATCATCTACAACGACACCTGGAGAGAACATCTAGCAACAATTAGAAAATTCTTTGACAGACTCACTAATACGTGTCTGACTGTTAATTTATTTAAAAGTGAGTTCTGCCTTGCTAGAGTGTTTTTTTTATAGGACATTTAGTGGGACATGGACGAGTTAAAAGGTTGAGGCTATTTCTTGATAAAATAATTGTAGAGACTCTTTCCCATGTATAATTTATTATATTGTGTAATTTTTAATTTCAGATGTAAATTGGTTTGTGATAAAAAGAAAGTTTTATCATATAAACCTTTCTTTTTATTTTATGGGGGAAGGTGTTACGGCTATTGGATTTAATTTTATTTATTTTTAATTATTAAATCCAAAATTGTCATTTAGGATTTATTATTCATTAAATGGGAAATTTTTCTAGAAAATTCATTTGACCTGGACTTTACTGTAAACAAGTTTTGACCTTGGCTTACAGTGGTCTAGTTCCTGACCTTGCTTTGAACATTGTCAACAGGTCTTCAATTTCATTGGTTAATTTCAGGGACAACATTTTATAAGTGAATGATTTCCTTCTAGAACATTCCATTATTACGTGACTAGGTGAAGGTAGACTCTTCCTCTGACCTTCTATCAATTTCTAGAAAAGCGCGTGATTACTTGTTTACTTCAGAAAAACAATATATATAGCTGTGTTTTAGAAGCTAACTTTAGTAGAATATAAATTGGGCTTATTTTAAAGAAGTTGTGCATTTCTGTTTGTGTTAATATTATTCTGGACTTGTGTCAATTCGTTGGAAAAGAAGAATTATTCTATTTATCTGGAAAAGGACATATGTTTCATAATTTCATTTGGATGATTTAAAACAAGAATTGTACCACGTGACATTGTCAGCCATTTTGGATTATTACATTGTCAAGATTCGAACCTGGAACTATTAGAACATTTATTTATCAGGACTTGAAATTCCATTAGTGGATTTTTTTTGTGAATTCTATATTTGTTGGATTTGATTCTCTAAAACCGTAAGTTTATTTATTTTATGAAAATAATTGTACTTAATAAAATCATTGTTAAAGTTATACAAGCTTGTTAGTTTTCACTCTTTCTGTGTTGCTGCTTATTCGAGCCTAAGCACGTAACACCTTCGTACACGTAGAGCAAGCCATCCACAAACTTGGGAAACCATTATCCCTTATTCTGCCACTGTTACCTTGAAATTTGTCTTTCTTACTCCAAAATATATAGAGTTCATTCTTTCTCCAAATGTCATCCATCAATAATGGTAGCAATATAAAATGGAGAAGGTTATTATGCAGAAATATTTTCTGCCTTTAGTCACAGTGACCCTGATCTCTGACTCCAATTTTTTTTCCCCCTCCAACTCCAAGTGTAAGTCATTCACAAAGTTTGGCAACTATAATAGATGGTGGAAAATTAGTTTTTGAACAGAAACCACTTATTTTTCCATGTCAGCTACTTTGAAGTTTGTCCTCTTGAATCTGAAATCATTGAAGTTTTTTTACAAGTGCAAAAAAAAAAACCCTATATCTGATGGAAAAGTTTACTGTGCAGAAACCATTTTTCTTTTGTTCAGTCATTCTGACCTTGTCACTGACCTATGATGTTTTTAATAGGTTATTTTTCTTGCACTTGTCTACAAAGTTTGATAACTTTAGATGGTGAAATGCTAGTTATTGTGAGGAAACCATTATCCTGGAAACAAAATTAGTATAGGATGAATGGACAAACATCATGACATAGCAACTTGTAAAACATTCGGTTTTACATAAGACAATCATAATTAGCTTTATTTACATAAAATTGAAAATAGAAGAGTTTAATATTGTTATAGCAAATGGGACATATGATTGTCAATTGAGCTACAAATACAGGAAAACTGTCTTCTGGTGATGATTGCATTTTCCAAGTTTCAAATCAATCATTTGAAATCTGTGAGAAAGTTTCTTCAGAAAATTCTCTCATATTTTGCTATAAGTCCAAATTAAAGAACTCTTATAAAAATTGTGTAAATAAACTGATCTGATGGTATGTACATGGCAAGTTGTTCTAATGAGACTCACTATTTTCGGACATTTTGAAGTTATTCAAGCAATAATGATCACTTTTCCTAAATGAATAAAATCTATTACGCACTGTATATGGCATACAAACAAGTATAAAATTGTTTAAAGTTTGATTATTCTTAACACAAGTGTACATAAGACAGAAATGTATATTTCTTGGAATTTCAAACAAGTTTTAAATACAGAACATTCTTTATAACGACACAAGCCACCTAGAGAACATTAAAAAGAGATATGCAAAAAAGAAACTTATTCACATGAGAAATTGCAGAATTTGATTTCAGTCTCTCATTCAGCAAATGAGAAAGTACATCACAGATTGGTAACTGTTTCTATTATCTCCCTTTGGCCAAATAGCTTGATCCAATCTGTGACACCTAATCTATAAGAAAATATGAACAAAAACAAAAACATCAGCAAAAACCACATCACGACCACAATTCTAATATGTATTCAAAGTTTCCAAGAGATATCTAAAACAGTTTTAGAGTTATACTCCAGAAATAAAAGTATGGATGAATAATAATTGATGGATGAAAATGCTACAAACGTTAAAACACGAGAATGATGAACAGCACACGCAATGTTGATTCCCCAAGTTTAATATATGTACCAAATTGTATATAGATGTCTTAAAACATTTTGAGGAGTTTGACACTGGAAACAAGTGTGGATAATGAATGAATGGACAGCCACTGGAATAAAAACATAACACTGAAAGTGAAGAATCTAGAATAGCAAACAGCACATCCAGACCACCAGTCTAATTATGCTTACCACATTCCATGGTATATGTATACCACATTTCATGGTGTTATTATGAACATTTATGGAGTAATAAGTATACTCCAGAAACTAAACTGTAAACATGTACATGGGGATGCACAGACTTATAAATGCAGACATTAAAAATATTGAAGGTACATCTACACATCTTGTCAAATATATGTACCGAATTTCACTGAAATATCCAAATTTGTCTTAGTTGTTTTCCATTAAACAAAAAAGAAATATAAAATGGCTAAAAAGATAAATGGGCACCAAAAAAAATTAAACTGAAGAACTGTGAATAGCAAATCATACACTTTGTCTAATATGTGTACCCAATTTCACAGAGATATTAGTATCTTGAACTGTTTTGGAGTTATTGTATGGAAACAATGGAAAGAATCCATTCATACATCCCCAGACCAACTAAGTTGAGCTGAGAATAAAATATTTGCAAATAATGTTTATATTACAAAAACGTTCAAGGTTCTTTGCTTGAAGGAGAGTTACATTAGGAAAAATCTTCTTGTTGTTCACTTTCATCATCCAAATGAAGTAATGAAAATCGGTTGTCAATGGGACAGTTAATTTCCACAGAAACTAAGGTGGTCTCTGTCTTTGCTGTCTCAGTACTACTTTCCGGATCGGCCTTCTCCAACAATTTTTCCTCTTTCTTTCTTTTTTTCTTGGCATTTTTCCCACAATTTTTCTTTTTATGTGGTACAGATTGTTCTACAAACTGCAATGGAACAACTCTAGTTAATGCAGATAGTAAGTTGTGGTACAAGTGCAATACTGGGCTGTTTTTCAGCAATATCTCTGTAATGTACAAGTCGGGGTTGATTCTGCTGTGAAGCTCCCTACAGAAACTGTACAAGAAGGTACCATTGAATATTAGTTCTAAGCAAGGTGTTGGGAATGGACAAAGAAGGAGTCTATTCAGACAAATGATATCATGCAGACAGGCCTGCAGCTGAGAATATCCATGGATCACATCTGACTCAATTGGATTCTTCTTGGTATGTTCTGGTTTCTTCAAGAATTTCTCCAAGTTTGTCCACAGTTGGTTCAAATCTTTCTCAGACAACTCCCTGATTACAAGATGGAATTGGCTATCCAGCATCTCTCGAGGTTTTGATACTTGCCCATTACTATCCCTCCAGTCCTTTAAGTGCAGCATGATTAGATTTATAATATATGCTTTCAGATGATTCAAGGAGATTTTAGGGACTGAATTCTGCGCCCATATCCAAATGGCAAAGAAGACCAGACTTAATGACATCATATTATCAATTAATATATCTCTTGGGATTCCCAAACTAGAGAAGATGATGTCCTGTCTGCGGTTTTGTGACAGCTTAGGGATCTCTTCCAAAGAAGGTGCATCTTCATGACCTGGAATCTCCTTTATTGGTTCCATGTAAAACTTCTTGAGATTCTTCATTTCTCTGTCATACTCCTCGACACTATTGTCACGATTACCCTTCCCAACTGTGTCTGATTTTGTTGCCGATCTACCATCATTAGAGCTCATTACAAGACCATACACTATTTGCCTCACCTTAGCAGAGCACCTAGAGGCTGAAGTTTCAGTCATCTGCTCTACCTGACAGTTCAAGATGACTCTGTGTAACACTGCCACATTCTGCAACAATATGGGAATCTGACATGTACGCAAGGCTGTTGTGAACCAGGCTGGCAATGGATTGCCATAATAGTCACATAACTCACTCATTTCTGCTAATTCTGTCGTATCCCCTTCCGTGAAAAACTTAACAAGGTTAAAGTACTTGTATGTGTAGTTGTTGGTGTAACCCTCCATTGACCTCATTATGGTGTCCTTTAGTACATCTCTCTTGTCTTTTGGAGTAAGCTCCAGCACTTGTTCTAGTCCAGACTCGATACTTGATAAACAATTAAGCCAATGCATCAGACCTATCAGATGTTTGTGTTTTTTTGGCAATACAAAATGCTTGCTGGAATGCTTTGGATACTTAATTTTTTTGTAGAACGATTCAAAGCTTGTTCTATCAACATAGTCATTTCCAAGTAAAGTAGCCAGCAATGGAAGGACAGTTTTGTCCAGACCATTAAAACTTTTGACAAAATTATCTGTGTGATATATTTTCACCTGGAGGTAATGATCTGATTCTCCAGAGTTCCCAACATCTTCATGTGACTTAATGGAACAGAGATTAAAATCTATGTAATCAAGTGGTATAAATCCTCCTTTTAAATCAAATACATAAAAATCAGAGTCGTTGCTAAGGACGGGACAATTCCAGTCATTTGCCAGTGCTGCAATCTGATCATCTGCTTCGTATACACAAGATACATGAGGAATGTCCATTTCCTTTACAACCTTACAAAAGGCTTCATAAGTCAATAATGGCAAAATGTTTCCTCCGCCACCGTGAGAGATAAAACTAGCAATATAGCGTCTTTTTGAAGCTCTGGCTAATACAGTGGCCAATTTTCGATCACTGGGTTCATAACCACCATCAAACACAAGGTAGGGTGAAATATTGCAGGTTCTAAAGTGACTAAACACCTGCCTAACTCGCTTGCAGAAAACATTATAGTCACCCCCATAATGACATGCTATATTGAAAAAGTCATACAGAAAAAAGTAGAAGTTGTTGCCATCGATCACAACCCTTGTGTCATGAAGCTTGTAATCTTGAAGAAATTGGGGGTTGTTATCAATAAATGCTGTTAGACCACGAATGCCCATTGTGAAACTAGTATGTCACTGTGACTTGACTTTCTGGATATGAAACTGTTACCATGTTATGAAAGAAAGCAAAGTTCTATCACAAATTAAAATGATGCAGTAGCGAGACTTAAACTTTGTGACAAGTTATCATTTGATGACAACATCAGTCATAGCTGTTTGAGTGACTTTATCTTAATGCAAAACAGCAAATGAACTTCTGGAGTTTTTACACAACAATGTCAACGCAAGCTATTAATTATTTTTGCTTCAAAATTGCTTGCATCAGCCTGAATTACACTGAACAACATCACAAGTCCAATCGTTCCGGGCCATTACTTGTATTCTTGGAGTCCAAAAGTGGTAACTGAAAAAAGGAAAATGTTTAAAATGCATTAATATTATTGTTAAAATAATTTTACTTTTGTATATCAAATTAAATAGTAACACTATATAATCAACTCACTAAAGTGAGAGTCCCTGTTTCTAAGTCTTCAAACGAGTAATTTTAAAATTTGCTTTCTACAGATATGAATTTTAGTTTCTGGATAAATCTTGTTTTGGACATTATTTTCAAGATTATCCGATAATACAACCTATCAAGAACGCCTATACCATGAATATATCACAAAGTTTTTTTAAAAAAAGGCTTTCAGGAGGTCAAGAGACTAATACAGGGTGACTGAAAATTCTCTTGCTAACCCACTAAATATCAACACTTCTCTAGTGTTATGTTATACAAATGAGGTCATGATGTTAAATTCATGAAGGAGCATGAGAAACTCACAGTACATATTTTGTATACCAAACTAATCCTGTAATTCAGCACTAACAAATAACTTTATCTTTGGTGTACTTTTTGGTACATTTTGGTGGTGATCTACAGTTTCATACTTTGCATAACATTAGATTTTAAAACTAAGACCTTACTTACCATTGCCGTTATTAAAATAACTTTAAATTGCCTTGATTTTGGTGTATGATCAGTGCAGTTTTGTTCATACTCATAGTTATTTTTACTTCCTGATCTTTAAAGGTAAATGGTCAAAAACAAATAGGCCAATGCGTAAAGAAATTTCAACCACAGTATATGAAAGTGGTATAGAGAGATGTCAACATTCTCTCCAATGTGCATAATGCAAATACCAACACTTCACTTTACACCTGTCACTCTCTATGAAGAATGAAATACATGTATATGTAGAGTGCCACCAGAAGCAGAATGTAAGAAAAAATTAGGTAAAAGATTAACCTTAAATGGTACATAAAATGAGCACCATAGCTATAAGTATAGAAACAAATTCTACTAAAGATATAAACATTCATTTATAATCCCAGTGCTTTAAAACCTGCATTTGCTACTGATTTTAACTTGTATACCTCATTTATTCATCCACTTTGGTACTTTAAAACAGCCCAGTTAGGAATGTACCCTCCTGCTATTAAAAGCTACAATGACATTTATTGACAATACCTTCCATGAACCACCATTGGAGGCAGGGGGTAGAACAAGATGACGGTGAAAACAAATGTAATTGTCCATTGAAATTAGACACAAAGACACAGTGATCCATTTCAAGAGTGCTCTTAAAACTCACCTTTTTCAACTGACAAGAACAAACTTAAAGACCTAATAATGTTTCCTACCTTACATATTTTCAGCATTTTTTTAATTATGTTTTTTAATTTCACCATCTTAACTTCATACCCATCTTTGATTTGTGCACGTTTCTAAATTAGACCACACATTCTTGTCTTATGGTCCTGATGTAAGCTAATACCTTTTGTTGACAGTGATAGCATGTGCTCATTAAGAAATATTCAGCAAATAAAAGAGATATAGTAGGATAGAGAGGATCCTATGTCACAATTGGTAATGGAGGTAATCTAAGGTATTATGTCACTATGATTTTTTCCCCTTCACATTATTGTTTTTTTCCAGACAACATCAAGTTCAGTCGAGCACCTGTGGTTGCTCACAGTTTGGTTCTCGTTATTAAAGAAAAACATTTAACAAATGCCATTATATTTTATCCATTGATGTTTCTCTAACATCATTATGTAAATTTGTTTGGGTTTTTTGTGGTTTTTTTATGGTTTAATGCCATTTTTCAGCACAAGATAGGCTATACATGACAGCCAGTAATAATGGTGGAGGAAAAACCTGGAAAACCCCAGAAAGAACCATCAACCCACAAGAAGCTACTGGCAAGCTTTCTCACATACCCACATTGGCTGAATCCGAGACTCGAACCCACATTTGCTAAATTGCTAAATTGTAGCTAAAAAGTGTTTGAAATAAATGTTATATATTTATATATGCAGATATTAATAATACAGGGAAATCATAAACTATCGATTTATACAGCTTGATCATAATGTCACGAACCAATATTACGTCTCGTGGCATTTGTTTCAGGGCACGAACTATGAACGTACTTCATAGAACAATTTTGACACGCGTGGAAAAAACTGTAGATGCCAAACAATTAATGGAGTTAATAAACATTTTTAAACAATGAATAAATGAAGCGGGTATTGCTGAACACTTTTATAGCGAGTTTTAAATTTCACGCAATATTACAAAACAAGCATTATATAATTTACGTTACAGTACGGCTTTAAGTTTAGGACACGAACCTGGGCAGATCAGTTTTGATCCAGAGTTGGGGTTTACAGTCCCTAAATCTAAAATATCTTCACTCAGATTGGGACTTATAAAAACCACAATCACAATTTGCACGTATATGTGAACAAGTTATTTTGTTTCTTAATTAAGTCTAAATGAATCCGTACCAATCCATAGATAAATTCACCCAGATACGTGAAGCGTGTGTTTTCGATGTGATGACTGTATTACAGACATTTTACTTAAGTAGAATAATCTGGATATATTATTTACAAATAAAGGTAGTGAGCTAGTCTATCATTTCATAATCGAAAAGACGCTTACTATCCCCGTTTGTTGACGATACTATCGTCCAAAGTACCGGTGTATGAAAACATGATTTCGCCAGCTGCAAATTAAGGAAGCAAACACATACATGTGTTTTCAATGTTAGGTTGGCATACACAGGGCCGTAGAGAGCGATCACGGGCCCTGGGGTAAAATATACCTGGGCCTCTCCTAGTTATTGTTAAAACAATTTTTTTTTATAAAATTAAAAATTGTTGTTCGGCCCGGGGATATTCAAGTCCATGAATAGAGCCTTTCACAAATATTAACCACAGGCACTTGATTCTGGGTAAATTCATGTATACACTCATAGAATCAAGTGCCTGTGCTTGTGTTATATGGTGAGTATATACATGAATTTACCCAGAATCAAGTGCCTGTGATATTAACTGATAACCGTGCAATCTATTATTAATACTGAGACAGATTCATGCTATTGTCTCTTTTCAATATCCTGGACTAGTTGGTTTTGACACTTTAAAGCTGGTCAGACTATTTACAGGAAAAGCTGGAACAAAACAGTAGATAATACCAGACCAAAGATTACAAACATATTCTTCATCTATAACTAGTTATACCGTTAATTCCATTAATTTCAATTAATTTTTAAATTTTAAACTGACATTGGTTATTTTACACTTTAAAAAGCATATTTTAATGTAATAGGGGAACAAACAAAAATACCAGAGTACAAATAGAAAATACTGAAACTTAGGGATGTGTGTTTATGAATGAAAACTGAACTTTGTCAGCAAGATATTTAAGACAGGCCAAACAACACAAAATAACATTTAGTTTCCCGAAGAAAAAGTCTCGTCGACCCATGTTACTTTTTCCATGTATACCTGTTTCTAATGAACTGTAAAATATCTCACCAAACTGCTTTGAGATTTTTTACTATTTATCTATTTTTTTGTTCCAGTATTTTTGTTTTCTTTTGGAATTTTCAGTTTGTTCCAGTTTCTGGTAAATAATCTGACTACTTTTAAGCACTTATATTCAACAACATGGACTTGTATCATTGCTGACAATTTACCTATTAACCATACTATATATGTATGACTCTTAGACAAATTATAAGCAACGATACGAGCACCATTTCAAAAATATACTCTCATACTGATATTTATCATTACTTTAGAACAATATATGAATAGTAAATGACAATATGATATATTTCCTCATTCTCTTCTCAGCTTTTGTTTTCAACCATATGATCAGCGCAAATAAAACCTCAAGTTTATTGTATGTCTATTTGTATGTATGTATGTTTGTATGTAATAATAATAGATTTAGCCCATGACTTTTTTCCAATACTTAACTAGCATTGTGAATATTCATACTTCATATTAATGAATGTACTGTGTGTGTGTTTGTGTGTATGCGTCTCTAATGCTGTTAGGTCCAAAAAGTGGTTGATTAAGTCACCTAAGAAATGAAAACCTTTTTCTGTTACAAAAACAAAAATTACTTGGCCCTGTGATTTTTTTAGATGTACATTGAATGATTATAGTTCTTTCATAAACAGACTTTATGTTTTATTGTGTTAATTATGAAGAGTTACAGTAATGTTTTATTGGCAATACAAAAATTGAGACGAACAACATGGTAAAGATCAATTCACTCACTTTTAACGTCCATTAATGGGTATGAAATTCCATGCATGCTCATTTTGTGTGGGGCAGAAAAACAAGGAAGTCAAATCAGATACATGTATTTACTCAAATGAAAATGAGCAATTACATGAAAATGTTGCTTGAAATGCAGAAATATAGACGCTGCAGAACATTGTCTAGAATGGATTAAACAATCCTGAGTACATTATTTACATAATGAAACAGGTATGATTTCTTATTAATATAAAAAGTTTGGTTTTTATTTAACTATATAGTCATATAATTAAACAACAAACCAAATTTAATCCAAGGAAATGCCAGTCTGGACATATATACATATCACACAGTTAAATGCACTTATACATGTACAATGAATGAAACATTCATACTACACATGAAAGGATGGTAAATGATAAATGGGCAGTACACATCTGCTTTGAAACTATGCAACATTGAAACTTGAATCTGAACAAGTATGCACCTATATAAAAAAATAGAACCCCAGTCAAAAGTTTCTATATTTGTTTCTTTCAATTGTAATTATTGCGGTTTCAGTAGGGTTTATTGGCACATTAGCACAAAACTGGCTATACAGTGTTTTTTGGAAATCATTTTTATACCTGAAGGCATGAATCCAAAAATCATATTCTTTGTACCTTTTCAGCTGCAAAAAAAATGGTTGAATTTTGGCTGCTCTTGTTTGTTAGCATTCTTCTCAGATTGTTACTAATTGTCTACGGAGAATGGCAAGACAATATAATGGAAGTCAAATACACTGATGTGGACTACTTTGTCTTCCAGGATGCTGCCAATCTTACAGTGCAAGTATGTAATAGTGTACAGGGGTTGAAGATTCTTCAAGTACACCATACACATGTCTGGCTCAATTTTGTTAAGTCTAATAAATTTTCAGTCATAGGAGAAAAAAAAGTGACTTTTATTGATTGTTATGACACTGGTGTCATTTTTGTTGTAAAATATTTTATAAAGGCTATATTATGACCAGATAAATATAAATAAGGTAATTCATGATTAATTGCCTTTGAAAGGTTAAATTTAATGGTTAAACTGATGCTTTTGAGAAGTAGACTTAATGTTTATTTGATGGAATCTCATCTGCTGTGAGAATAGTTTTCTATGCTTTAAAAAAAAATCTTTTGATAACAAGTTTTATAAATGAAAATGATGATTTGAAAGTAAATTTAAAGAATGAAAATTTATGTGCCATTGTTGTAATGGACCAGTTTAACAAAATGATAATCTGAAATTGTTTCTTGATTATATCATATAACTGTCAATATAAAAAGGTGCTTGAGATTTTGTCATGGCTTTATAAAAGCTGCTGATGAATTCAAAGCAGGAGGTGCACGCTTTTAGTTATAGATAAGGAAGTAGACTTAAGCAAAAGAAGTGAGGTAGGATTCTTTACATCCTCCATGAAATTAAGCATGATGATTGCTGCTATCAAATGCTACTACGACTACAGTTGCCTGTTTCAAATTGTCTTGCCTGTCTTTCTATTTACAGGGAAAATCTCCCTACCTTCGAGCAACCTATCGATACACACCTCTTCTTGCCTGGATGCTGCAACCAAATATTCTTTGGAACAGTGTATTTGGAAAACTTCTGTTCATATCCTTTGATGTTCTGACAGGATTTTTAATATTCTGTCTACTTCGAAATACAGACACAGTTTCCCAAAGACAATGCATTGTTGCCTCTTGCCTATGGCTTTTCAACCCTCTGCCGATGACAGTGTCCAGTCGAGGGAATGCTGAATCAATTATGACAGCTTTGATTATTACTTGCCTTCTCATGCTGCAGAAGGGAAGAGTTCTCTTGGCTGGGTGTATTTATTCGCTGTCTATACATTTTAAGATCTATCCTGTTGTGTATGCGTTGCCTATCTATTTTTACCTGGGAGATAGACCTCTGATAAAAAAGTTCAACAGAACTAGTGGTACTACAGACAGGACAGATTTGTTGAGGATAATTTTGCCAAACAAGAACCAGACAGTTTTTGTATTTAGTGCAGGATTTACATTAGCTGTTTTTACTGGATATTACTATTACAGGTGAGAAAATGAATAAAATATATTGTTTGTACTCACCTGGCCTTAAGATTAAACAGCTTATGTTATGGCCTTTGTGCTTCGTGTATTCTTCAACAATTGCTACTTGAACTTCTTCTCTAAATCACTGTTTATCAATTTTTACCAAATTTGGCACAGAGCATCCGTCTTGAAGCGCTTTCAAATTTTTACAGATTGTGTCAACCTTCTTTCAAATATGGCCACTGTTGCTAAAACTAGTTGAAACACTTTAAATGGCTTCTAAATGAAAACTGTTCAACAAAATTTGCTTAAAGTTAACAGAAAATATCCTTGCAGGAAGACCAATAAAGTTTATTCAAATGATGCTGATGCACCTTTAAAATGGCTGCTGTTTCTAAACATAGAAAAGCAACAGAAACTGAAAGTATATAATTAAATGACTTTTCCCCAAAACACTACATTGTCCAGGGTTGAAAAAAGCATCTTATTAATTTTGTAAGGCTAGAAAAATCTTTAAATACCTTTTCTCCAAAACTGTTTAATAGAATTTAATAAAACTTGACAGAAAGCAGCCTGGCATAAGAACCTTTAATAATTTTACATATGATGCCAATCTTGAATTCTGTATGGCCACTATTACCAAAATCTTGCAAAACGTTGAAATAGAATCTGATCTTCCATCTAAAAATAGAAAACCTTTTTAGCAGCATCTTTTCAAAACCAGACAACATAATTTGACTAAATTTGGCAGAACGCATTTTGGCATTGAACGTTCCAAATTTATACAACTGATGCTGATCCATCTTCCCTTGTTGCAGCCATTACTGAAAAAAAACTTGAATGCAGACTTCCCCAAATTAATTAAATGAATAATTAATTAACTACATTTAATACTATTTATCAAAAAGCATCCTGACTACAAATTCTGATAGTTGTCTAATATGGCATCCAGTACTAAAAAATAGAAAATCATTTAAAATTACTTTTTCTCCAAAAGTACTCCACTGAATTTGACAAAAAGCATCCTAGAATTTCGGACTTTAATGTTTACCAATCCACAAATAGAAATTAAACAAATATTTACAGTCTGTAAAGAATTTTACCATCTTTGACGCTCAGCATTTGGCATAGGGGCCTTTCACTATTTGGCTCATGGGCAGAAGGCAGGTAAGTGAGAAATCTTAGGCCCACTTAGGTCTCTTGTTGGACTAATGGTGAAGATGTGCCTTTCACACTAAGGACTCTATTCCCAGGGAATGTTATGTCTAATTTTCTCCACATTTAAGGGACACACAAAATTTAAAAGGTACAAAGAAAATACTTTATTCTACTTACTCCACTAGTAAAAAGGCGAGATGGTGTTATTTCCTTTGAGAATATTGCCAACCTAAATTTGTTGTCTGCACTGCATTATCATCTTTTTTTTGTTGACACTTATATTATTGCTATAAGCACTTTAGCAAGAGTTCAGTTAACCCATAAAAAAACATTTACATGTTTGAAATGCCTGGATAACTTGGGAAGAGCTGCACTATAGAATTTTCCATTCCAGATTTAACTTTAGTGTTCACCAGATTATGTTATAATAATTTAAAAAACTTGGAATACTACTGTAAGCCTTTAATGTTTGATTAACAAAACTGCCCTTTTAAAATTTTAAAATGGGAATTAACCGCCATCAAAAAGAATTTATTGACTTAAGCCATTATTCAAGCCAACAGAAATGCAGACAGACATGCACAAAATGAAAATGGATTTTTTTTTCTTTCTTTGATGACAAAGTACACCCAGTAGGCACACTTCTGTCAAGAGGGGGTGGGGGTGGTAGGATAGAATGTTGTGGCAATCTGCAATTCTGTGCTTAAAGTTCAACACTGCTTGTGCTATTTACAGTTTTTTTTGTTTCAATATTTATAGTATTTGCTTCCATTGATTCTTCCATCCATCCTTCTTTTATATTTGTCCCTATTGCGTAAATCCAAAATTGTTTAGGATATCTCTGTGAATCTTAGAATACATATTAGATTAATGATCTAGATGTACCTTTTGCTTTCCACAGTTCTTTAGTTTAAATATTTTTTTTATGTATTTGTGCATAGGTTTATCCTGCCGTAATAATTCACACTTCTGTTTCCAATTCAAAATATCAAAATGTTTAAGATATATATTTTTAGATTTGGTAAACATCAGATTAGTGATGTACATGTTCATGTGCCTTTTGAGACTCAAAAATTCTTCAAATATTTTGGCATAGTGGGGGATGTAAATAACAGATGTGTTTTTTATGCCCCAACCAGACACCAGCTCCATCTGGATATGTTATGCAGTGGTAAAAATGTATTCTGTATCACCATGTCTATCAGTCTGTCTGTAAACAGTTTCACTTATGGAGCGTAACTCTCAAACCATTCAAAATATTTCAACCAAAATGTTCATGTCAGGCAAATTGTACAAAGTGTAAAAACCAAACTCTGAACTGTTGGGTACTTTCACTGACAGTCTTTACATAAATGGGAAACTGGGGAACAGTGGTAATGTCACTTTCATGAGGGAACTTACATTAGCAGGGAACTAGGGAACAGTGGTAATGTCACTTTCATTAGGGAACTGAGGAACAGTGTTAATGTCACTTTCAGCATGAGTCTTTACGATAGCGGGGAACTAGGGAACAGTGATAATGTCACTTTCATTAGGAAACATACATAAGCAGGGAACTAGGGAACAGTGTTATTGTCACTTTCAGCTTGAGTCTTGACATAAGCAGTGAACTAGGGAACAGTGGTACTGTCACTTTCATTAGGAAACTTTACATAAGCAGTGAACTAGGGAACAGTGGTACTGTCACTTTCATTAGGAAACTTTACATAAGCAGGGAACTAGGGAACAGTGGTAATGTCACTTTCATTAGGGATCTTACATTAGCAGGGAACTAAGGAACAGTGGTAATGTAAATTTCAGTAGGAAATTTTATGTAAGCATGGAACTAGGGAACAGTGGTAATGGCACTTTCATTAGGAAACTTTACATAAGCATGGAACTAGGGAACAGTGGTACTGTCACTTTCATTAGGAAACTTTACATAAGCAGTGAACTAGGGAACAGTGGTACTGTCACTTTCATTAGGAAACTTTACATAAGCAGTGAACTAGGGAACAGTGGTAATGTCACTTTCAGTAGGAAACTTTACATAAGCATGGAACTAGGGAACAGTGGTAATGTAAATTTCAGTAGGAAACTTTACATAAGCAGTGAACTAGAGAACAGTGGTACTGTCACTTTCAGTAGGAAACTTTACATAAGCAGTGAACTAGGGAACAGTGGTACTGTCACTTTCATTAGGAAACTTTACATAAGCATGGAACTAGGGAACAGTGGTACTGTCACTTTCATTAGGAAACTTTACATAAGCATGGAACTAGGGAACAGTGGTACTGTCACTTTCATTAGGAAACTTTACATAAGTGGTAATTTAACTTTCAGCAGGAGTCTTTACTATATTTTTATTTTTTAAGTTTTTAAATACTTTCTAAAAGTTCATAATAATGGCACTTTTAATGATTTTTAAAAGCAGTTGCATCAACCCCTGCATCATGAACATAAGGGCAGATATACACGTCTTTCAATAATACTGTTTACTCTTGTGAATTTCACAAGGGTGCATTGTCTCGTACATTTCTGACCTAAATAATTGCATTTTAAAGCTAAATCTTAATTAACATAATACATAGGTTTGCTGTCAGTGAATTGTATATTTTTCTGAATAAATTTGCCTGATGATTTGCAAAACGCTGTTGCTTCGCTGACAAAGCAATGTCCACCTTATTTCCCTGTTACTGGTTCACTGACATTTTCAAACTGATTTTACTATGAAATAATTTACACGAGGCAGTTAAAATATCCAGATAACCAATTCTCTTTTTAAAAACACAAATTGCCTTTTACATTATTATATTGTTAAAGTTTCAAAACACAAGTTTGTATGTTTATATCATCAAAGGATAACGTGCAGAAATCAGGCAGTGATAGTTGGTATCTTACTCAGGGAAGGGTTAATGGTCAATCAGCTTTCAAATCACATGCCTGTGAATATGCAAGAGTTTGTCAGCATAACTGAGAACTAGGCCTAACTATGGATGACTTGATGAATACATTTTGTTACAACACAACACTAGAACTAACCTGGCTAAGATGAGGAGGACATCTAAAAAAGTATGGTCAGTCAATGCACCTCTAAAAAAAGCACATGGCAAAATTGTTTTCACATTCACAACAGAAGATAGTGAAGTTTACATTTTTTGGTGACTTACCAGTAGTCTCCCATTTTGCTTGGTAACGTGACACCTGCAGATTATAGTAATTTATAATTAAATTGATTTTATTACATTTCGTTGCTTCTTAACAAAAGCTGGTCATTAATTATTTTCCATTTCAGGTACGGATGGGACTTTTTATACCACACATACTTGTACCACATTGTGAGAAAGGACATCCGACACAACTTCTCCGTCTACTTTTATATGCTGTATCTCACCACTGGACTCAATAATTCTGTCATCCTTGGACTACTTTGTTTTCTACCACAGGTTTTACTTCTTGTTGTGTTCTCTTTCAAATTCTACAGGGATCCACCACTAGCATTTTTCCTCAATACTTTTGCATTTGTGATGCTGAACAAAGTTTGCACATCCCAGGTAAGTTTGTTTTCATTGAGATATGGTTTTCTTTCATTTTAGTTTATGAGAGTAAAATTTTGAGTAAATGATTAAAAACATTTGGGATATGCCTATCCCAGGGGTGGGCAATTGTTTTGGCTTAGGGGCCACTTTGTGGGAGTGGAGGTTAGCGGAGGGCCGCACAGTTTAAAATGATTGTATTCATTAGTTAACATTATATTTCATTTCAGAAAAAGTATAAATTGTATCATAAAAATCAATAAATAAAAATTAAACAATAGTGGTAGTTTTATTCTATTTATTTATTGTGCTAATTTCATATCATCTAGCTTTCTAGCTGCTAGCACATTTAATTATAGAATCAGTTTAATGAGACAAGTGTACCCTATCACACTTTTTTTACAATTTTTTTTAAATCAGGAGTGAAGTTGCTTGTTGAGATTTTCTTCACTGCCTGCAAGTGTATGTCTGTCAAAGAGCATCTATATTTACTCTTGTTGATCTTCATGCAAGAAAAACTTTGCTCACAAATATATGTTGATCCAAATATAGAGAACATTTTCCCACCAAATTTCTTCACACATGGGAATTTGTCAGCAGACAAAGATTTGTAAAAGTCAACTAATGTCACAGCATTAAACATTTCTTTCACTGTGTGATCTGACTGCATGTCAATTAGTTAAAGCTGCAGCTTCTCAGGTGCTGTATTAATAACAGCAGTGATAGGATAAGACCGCAAATTAAATTTAGGCTCAATTTTCTTGAAGTCCTGAAATCTTCTAGTGACCTCATCCTCCAAACTCTGTAAATGATCCCTAATCTTAGCAGAAACATTTTCAGGCACTTTCTGTTTTCCTAATAAAGGGAAATGACAAAACATGCCCTCACCTGCTTGCCTTGCAAATAGACCTAGTTTTGCTTTGAATGATTTTACATGCTTCCACATTTCAAGTGCAAACAACCCCTTTCCCCGCAATGTCACATTCAGTTCATTCAATTTCTCAAATACATCAGCTGCAAACATCATCTCATATCTCCACTCCTCACATCCCATTTTGGTCACAAAATCACAAGAAACCCCCTTTATATCCAGAAATAAGAGGATTTCATTCTGCAATACCCAGACTCTTTTTATCACTTTGCCCAAGCTCAACCACCTCACACTGTTGTGGTAAATTACATCTTCATACTCTGCCTCCATATCCTCAAGCAGTGATTTGAACTATCGATGGTCGAGTGCCCTTGCTCTGTATGTGTTCACCACACTTACAACAGGTTCTACCACATGCTTTAAGTCCAGTGCAGCTTTACAAAGGCTTTCCTGATGCAAAATGCAATGAAATGACAAGACATCACTGTCTGTGTCTTGTGCTTGTAACTTGTTTTTTAAAAGCCTAACCATACACACATTTTTTCCAGTAAAAGCTCTGGCCCCATCTGTTGTAATGCATGCCATTCTATTCCACGACAAGCCACTTTTCTCCACACAATTTACAGCACACTCAAACAAGTCCTGACCAGTGGTTGTACTTTTCATTGATTCCAGGCCAAGTAATTCCTCTGTGATGACAAAATTTTCATTAATTCCACGGATAAAAATGAGTAACTGTGCAGTGTCTTCGTTATCTGTGCTCTCATCCAGTGCCAAAGAAAACCAAACAAAAATCTTTGCTCGCAGTCTTCAGTTGCTCTGTGAGTTCATCACTGATTGAGTCAATGCGGCGCACTATAGTCCTTCTTGACAATGAAACATTTTCAAATATGCTTCTCACATCAGGACACAATAAGCTTGCACAATCTACCAAACACTGCTTAACAAACTCGCCATCCGAAAAAGGCTTGTTGCGTTTAGCGAGGTTATCATGAAACTGGCCTCTGTAGCACTATCCTGAAGTGTTGATTGCTTTGTAAATAATGTTTGTTGCTTCTTCAGTTTTGTAACACACTCTGCAGCTAGATTTTACTGTTGCAAAGACAAAATTGAAATGAAAAAGACCAACAGAAAAAGTGTGTATCTACACTGCCTGCACACACGCATTGACATAGCCGCCCTAATGGAAAACACGAGATGAATTTTCGGTCGTGCACGGGAAGCAAATCTCAGTTCAAGAGGGTTTTTCTGAATGTCTTGGTGGGCCACAAAAAACTCTGTGGCAGGCCGCATGTGGCCCATGGGCTGCAATTTGCCCACCCCTGGCCTATCCCATGTAAATGTACTTGATGGCTTTTATTAGGTGTCATCATGGTTAAGATTAACAGTGATGTCAGCTAAATTTCAAGTCGACTAATGTGTACCAAATGTATTGTAATCTTTCAAATTATTCAGTGCTAACCTGTCATATATACATTCTTAGTCTCATCTAACTCTTTAGTCTAATTTAACACTAGCATTTAGACAATCATTCTTAGTCTCATCTAACTCTGTCGTCTCATCTAACACTAGCATTAGTCATTACATTCTGTAGTCTCATCTAACATTAGCATTTAGACATCCAATTCTTAGTCTCATCTAATACTAGCATTTAGACAATCATTCTTGGTCTCATCTAACACTACTTGGGGCCCCAAATGGTTGAGTGGTCTAAAGCGCTCTCCATTACGAATCACTGCCATCTCACCTATGTATGCATCGGTTTGAGTCTCAGATTCGGCCAATGTGGGTATGTGATAAAGCTGGCCAGTAGCTTCTCATGAGTCGGTGGTTCTTTCCTTCGGTTTTCCTGGGTTCTTCCTCCACCATTAATACTGGCCACCATATATAGCCAATCGTATGCTGAAAAATGGCGTTACACCCTACAACAACAACTCTTCTAACACTAGCATTTAGATGAATCATTCTTAGTTTCATCTAACATTAGCATTTAGACTATCATTCTTAGTTTCATTTAACACTAGCATTTTACATACATTCTTAGTCTCATTTAACACTAGCATTAGACATACATTCTTAGTCTCATCTAACACTTTAGTCTCATCTAACAATATCACTGAGACACACATTCTTAATCTTATCAGACACTTTAGCATTTAGACATACATTCTTAGTTTCATCTGACCCTAGCATTTAGACTTACAGTCCTAGTTTCATCTAACACTAGCATTTTACATGCATTCTTAGTCTTATTTAACACTTTAGTCTCATCTAACAATATCAATGAGACATACATTCTTAGTCTCATCGAACAGTTTAGTCTCATCTAACAATATCACTGAGACATACATTCTTAGTCTCATCGAACACTAGCATTGACACATACATTCTTAGTCATATCTAGCACTTTAGTCTCATCTAACAATATCACTGAGACACATGTTCTTAATCTTATCAGACACTTTAGCATTTAGACATACATTCTTGGTCTCATCTAACACTAGCATTTAGACTTACAGTCCTAGTTTCATCTAACAATAGCATTTAGACATACATTCTTAGTCTCATCTAACACTAGCATTTAGACATATGTTCCTAGTTTCATCTAACACTAGCATTTAGATGTACATTCTTAGTTTCATCTAACTCTATAGTCTCATCTAACACTAGCATTTAGACATACATTCCTAGTCTCATCTAACACTAGCATTTAGACATACATTCTTAGTTTCATCTAACACTAGCATTTAGACTTACAGTCCTAGTTTCATCTAACACTGGTGATTAGACATACATTCCTAGTCTCATCTAACACTAGCATTTAGACATACATTCTTAGTTTCATCTAACACTAGCATTTAGACTTACAGTCCTAGTTTCATCTAACACTAGCGATTAGACATACATTCTTAATTTCATCTAACACTAGCATTTTGACATGCATTCCTAGTTTCATCTAACACTAGCATTTAGACTTACAGTCCTAGTTTCATCTAACACTAATGATTAGACATACATTCTTAATTTCATCTAACACTAGCATTTTGACATACATTCTTAGTTTCATCAAGCATTTAAACTATCATTCCTAGTGTCATCTAACACTAGCATTATACATACGTTCTTAGTTTCATCTAACACTAACATTTAGACATACAATTTCTTAGTCTCATCTAACACTAGCATTTAGACTCTCATTCTTAGTCTCATCTAACACTAGCATGCAGACAATCATTCTTAGTCTCATATAACATTATAGCATGCTCTGATTGATGACTGTATAATTTGCATGATTGTGGGCTTTGTATAATTTGCATGATTGTTGTAACATTATAGATGTATAACTGACCAATCAGAACCCTCTGTGCATGAGTCATAGTTCCTCTGGTACTATATGTAGGTGTCTACCTCTTTGATACCACTCTTTGTTAAGACCTCACAGTAGTTGTTTGAATATATTAAAGTTATTGATAGTTAGAACACAGCGCCTCATCTTATGTGTTAACACAATAACACAACAGTTGTAGAGTTTGTTTAATTTACATGAGTTAGATTTTTTAAATACTGTATTGTCATATATGAATTATTTAAATGTGTGTTTCCTATACTGTCTTCATACTTCTGTGGAAATCCCCTCAAGAACAATCTGTTTTAGGCATATCTCATATATCAGTCTTATTGCTTTAACAAAACGTTCCTGACCTGTCTCTCATGTTACTGGAGACAGTGAAGTAGTCAAGCATAAACCCAAATCTGCCACCCCACAATGCATTGCAAGCATAAACCCAAATCTGCCACCCCATAATGCATTGCAAGCATAAACCCAAATCTGCCACCCCATAATGCATTGCAAGCATAAACCCAAATCTGCCACCCAATAATGCATTGCAAGCATAAACCCAAATCTGCCACCCCATAATGCATTGCAAGCATAAACCCAAATCTGCCACCCCATAATGTATTGCAAGCATAAACCCAAATCTGCCACCCCATAATGCATTGGCAAGTCATGGTTTACATTTTACTTTAAACTTGATGATCCAAATATGGGGACATGATATACAATAGCAATCTGTTTTTCTGTTGTTCAATAAACGTGGGGCCCCATGCAAAAACAATTGCATTGCAGGTTAGCATGGAGTGATTGTTTTGTTTGCCTTGCCCTAAGGCGGGGCCTGACCCTTTTTAGTGCTGTAACAAGCAGTTTCTCTTTGATTCTCATATAAAAAATGTATAGCCATTGATGTAATAAATCCATGAATTCTATTTTAGAGCACACACCAGTATAAAAATAATAGTCCATATTCATAATATCAGTAATGTGTTAATTTTGTATATACCACACATCTTACAACTAAACATTGATGAAAGTGAAGTCTACACTTATGTTATTCATGGTATTAGTAAAGATAACTAATACTGCCAGTTTCAAAGAATTCATCTCATAATCTGTGTCAATAAATAAAGTTCTGAAATCCGCTATCATTGTCTGGTCATTAAACACCAATTCCATGTCTTTTCCGATATCAGTGGGTACTTACATGGAGACTGAGCTTGCGCTCTGTTGTTGACACCGTGATCATACAGTTTGTTAAAAATCTATACAATGCAGCTGAACAGGAGTCACTTGTGTGACATAAACAGACATGCATAACAAGTTGTTTGACTCTACTTGACACTTAACAAGTATCAGATTTGCAGCTGGATCAAAGGATTGTTAACTGGGGAAACAAAGCAGGTACTGCCATTGCATACTAATGGCATATCAGTCCATATGCACTGACAGATAACTTGGAACTGTTACTTGGGGAGACAAATATAAATCAAATCAAAATTTTATTGCATCAAACACACTGTATTTATTGCACAGTAGACAACATTCATAGACACTTCATTTTGCAATGAGGAATGTTTAAATCAATATTTTCAAATTTATTCATTTCGCATTTTTGTTGTTTTTTAACCTGGGCATTGAATATTATTTGAATTGTGTGATGAAAACTTTCTAGTTCACAGAGAAAGAAATAGTGTGTGAGTTATTTGGATTTTTAACATAGATTTAACAATAATTCTTCAGTCGTATCGCTACGATGTCTGCAGTGTGGCAATTTAAAGTGATGTCTAGCACTGGGGCATCATGCCACAGACATGTAATATCATGTCCCATCCAGTCACATTATCCTGACACCAGGCCAACCAGTCCTAACACTAAACTCTTAAAGCTGAGTGCCTGGCAAGGCAGCTGTTAGAAACTGTTTTATAAGTCTTTGGTATGACTTGCCTGGAGTTCAAACCCGCAACCTCCCACATTTGAGGCGGACACTCTAACCACTAGGCCACGAGAACAACAAAAAAGAGACTTTTTATAGGAAGCTGAATGAATTGCAATTTAAAATAAGATAAATCTATAAAATGACAATACTCACGGCAATGCAACACAAACCATTCCAATGAAAATGTGAAGATTAAACTGGCGTTATTTTTATTCATAGAATCAAATATAGTACTTCAGTATAATGCTGTCCATGAATGTGATAGAGAGTTATATATATCATAATGGGAGCCTATACAATACCCACATTTTAAGAGGGTTAGGGTTGTACTTAGTTTCTTTGTAATGAGTGCTCACTGTAAACAACTATGGTTACACCCCTGTAGCCCATAAGCCTTTGGAATCCTGGAAAAGTTTTGGAATTTGAAAAATAAATTTCAAGGGCCTTGAAATTATGGAATCTCTCAAAACCTTGCAAAGTTTTGGAAACGTCATTGAATTTCTAACAATCGAGTTAAAAAACTTAATTTCATACCAAACATCGATTAAAACAATTCTTCCAAGCACAACACAATTATGATTGATAAACAGTTTCATTTCATAGATTTTGTGGTCCTTGAGTTTTGTTAGGTCTGCAGGAACCCAGTAGTTAGATATACAAGTTTGACTCATATTCATTTAATTTATAAATTACAGTATATTTTGTTCTTTCAGTATTTTCTATGGTACCTGGGTCTTTTACCTGTGATATATCCAAATCTACAAATATCCTTTAGAAAAGCTGTCGCAGTTCTTTTTCTTTGGTTTGTTGGTCAGGTAAGCCATCTTTGGAGATTTTGCCCAGTTCAAATTACAATACAATCAAACAATATTCTAGAATACCTATATTTCAGTTGTTTGTATCCAAATTTTGTTACCTGGTTAAGGCACTTGGAGATTTAATTACGCATTCTCTAAGATTCATTGGTTTCTACATTCTCATCCATTAAAGAGTCCACCTACATATATCTGAACATTTGAAAGTGTGCTTCATGTTTTTAGGATTTTAAAGTTAGTCATGTTCAACAGAAAAGAAAAGTCCACTAAATGTGCTTATTAGGTGCTGTCAAATAGTTTACAACAAAATATGTACTAATGTTTTGGATTATGGACTAAAGACCCTTGTAACAACATCAATTCCATGCAGTAATGACTTCTTCCTGTGAAAATTAATACGGACAGTTACATGTACATGTACTTGAATCTGTCATGTCACAAACTTAAGTCTGTAACTATTTCTTGCCTTTGAGCTGCCAGAATAGTAATACATAAAATGCAGAGCTGATCTAAAGATTGCATTTATATGAAACACTTACAGAGTTCAGAAACCATGTACAGAAAGACTGTTGTCTTTTGTCGGCTAATAAATGAGGTTTAGTCATGCATGAAGATTACTGGTGTTAATGCACAGACTGATCTCCACCTGCTTCCTGGCACTAACTGTCTGCATGAAGTGAACAGCAAAACAAGCTCCAGTCCTTGATATTTTAGTGGAGAAGACAAGATAATGCATAGACAAAATAGAATAGAACAGAAATTTAAGCGCCACTTCTTGATATTTTATTGAAGTAGACAAGATAATGCATAGACAAAATAGAATAGAACAGAATTTAAGCTCCACTTCTTGATATTTTATTGAAGTAGACAAGATAATACAAAGACAAAAAAAGAAAAGAAAATGAAGCTCCACTTCTTGATATTTTATTGAAGATAATACAAAGACAAAAAAAGAAAAGAAAATGAAGCTCCACTTTGTGATATTTTATTGAAGTAGACAAGATAATACAAAGACAAAAAAAGAAAAGAAAATGAAGCTCCACTCTTTAATTTTTTAGTGGAGAAGACCTTATTATATAGAGGAAAGAAAAAAGTGAAATATATGATACAAATAGAAGGAACCATAAGCAAACCCTTAAAATTTATTTTCATCTCAGATATTAATAGTAATAATATCTGCTTTTATTACATTGCTTTTACTTTTCCTGGTGCCAGTCTCCAGCGCAAGGTGAATTTTTTCCTCCATTTCATAATTGGGTTCATAGCCAAAAAAAATAATCATAATCCTTCATCGCTTTTATTCAGACTATTGTCCATCTTTGATTTGGACTTTGTGGTTATCACACACAATTTATGTCTGTTTTGGCATAATAGCCAGTCATATTTAATCTTTTTTCCCAAAATCTATATGTTTTAAATGTTTTGTGTCTGAATTTTTTTATTAAGACCTGTGCATTGTTTGTACAATTTTATCTCATTTATTATAAGTGTTTGGGTAGGAATAATTCATTTCAGATTTGTTCTAGTTGTTTTGTTATTTTATTTTTCTTGCAGCCTTTCAAAATGCCACACAAATTTGACAAATGCATCAAGAACGTTGCTTAGGACACTCACTCCACCTATTTGTCATATACTAAGACACGCATTGATGTTTGTCCTTTCATGTGCATTGTGCTCAGATGAAGTGTAAGGGATTTGGCAGAAAGGTGTTGCTCCTGTAATGGTATAATTAAGGACCCACATCCTCTTCATCTCATGTAGACCCACTCTGATCTAAAAAGGGTTCAATTGCACTTTCCAGTTAATAGAAATAGCCAGTACCAGTAAGCAAGATGTCCTTTCTGACAAAAAATCCCACTTCCATCTTCAACTCACTCTGTGTCCAGTCAAGGTGATCTAGAACATTAGATGGGGTAGGGACTTCTTGAGCAAGCTTCCATCACCTGAATGGTCATTGTGACTGAGCAGTGAACAGGGCAATAGATGTAGGTCACTGGGTTTAGCTAACAAACACCAATTACTGGGCACCAGGTCAACAGTTACAGGGCACCCAGTTTTAGTCACATGGTAACACATGGCTATGATGAAGGCACAGATGTTGCCACGAGACCAAGAGGCAGTCAAGACAGGATTGGTCGATACTATCATCCATGCTGTTGCTTCTGCTAGCAGCTGCTTGGTACATTTGTCTACATTGCCATAATTGGTTTTCTCAAATACTCAAAGTGTGGCATTCTATTCCCAGATCTTCCTTGTTTCAAAAGTAGGGGTAAATTTCACACCTGTACATACATTTCTCCATTAAATAGATTTCTTCAGGAAGTGTGTTTCAAGAGGAGACATCTGCCTCATTCATGAACACCATAATGGAAAACTATTTTCATGTCCCCAGCCATCAGAAATTCTTTGAGTTTTGTGTAGACAAGGAGATTTTTATATATCAAGCTCATCCCCTTTGCTTGGCTTCCACTCAGAACCTTTGCTAGGTTGACAGGAACAATAGTAGCTTGCATACGGTGATTAGGGCAGTAGCTATGTAGTAAGTAGTCTTGCAACTGTTATTATTTATTTTTGGACACATACTGACAGTGATCAGTTTCTCAAAACTCTAAAAATCTAAGCCATACAGGTATTAGATTAGGAATGCATTAGCTGGCTTTATGCCAGAAATTATCATAAATTGGGTGAGGCAATAAACTAAGGATGGAAAAATCTGCATGTTCAAATTAGAAATTAACCAAGACCTTGGACCACTGGTATTTTCAACTCTGCATTAAGGGTTACCATCATCCTGTAGTTAGATAACTCCTTGAGAAACCATGTTTTCAGATGTACCTAAACATTGAGACATGTCACTTTGGTGAAAATCATTGATGTAACTAACACCAATGCTATGCAATCTCAGTCCTAGTCAAAGGACAGGTGATGGGAGTGACTAAGGCATTGGACTGGAACTAGGTCTTCAGTTACTAATTGGAGGACGAAACTCACTTTGGACTGGCAACTATAATGTCAGATAAAACAAAAATAAAAAATTATTAATAGATAATATACTACTGCTGATAAAGTCTGTAATTAGAAAAGTGGAATGTTTTGCTTTTTCTTTTATTTGTACCTTACTTTTTCATTTTATTTCTTTTTTGTCTTTGTTTTACAGGGATGGAGCTGGCTATTAAAAAAAGTTGTTGCCCCAAAACTTGCAAACCTCAATATTTTGTCAGAATGTTTCAAAAAATGTAGATATTTTCATAATAAAGTACTAATTGTCTATCTCAACATCCTCAGGACCAAGGTAATAGTGTCAACATAAGCAAATGTTATGGGGGGGGGGAGGCTGAAAATAAATTGAAATTTTGTATAGAGGTGAAATATTTGCAAGATCACAAGCCAACAGTCATGAAGATTGAAACAGAGAAAAAAAAATTGGAAATTTTGATTAAATGAAGATAACTAGTCTGAAATACATTTGCATATTGACAAGCCACATTTGTGTAGTACACTCCACAACATGTTGAATATACATGCATATATAAAAATCCATGAATCTGAGTATTCAATCAATAGTTAGAAAATGCATGCCTTTCAAATTCTGTTAGAAAACACAACTAAAACATATATTTAAAAAATGGTAGTCCTCATTTGATTGATATCCCATTGTCAACAAACACATTTCCCAGAAACAATTCGCTCTGAACTTTATTATCCAAGTAGCACATGGCTGTATATTTGCTTTTATATACATGTACTTAAATTGGCCTAGATTTTGATCAGCCAGAGACAACTACACTAATGTAGAGGCTACCAAGGTGATGAAGCTATTTATTTGGAAATTAAAACAGAGTGAACAAATTAAAAAGTTTAACATTATTGTGAGATGTCCCACCTTCATTTAATTTGATGGACAGATATCTTATGTTTTCAAATATTTTAACTTTATTTGGTGTTTTAAACCACCATTGGTAGTGATTGTAAGCATAAACTTTTTTGTTTCAAACAGAAAACTTTCACAGCACAATAAATATGTTCCAATTACTATATTAAAATGAAATAATGCTTTTATTTAAGCATGTTGCCAACTTTCTTTGATCAAAAGTCTTAGAATGCTTTGATGAAGGTTCATGTGTTATTCAAGGCCACTAAATGCGCTCTTTAAAGGACCAAATAAATGCCTATTTATTTTTTGTTTGTTTAGGATTTTTAACGTAGCTTTAACAAAAATTTCAGTCATATCGCTCTGATGTCTGCAGTGAGACAGTATATAGCGATGTCTAGTGCTGGGGCATCATGCCATAGACATGTAGCATGATATTCCACCCAGTCACGTTATACTGACACCAGGCCGACCAGTCCTAACACTAACCTCTTAATGTTGAGTACCAAGTGAGGTAGCTTTTAGTACCATTTTTGTAAGTCTTTGGTATGACTCGGCCGGGAATCGAATCCATGACCTCCCGCTTCCATGGTGGATGCTCTAACCACTATCCCACTGGATCTGTTACCTATTTGTTATTGCTGTGGCAAAATCATATAATTGTAAAATGGTGATGGAGACAGAATGTTTTCTTTGAAAATACATTTACTTAGTATCAGAACAATCAATGCTTTAAAGGTAATCAGATGTCTTTGAAGTTTCAGCAAAGCTATTTTTTCTAGTACATTTTTCATAAAGGAAAATAAAATTGTCATTGTCTGGTTGATTGTAGTCATTCTTGTTCCTGATTTCAGAGGTGGTCGATTGTAGCTACTGTAGTCAGGTTGCATGACTAGATGAGTTACAGCAAAGAGGACTAAGGCCAGACATCAGCAAAAGCGGGTTACAATATAACAATGCCATGTTAGGGTGGTTTGTCAATATGAACAAAGGATTTGTTTATGTAAGATTCCAATGCAATTTTATATCCAAGTTCCTGTCATGGTGCCTTTGAATTTCTAGACTCCAAACCCAAGACTGTATATACAGTTTTTGACAGCCAAAAATGTTATCACCTAAACGACTGCCAGATGATATATTTTTTTGCCAATAAGAAAAATATCACAATTTACAACATTGCCAAAGTCCAGTGTGATCCCTGGTTTTATCTATAGCACTATAACACATAACAAGATGTGGATCTTGTTCTGCTGTTCACTTAATGCAGATGGTTGAAAGCAGGCAGGCTTTCAGTCGTAAGAGACCAATTCGGGTTACAATTGACAAATAGGATGCAGTGACTGTAAACAATTGTTTTGCATTTTTTTAACGAATAATTAGTCAGTTGAGCTTAGATTTATATGTTCTAATGCTAGGATTCAGTAGAAATACATCATTAAAGTCAGATGTTAGTAAAGATGATTTATATTTTTTTACCAGCATTTGGTTACCTCACAGCGAATCAACATTTAAATGGAAGATGTAACATATTCATAATTGATACTGTATAATAGGTAGATTGGGGGCAAAGGTAAAAGGTTAGTTATGTGTTGATGGGAGGCAAAGGTAAAGGTGTAGAATCTGGGGAGTAAAGGGTTAAACAGATTAATTAATAAGTAAGTGCTGTAGTACTTTAAATTAGAACGGGTATTGCTCAAATATTCACAATGTCTTGTACAATCTCTCTTCCAAATCTTATCTTGTATCCATGCAAGCATTGTTGTGTGATCATTATCAGCCCTCAGTTTAAAAAAAGTTTTACGGAGCATCTATTTGTTTCAGGGAATATGGTTGCTTCCTGCCTATCTACTGGAGTTTGAGGGACACAACACCTTCCTTTTCATCTGGCTGGCAGGAATCCTCTTTTTCCTTATTAATATGTATATCCTACTGACAGTGATTGCTGCTGTCTCACAAACCTCACATACCTGTTGGTCTCGCACACCTGTACACCATGATCAGCTATCCACACCTCATTCTCAAAAGAAGGTACTGAAGAAGGTTAAGATGACTTGAATCCAAAGATTTAGAATGAAGTTATATATTGGTAATGCATCTTCTAATGTCCAGTTTGTATTGATCTGCTATTGATAGTAACAGTTAACCATTTATAATTAAAATGGCATGAAGTTTAGGTTTATGTATCTATCCTAGTAGTATTTACTATTATAAAAATTACAGCAAGTATTAGCATTAGTCGATATTTCACAATCTGCATCTCTATATTAGTAATTACAGACCATTTCCTTCCTTTTTTTTCCTTTTTTATCATCACCTTTCATTTAAACGGATGTTAAGATTGTTGCAAGTTTACTTATGACTGGTCCATGGCACTCAGAGTGGAATAGTCACTTCTGGATTCAATTTAGAATTGTGTATTGTTTTCATTGTAACTCGGTGAGTAAATATAGTACCCTAGCATGTTTGTTTTGTTTTTGTTTCCTGTAGAAAAACTGCCATCTCAGGGTGCCAGATATGCTTAATTGAAACATCTGTAACATTAAACACTGTGTCATTGTATTTCTTTGGCAGTTTTCTCAAGCAGAGTTGTACATTGTTTATTACAAATCTTAAGATTTCTCCCATTTTTACCTGTGAATATATTACAGAATATTAGAACAAGAGCCAACCCAACTTCTAGCAGCTGAAAAGACTTCTTCGTTCCCACAATTCCTGTAGGATGCCTGAATTAGTGCTAGAATTTACAAATTGGTTTCCACTTTTCAAAAGCACATTGCAGAATTAGATGTAAAAATCTGCTGACAAGTCACTAAATTCTTGTTTACGACATAGTTGTATTTATTAAATTGAATCAATGAGAATTTGTCATTGACATTGGTGATTTTGATTATTGGTAGTTCCAGTCTCCTAAGACATTTCGTAATATGGTATAAGGGAATTATTTTGCTTATTTCATATTTAGGATAAACAAAAGTTGGGTGTATATTTAATATGCAAGAACATAAACAGTATATTTATCTCTCAGTTCTCTGGTGGCATAAAATAATTTCGACGGAATCCATGTTAAAAAGTTACAGTTTAGGTTTCCTTATGCTTTCCAGAAATGAATTCATTTTTTTTCATAAATAAATTAACATTTCTTTCTCTCCTTACTAGATGTCCTTCACTGGTACTATCATAGTCAGGGCATTATTAAGTTCCATATTGCACACTTTAAAGTTGGTGACCAAATTTGCTCAGTTCCTCCACAAGATGTTTTACTGTAGAATAAAATAATTAACACAGTAGACATCCCCATACACTTTCTTTTCTTATGCTTCTTTGTTTCAGCTACAATTAATTTATCACTTCCATCTGTCTTTGTTGAGGAGTTTACTGTTTTGGATCCAGCAAATATTGTCATGTTTTTCTTTACCAATAATAGCATGTTCTTCTGTCGTAAAAATAATTGACACAGAATCTAGCACGCTATGGTTATTGTTATTGAAAAAGTACATTAGTTTGCCAGAAATTCATTTAAATCATTAGAATAACAATAATAAAATAAAATTAATAAAAAGCTTAATAAAGAAATATTAATAAGTATGGAAAACAGTTAATGAGGATAATAAATAGAAACAGGTAAGCTACTGCAAACCAAGAAGGGGCCCCTAGTGGTCTAAAGCGCTCTTCGTTACGGATCACTGCCATCTCACCTCTGTCTGCATGGGTTCGAGTCTGAGATTCGGCTGTTAAAATGTAGTTATGTGAGAAAGCTTGCCAGTAGCTTCTCGTGGGTTGGTGGTTCTTTCTGGTGGTTTTCCCGGGTTTTTCCTCCACCAATAATACTGGCCACCATGTGCTGAAAAATGGCGTTAAACCCTATAACAACAAAAACAACAACAGCAAGCCAAGAAGATTTTTCTCCTTTGCTAAGTATGTATGAAACTCTTATGGGGCAATACAATTTTAGATTACTGAAAATTATCTCCTTCCGTGCTTAAAGAAATATTTTGCTTGTAATAAAAAACAAATATTGCAGTTCACACCTCAACAGATTGCAGCTTTACCATAAATTCTTCTGATCTCCAACCTGATGCAGCATGTTCTCAGTTGCATTGATAATTTTGTCAAAATCTGTTTCAACCATTTCCACTGAAAAGTCGTCTGTTGTGTGTTAACCAAATTTAATATTTCTTATGTTTTTCTTGAGAAAGTTTTGCTTTCATCCTTATCTTTATTTATTTTATGGCATAAACAATTAATAATTGCTTGAAAGACTTGGGTAGATTAGAATGGAGTGAATTTACCAACATGTTAATCATCCCTTTCTTTTTCAACTATCCTTTTCTCCATTCCCTTGGCAGTCGAATATTAAACATTGTCATTACCACATGGTTATGACAAGTTGCTGATATGTTTGGACTTTCTGTATTCAATGGTGAGCATTTTTTTGTTGGTAAAAAATAATTTGGCTAGTATAATAAACATGCTCTCTTCATACAAATGAAGGTAATGTTATGCATAATTATATGGCTTCCACATTCAGACGATTCATGTGTCAAAAAAAAATAAATGTTATTTTTAGCAAAGCTGGTGAAATTGGTGGACAAGATTACTGATGGTTCTTTACTTGATGCAGTCTTCTGCCTTGACTATGTTCTTTTTGGACTAGACTTTTCCAAGTGACCATCTTCTACTGATATTGCCAATGAGCTTTATTGTGATAACAATATGGTCAAACCATCACACGCAAACAGGACCTTTTTGAATGAAACACATGGCAAAGGATGTGTTTCAGATTCATCAGCAGTATTGGCATCAATATATTGTCTTCCAAGAAGAACTGCTCTGCACTGTTTGTCAACAGCCATCTGAATGAGGACAAGAAGTTTTTGATTCATTGAGCCATCATTTGTATTATTGACTTTGTATTATGCAGCAGAAGAATCAACTGGAGCTTGTCCACACCTCTGCCAAATAATTACCCACAAGGATGGCAGTTTTTTCCCATGTGTTTTCATCTTTTTCTTTAGTCACCATATCAAATCTATTAAAATGTAAGTCATCATTGAAGCTTTAATGTTTGTGTGGGTGTTTTCCAAAAATTCTTTTGTCCAGCTGCAAGTCAGAAATTACAATAATTCTTACAAAAATCAAGGAAGCGAAAACAATGTCATGTCATCACTTTTGGTGAGAAATTCATGTGAATATAACAATCCTTTCCTGAGAAATAGCATTACAGTGGCTGTCATGGTGTACATGTTTAATGTCAGAACAGAATCATTTCAACGGCTATCATGGTGACCATGCTGGGTGTCAGATCAGAACCATTTTCATTTTCTATAGTGATAAAAGATTGCAATAGGCTTCCTGTGTCATGAAAGGTTCGCACATGGCTTATTTATGGTGTTCTGGACCTTTCTGTCCCCTTTTTTCTAATTTGGTTAGGTTTTCGACCTACAGAAGAAGTTCGTGTTGCAGTTCTTCTGCCATCTATTGAGTAAATCATACTTGGATGATCTTTTTCACAGTCAGTAAAATATATTTTTGTTTTCTTATTTCATTGTTCTTCTGTCATTTGGCCCAGTGATCAATGTTGACAAGGTGATGAAATATCTTTCACTGAGGCGATAATTGCACATGTTGTTCAGATGACATTTCTCTTCCTGCTCATTAATCGCTGAAGCGGTTTGACAGACTTTGGTAAATCAGCTAGCTTCTATTTTATGGCAGATTTTAGGATGTGATTGTCACAGTTTGAGTTGCTGTTTGTCTGTCTGTGTGCTTGTAATTTTGCCATTTTTGGCCGGGCAATGGCTTCTTTGAACATTGGATACAATCTTGTGTCAAAGTAGATACAGAACATTCTTTCACTACAGTGCGAGTATTTGTCATCATTGACAGAATGTAATTGGTCGAGTCTTTCTTGGCAGGTATCAATGTCTGTTTTTTTGTACAAAACAATTTGAGCTAAAATTCTAAATCAAGCACTACCTGGTGATCTTCAAGAAACCTCTGTTAGCCACACTGCCTAGACTTCAAAGAATGCTTTTAAGACTGCAGAACTACAGTTTTTACTTAACATTTAGTCCAGGAAAAGAGTTAATTGCAGATACATTGTCAAGAGTATACAGACAGACAAGTGCGAGCTCATGTGTCAACCAATGAAAAGAGCTACATGTATTATGAATAACCTTTTTAGCCAATCATATTTCGGCGTTGTCGTGTGTGCCTAATACTTTAACTGTTTTGAACTGATTGTTTATGATATGTGCAGTGAAGTAGAAAATGTCTAATTCTTGCATGGAACAGGATTCCTAAAGTTAAATCGAATATTAAAAACTTACTTTTGCATTTACCTCTGTTCTGTAATTAAAGAATTCGTGTATGCAGTGGATTTAGTATGGAAAATCATGAGTGTACCGAAGTGATGTGAACTTGATCCAATTCCAACATCACAGCTGCTTGAGCGCTTTGACCCAATATTGCCTTCACTAACTGATGTTATTAACATCTCTCTCTCATCCAGGGAACTCCCATAATTTTTTAAAACTGCCATTGTAAAGCCTGTACTGAAGAAACCAACACCTGACCATATGATAACGACTTAAAGAACTACAGCCCAGTTTCTAATCTCCCGTTCACATAAAAAATCTTAGAAAAAATTGTTCTAACTAAACTTGTGTCTCATTTGAATTCAAACAGTCTTTTTAGCAATGTACAGTCTGCATATCTGAAAGTATTTAATGACATTCTCTCTACTTTGGACAGTGGAAAGATTATAGTCCTCATCCTCCTTGATTTGTCTGCAGCATTTGACACAATAGACCATGATATATTACTTCACCGTCTCCAACTTGTATTTGGCATTCACAATACAGCCTTACTGTGGTTCGAGTCCTACTTAGTCAACAGGACACAAATTGTATCTGTAAATGGAATACACTCCAGCCTAGTTGAACTATGTTATGGTGTTCCACAGTGATCTGTTCTTGGACCTGGTCACTTCATTCTTTACACTCAGCCACTCTCAAGTGTCAGAGATCATCACCCAGTGTCTCACCAATTGTACACTGACACCGAAATATACAAGTCTAGCCGCCCAACTGAAGTTGATGCTACCATTCAAGGAGTAGAGAGGTGCATTTCTGATGTGAAGTCATGGATGACATGTAACAAGCTGCAGATGAATGATGATAAAACTGAGGCCATTCTGATTACAACACATACTTTCTCATTCACATCATTTACCTCAAACAATAAATATCAGCAAACAACTCCAACATTAAATTCACACAGTCAGTACGAAACCTAGGTGTTACTCTGGACAATACTCTCACATTGCACCAACATGTCATGAACATGTGCAAGGCTGTATATCTTGAGTTGAGACGCATCAGTTCCATTCGCAAATAGCTTTCAGTTGATGCCACTAAAAGTTAAAACACTTGTGTGTTCATTAATACTTTAAAGACTGGACTCTTCTAACTCAATTCTGTCTGGTTCGTATCAATATCTACTCCTTAAACTTCAAAAAGTTAAAAACACAGCTGCTCAGATCATTTTTAGAGGACCAAAATCAAGAGCACACCTCCCTGCTGCTCTGTTCTTTACACTGGCTGTCCATTTGATCCAGAATCAAACACAAAATTTGTTCTCTGTGCTATGTTTCACTGACGGACTTCAGTCCAGCATACCTATTTGGCCTCACAAATGTGTACACACCAGCGAGATACTTGTGCTCATCTTCTGACAATCATATACTCATTATTCCCACTATGAAAACGAAGTCATATGGACATGTTCTTTTGCATACCAGGGCCGAGCAAAGTGGAATGAATTGCCCATTGAAAAAAGACACAAAGTCACAGTGATCCCATTCAAGCGTGCTCTTAAAACTCACCTTTTTTGACTGCAAGAACAAACTTAAAGACCTAATAATGTTTCCTACCATAAATATTTTCACCATGTTTTCTTCTCCAATTTGTTAGTTTGTTTTTGTTTATTGTATTCATATCATTATAGACATTATAAAGTGCTTAGAGCTTTTAAAAATTAGGCACTATACAAAGTCTTCATTATTATTATTTGACTAGGTTTTATGTCATGGGATTGGCTGTAAATGGTCTGGATTTTTTTTTAATAATGAAAAAATTATTGGGCCTACTTTCACTTCCATTTTAGTTTCCAGTTCTTTTCTATAAGCTTTGCCTGTTTGAACATCTTTCAATCCACTATGACATCAGCTCAAATTAATATTATTCCCTTTGTGAGTGCTTAGGTTTGGTAATTTAATCCAATAATAAAACAACACAATAGTCAATCCATTAGCTTTCTTTGGAGAATGCATCCTCATTTTTTTCTTTCATTTCTCTTTGTTTGGATATTTTTTGTCCATTGTAATTTGTACAGTAGAATCTGTCTTGAAAAACCACCCCTTCTGCCAAAAAAATAATGGTCTCTCAAGACAGGTGTTCTCTCATAACAGGTTCTAATACTATAATCAATAAGTCTGTGGATGGAAATTCTGGTCTCTCAAAACAGGTGGTCTCATAGCAGTGGTCTCTCAAGACAGGTTTTTACTGATAACAAGTAATTCTGATAAGATCCAGGAAACAAGAGTTTATTAAAACTACAATACGTCAGCCTGAAATTCATTCATTTAATAATAACAAGGACAAGAAAAACAATAAAATGGTTATTAAATACCCTTATACATGAAATGTTCTTCAGTCAACTAATGATGACAGTAGATGAATATATCTCAATCAATGGATGCTTGTGAGTTGCATTCTTTTTTCATCATTGGAACTTGAATGGTCAGTAACTCACTGCATGGTTTTCAAAACTTATTGATATGCCTGGACCTCCGACTTCAATGGTCAATATGTTTTATGTTGGAATGAAATAATTTGAGTAATACTCTTTCTTGAAAAAGATCTAAGTGATCCATTGCTAATGGCATAGTCAATAAATGATGAAAACTCGTTAAGAAGAGCAACTAAAAAAAAGTTATTTTTAGTGCATCAAATCAAATTTCCATGTATGCACAAGTACCTAGCAAATGTTTCTAAACTTTCTTGGATTAACAGACCTACATTGGCTCTCATTGTTACGCAATGGAAAAATAAAACTAAGACCAATGGAAAAAAATGAAGTGAAGCAAAATTGAAGCAACACAAAGTTTGTGATGCTAAACTACTCTGTGAGTGCTGCCCAAAGATAATTTAATAACGAAAATAAACCATGTCAATTCACATCTTCAAGTTCAATAAAAGGGATATTCATATTAGTCCAGAAGGTTCCAGTGGTGGAATAGTTGCCAGTCTTCAGTAAACTGGTTTGACTAATATCCAAATGCTGGTAGAATCACATGCATGCATGCTTATGGCACAACATAAATAATCACTCCATACAGTCATGAAAACTTGTTCATAAATTTCTTTTACCTGCAACTTTCCTACATAATTGAAATGAAAAGAAATGGTGCGGACAGTATCTTTAAGCTTTTATGAAGGCCTTGCTTTGGGCAATGTAATTCCATTCAAAGCCTTCTCATGGCTGTGATCAGTAGTCACTTCAAGACTGAAGAACTTGGACTTCACCTATTTTGGGGTTGGCAGGGATACTCATTTTTATAAGTTTCAGTGAAGTATGAATATAACAACCTCTAAGGAGCAGTGATCCATCTCAACAGACAGTGGAACCGCTTCCCCAATCCATAAATTTGAATACCAGTGAAAATGTTATTTTTGTAAACAAAACACATTAAAAAAAATTATTTCAATGAAAATATATTTTTTTTATACGATAATTGGTACATTATCTATCCAAAAAAATCAAGTCCTTTTCAAGGCAGACTTGGGCCAACATGTTTTCCTCTTGGAAAATAAGTTGGCAGTATCCTTCCCATTCAATGCAGTTTAAATATATGACCCTTATGGTCTCCTCCAAAATGAAACAGGACAGCATCTTGTAAATCCAAGATCCTGAAACCTATTCAATCTGTTCTCTAATAGAATAAAATAAGTAGCAACATCCTTCATTAAAGGCCTGCTAAAGGCATGAATCACTATGTGTTCATTAGCTGGAAATAGTTTGAAAGTATCTTCTCAATTCAAGGCTTACTGAAAACCTAGTCAGTGTGTTCTGCAGTGGAATAAAAAAGAAGAGAAATAGTTGGACAGTATATTCGCCAGTGGAATAAAATAAAAGGAAATAGTTGGGCAGTATTTTTCAATTCAAAGCTCCCTGAAACCAAGCCAGTATGTTCTACTATATAATAAAATAAGTTGGGCAGTATTCTTCTCTCTCAGAGCATTCTGAAAGCAAATAGTCAACATGGGGAAGAAATAAAATACTGTGGGAGTATTATTCCTGTTGAAGGCCTTCTGAAGGCAGAGTCCATTTTATTCTCTGGAATTATGTAGTTACATCCTCATCACATCTAAAAGACCTTCTGAAGGCCTGACTTTTGGAGCTGGATAATTTCAGTAGTGACCATCCCATTCAAGGCCTTCTGATGGCAGTGGTGCAATGATATGTGTTCACATTGGATGAAGTGGTGCATATGTGTTCATATTAGGAATAGTTACTTCCCCTTGATCTTAACAGAAAGGCCAAGAACTGATAATTGTACCTATTTTGCAAACTTTGTGGCAGTTATCTGACTGTTACATAAGTATGGTTAGATAGAATCGTCCTCATAACCATGAAAATGTATGTCTCTTGTGAAAGTGATATTGAAATCTATGTATAACGTTTTATTCGCATCATAACCTGTATTTACCTAAATATTCTTGATTACAGGTGAAAATTTTAGCTGCTTTGCAAAGTTAGTTTAAGAAGACATAGAAATCTATATGTATATTTTGTTACCTATACATAAACATAGGAACTCTAATATTGTTGTAATTTACACTGAATAGTAATGATATAGTGATATAGCTCATTATCTCTCTCTCTCTCTCTCTCTCTCTCATATATATATTATTTAATTTGAGACAGTGGCTTACATTACCTCAATAAAATTGCTATTTGGTAACATTACATTTACCTGAAATATTTAATTTGGGACAGTGATGTAAATTACCTCGATAAAATGTATTTGGTAATGTCACATGTATTATACGGTTGCCATATCTCCTGGAATCCTGGACAAGTTTTGTCATTTAAAAACCAAATTTCAAGGGCCTTGAAATGTCATGAAATTTTTCAAAACCTTGCAAAAGCTTCAAAAAGTCGTGGAATTTCTGACAATGGAGTTGAAACAATTGATAATAGTTTAAGTCATAGAGCACAAAGACATGATTCAAAAAACTCGTTTCAAGCACGACACAGTTATGATTGATAATTTAATATACTTTGGTATTTATGTTTTGTAAAATGGCCCTGGAAAAGTTTTTAAAAGTCATGGTTGTTAAGCATGCAGGAATCCAGGACTACCAGGTAATTTGGGACAGTGGTGTACATTACCTAAATAAAACACATTTGGTAATGTTACATTTATTATGTAATTTTATGACAATGTACATTGTCTCATTAAAACGTATTTGGTAAAGTTATATGTATTATGTATTTACTATTTTGTAATTGTGGAGTACATTCACTCAATAAAGTTTATTTGGTAATATTACATGTATCATTTGGTTAAGTGGTATACATTACCTCAATAAAACTTATTTCATAATGTTACATATGTGATTTGGGGAAAGTGATGTAAATTAGCACACAAAAATCCCACTTCAATTTAGTTAGAAGGTAACAACTTCCATACATACTCTAAAAAATGTTTTATTTGTAGATGTCAGTAATTATAACATTTATAATAAAACCAAATTTGCAGCAAAGTATGTTTCTTCGATAATACTTGCTCCATCATAACACGCTTGGAGTACATGCAATGCCATTCACTTCTTTCAACCTACAAAAGACATTCACCATATTTTTAAAATTTCTTTTAGCATCAAATATACTAGAAAGGTTTTCTCCTTGCTGAGATGAAAGTCTGCTGAGTGGTCTCCCACTGTCATTTCCAGTCTTTTCTTGCTTTATGACATATATTAAGCCATAGTAGGATGGTAGCTGTTTGTGGCACCTAGGAGAGTTGTATCTCTGCTTGCACCACTTGTAGAAAACTTTTTCAATTACTAACTTTTTCGGATATGGGGGGCCATTTAATCTGAAAAATTCTATCCATTATCTAAGCTATATCTCTGGTCTGGGATAGAAAAGCTGCATTCTCAGTTGTTTAAGCATACAGGGATAAGACACAATTTCCAGGAAATCTCCACTGCTTATTTGCAAGGTTATTGATCCATGATTTTTATACTCCAGTCAAATAATGTTATGATGTCCATCATATTCACACAATAACTCAAGTTGTTGACTATCAACATTTACCAAATATTGATTATGGATTGCCCATGTGGTTAGGAGACACTGCGACTAAAAAAAAGAAATATGGTTTTCACACAATAACTCAAGTTCTTGCATGATCTACATTTCCCAAATGTGGATAGCTTGCACTTGAGTATGGAAGAACTCTTGTTTGGCAGAAAAAAAGTCAAGGTCACTATGATGGAAAAAGGATCCACATAAAACAGAAGTACTCCACCATCTTCAGGTACCAACCTTTGTGCATGGCTTACACTTAGGTTCAAGGAGAACCCCATAAATTTTGACCTGAAAAGGTCAAGATCACTATGTTGTAAAGAAGATCAATGGTATCTGAACAACAACAGAAATTTTCCATAATCTGTGGTTACCAAACTTTGAATTACTTCCTCTTGAGCAAGAACACTCTTAGATTTGGAGTTAAAAGGTCAGAGGTCAATGTCACTGAAATATTAAAAATAGTTCTGCATCATAACATTAGTTCTACATAAAATGCTTCAAGTAATCATTGTAGATGGCTTGCATATAAAGTAAGGAAGACTATTAGTTTTGGGGTCAAAGGTCATGGTCCCTGTTACTGAATGAAGAATAATAGCTTCTGTGCAATAACATTAGATCTAAATCACACTCCAGCACCCAATGTTGACTGCTTGCACTAAAGGCATGGAACTGTGGCTGAAGAAGAAAAAAATGGTTTCAGCACCAAAAATTTAATTTATGTACATAGTGGATAATAAATACAGGACAGGCATATAATGAGTCATTCATAGTAAACTTTAGACTCACTTGAGGGGAGCAATCAGGGTTATTCCCAACTCTGATTATATTCCTTTCAACATGTAGACAGGGGAAAGGCATATGAATCGAGACCATTTCAATTCAGATTAAGGACACCGACTGCCCAGGTCTTCAAACCAGGGACTGGAATGAAGATTGAGAACTTGTATTTGATGATGTCCGCCCAGGTCTTCAAACCAGGGACTGGAATGAAGATTGAGAACTTGTATTTGATGATGTCCAAGTTGTCAGACAGAACAAGAATGTCTTTTCCAGACATTTTGGGGCAGGAATTCTCACATCCATTTGAGACAGGAGTCCCTCAAACGGAATCATACTTGACTGGCCAGAAAGAATTTCCACAAATTCAAGATAAGAACATTAATTCTTTTTAACTGCCGAATACTGAATCCATGTTTTGATGTACTTGAGCAATATGTAGATTTTCAAAAATGGCCACCATGGTGGTTACATTTGAAACAAGATTCATTTAGGAACAACTAGATTTGATATAATAACCTTGTATTTCGATATAACCCTCCAATCAGGAGATGGTTTTCAAGATGGCTACTTTGGTGGTCATACTGGACATCAGATCAGCACCATTTTCATTTTGACCAACTCGGCAGGGGTTTAGTTAAAATCTTAAAATGTGACCCTCCATCGTGGAGAATGAGTTTATGATGGTCATATTGAAGGTCAAATTGGCATTATTTTCATTCATGAACTACTAGACACCATACAAACTCTTTTTGTGAAAATTCCATGTCAATATCACTTTCTGTATAGGACATGTATCAATTAACAGATTTTTATGATGGTTGCAATGGTGGCCATAGTAAATGTCAGCTTGGCACAAACTTTATTAGGACCAACTGGACATGAAATGAAGTCCTTAAGTGAAAAACCCATCTATTCAGTCTGAGTAGCAGTAACACTTCAAGATGTCTCCTATGGCAGTTCTGATGAATACCTCGAGTTGATAGGTCTTACCATTTAGTTGGAATAGGGATAGCAATATTTTTCAAGTTTGTGAATACACATGTACATGAACACATCTACCATCTTTTTTTTTAAAGACGATGCTCCTTCGGATGTTCAAAAATTAATAAAGACTTTTTTCCCCAGAGAGTTTTCATTTCGCACAACATTTTAACATAATATTTTATCACTTCTGCAGCTTGAATCACCATTCTGGTGGCCTGAAGTGGTTAGAGCACCCACCTTGGATGTGTGGGGGTCACATGTTCGAACCCCAACTGAGTCAGATCAAAGACTTATAAAAATGGTACTAGCAGCTGCTTCATTTGGTGCTCAGCATTAAGACGTTAGTGTTAGGTCTGATAAATCTGGTGTCAGGACAATCTGACTGGGTGGGACATCATGCTACATGTCTGCGGCATGATGCCTCAGTGCTAGACATCACTATGCGACTGGGTGGGACACGATGCCATAGTGCAAGACATCACTATCAACGGCCCCTCTGCAGACACTGTAGCAATAAGACTGAAATGCTTTTAACCTACGTTAAAAATCTAGCTTTAATTAGTCACCAAGTTAAAAACATCAGCTTAAGACAAGTCTGGACCTTTACTAAAAACTATCATGAGCATTAATTATAAAGCTCCAATTTCATCAACATTTTAGAGTAATGTAATTTGTTTTGGTAAATAGCCTCTGTAGAATAACTCTTGTTTTTAATGGTCAAGTAGGAGTAATGATAAGATGATTTTCAAGATCCCTGCTGTGGTGGCCATATGACCATTTTCATTGAGGACCACTAAGACACCACTAAGACATGTTGCCATTGTATTAATGGTGGAGGAAGAACCATGGAAAGCCTCGGAAAAAAACACACCCACGAGAAGCTACTGATAAGCTTTCTCGCATACCTACATTGGCCGTATCTGAGACTCGAACCCATGTAGAGGTGAGATGGTAGTTATCTGTAACAAAAAGTACTTTAGACTATTCTGCTACATCCTGGGGCCCCCTTAGATATGATAGGAAGTAATGTAGTGGAAACTTCGTGTTGATATGACCATCAATGTAGGAGAGTAGCCATAACAAAATTTTCAAGATGCCATCGCAGTGGCCATATTGGCTATCAAATCATCATTTTTTTTATCACCAACTAGACATCAAGCCTTTTAAGTATAAACAACATGCCAAAAAGAACATACATTAAGGAGACTTATAAGATTGTGCCCAGATTTTATGTACCATTTTTATAAAAAACCATAAAAGCCATAAAAAGTCTTGTAGTAAAAAAAAAAAAAGCCATTCAGAAGTAGCAAGATGGTGGCCACATCTGGTCATTTAGAACCAAGGGATGCACATGTGGTAAAGTTTCTAGGCAGTCATACAAATAATTCTAGAACAGTAGTAATAACAAACATACACTAATGAACAGACATCCCACAATGAACAAAAGACCACATCAGCTCTTCTGGACCATTAGAGCTAAAATACTGACATGTTAGTAGTATCCATGATTTAAGTTGTTGAGGGTGTTAACTTGGCACTGTGAGAAAGAGTTTGTTACTGTGACATATTACTGTGATACATGTGCAAGCTTGTATGCTGCTTGTAAAAGCACTGCTAATACTCTTCTGCTATCCAATCACCATTACATGCAGATTTGTTCTGACAATTCATCTACCACTAAATAAAATGTGCAGTCTGCGTTTCCATATTAAACACCTTCACTGTAATTCCTTCACCTGCACATCAACATTTTTAGACCCAAACTTTGATCAGTCCTTTCTTTGTTTTAAATTTAAGTCCTACTGTAAATATTGTGAATGTTTTAGAGAGGGGTATGTAATATAAACAGAACCATGTTCGTGTTTTGTTCCAAATGAAGAGGAAAGAATTCATTTGATATGACCTGTGAATGAGTCTAAGCCTAATGGCCTCGAGTTATATGTATCTACACCGTTTCACTCCTGTTCTTACTACTGACATGGAATTAACAAAGTTTTGTGTGCGTGTCCATAAAAGATTTTTGACATGGTCTCTTGATATTCCTGAACAATTTGATCAATATGACTTTCAATATTAAATGAAACAATAATACTGGGCTCCAAGAATGACAGTCAAAAGTCTCATTAGTAATTCAGTTAAAATCCAAAATAGGTATTAATTATTAGATATTGAATAAAAGAGGAAAAACATATATTTCATTCCCTTTTATTTTCAGTAATTACATTTCAACAGGCATATTCTTTTCTTTTTTTTATTTAGTACAGTAGAACCTGTCTTGAAAGACCACCCCTTCTGCCAAAAAAGAATTGTCTTTCAAGACAGGTGGTCTCTCATAACGGGTCACAACACTATATAATGAATAAATCTGTGCATGGAGATTCTGGTCTCTCATAGCAGTGGTCTCTCAAGACAGGTTTTACTGTACTACCCAATTTTCAAACCCACTGAACGTTGGGATGTAAATAATGCTGAAACAGTGATAATGATTTGCATTGTTTTACCTTCTTAAACAACAAGCAAACACCATGCACTAAAATTTATCACTTGATACCATCATTTCTTATCCCTTTGACTTCATTATACTGTGTAGTGAAATGAAAAAACTAATGTTTAGGCCCTTACAAAATATAAAACAAACATCAGCTAGAGGAATAGTGAACGATTTTCTCACATGAATAGCTCTCACTGCCTTTCCTGTACCCTTGTCCTAGCTGATGATGGAGACATGTCTAGTTTCAGAAAAAAGGCAAAAATAGTACAATGACTGGTCAATGTGCATTTCTTCTGATAAAGACCATAATTTATACTAAGTTTCACAGCAATCCACTAAAACCTCAAAGAGCAGTTGCATTCAAAAAACTTGTCATACACTGCATCCTGGGTGTAATTAAACAAAGGGCAACAACTCTTAAAGTAAAGGTGCACAATGACTTGTCAGAAAAATGCATCTTTACACTGTGCCCATATAATTTACCAAGTTTCACAGCAACCCATCGAACACTAAAAGACAAATTGTATTCACATGAGTCTGTTTTATGCTGCATTCAGCTGAAGGACAAAACAGGCTATTATACTAACAAAAATTCTCAGCAGTGTGATTTGTGGATAGGTGCATTTAAAGTTGATGACCAAAATATATACTAACTTTATAGCCAATCCATCAAAAAACAGCAGGATTAGTTTCACTAAAAAGACGGTGTCTTTATACAAGATAGTACGAGTCTCTTTAAGGTAATCATGCTCTATTGGATGAAATGAATTTCCAAGAATTCAACAGACCATTTCTTCCTTTTAACTGCTAAATGTTGAAACCATCTCTGATTCTTCAGCAAAAGCAAGTTTTCAAATTAGCTGCTGTGGTCGTTATATTGGACTTGAGAAGATTGGTATCCTTATCATATTGGACCAAACAAAGTCTTTTACTGAAAATCCCATGATCATGCAGAATTGAGTAGGAATAATGAGATTTTCAAGATGGCAGTCACAATGGATGTCAGATCGGCACCATTTTCATTTAGGACCAACTAGATATCATAAGTATTTAGTGTAAACCCCATGTTGATCTGACAATCCATTGATGAGGAGTAACATGACGTCCTCCATTTTGGCAATATTGTAGTACAAGTGGCACCATTTTCATTTAGGTCCAACTAGTCAATGTGATGAATACGCATGTCAATTTCATGGCAAGTAGTTTAGAATGAGTAGCGATATCCAACTTGTTATGATGGATGCACGGTCATCAGATGACAGACAGCAAACCATCCCATAAGCCCTTCCAGTTTAGCCAAAATTAGAAAATAGTGCTAACAAAAATGGGGGAAGCAAAGTGATTTTTCAAGGAAGGCATCTTTAGAAGATGACTGTAATATTTACCAAGAAATCCATTAAAAACTAGGACTAGTGGAATTAACATGGCTGTACTGTATTGAAGGATGGATAGACACGAGGATTACTATATACCCCCATCTCTGGGGTGGGGTATAATAAACTTTATACAAATGAAAGTTTTCCTCACCCCTTTATTATCTAATTATTTTTCCAGTACTTGTACACTAAACCATTAAAGGCCCATTTTTAAAACACATCCTTCACACAAATATTTGTTGTGCAAAACTTTTATTTGGAGTTGTGAAAAGACAATGTTTTCGATCATAAAAAGTTACATTTAAGGAAAAGCAGTTGTGCCAAAATGTCAAGAAAAATGACCAAAATATGTTTACCCCCACTGCAGGCACTGAGATCAAGACACTAAAGTTCAAAGCTTAAAATATTTTAAAGAATAAGAAACAGTGTAATACTTCTTTCTTATGAAGTTTTCTTTAAAAAGTTGAAGACCCAAAAACTAAAAAGTGCAGTTCAAAAGTCTTCAAAAATTGCTGTATTGGCCTAAAAGCTAATCAGGTCTTCTACATATAAATATGCCTGCTGAATTTCATCTGATTCAGTTGTATTGTCCAACATTCAAAATAAGATTTTCCTTCTTTAATAAAAAACAGTGGGAGTATAAAAAGTGCCAAAGTCATTTTAACCTGCAAAGTTAGGAAAAGAGACATTTTTCACAATTTCCCTATTCATTCCTAATATATTGGATATGTTTTTATTTCACCAAGTACCAAACATTCTTCCAAATATTATATTTTTTAGATTGGGTTCTTCAACAAAGTGACCCGATCTACATAAGAGAATGAACAGTATTTAAGATTGTTCCCCAAAATGACGAAAGCTAAAAAAAAATCTACAGATCATTAATATCGAACATTAAAAGCAGATCTTTAAATCGTCAAAGCAACCTTTCAAAACACAAAAAAGTCGCATTAAAAAATAAATAACAATGAAACTGTCATGATTAAGAACATGTATGACTACTTGTATGTAGCTGAGACTAAAGGACTCAAAACTAAGTGATATAAATATTGCATAGATCAACAGATGTATTTACAGATGAATTGGAAAATTAGCAATGATTAACTGCAAAGCAAATGCTTGTACGTGAACAAACCTTTAAAATATGACAACATGAAAAAACCATGAAGGATAATTGTTTCTTTGAAATGCAACTTTTTAATGATAAAAAACCTGCAATTCTGCACTTGTGGCACAGTCACTTTGATTGTACATTTTTATTTTAGTCTTGGGAATATATATCACAAAAAATATAAAAATCATGTTTTTCAGACATTGCTATATTCGGTGTACGACTACAAAGCGCTATCAATGGATATTTTGAAAGAGCTGTAACCCTATCTGTACATCACAAGATTCAAGACCATGAAGGTCATATTTCCTTTATTTAAGAGACCTCTAAGAAGCTTACCTTGGCTTGATCTCATCAGAAATGTTGTTTAGTTGAACTTTTCTGTACTATTTTGCCGTGTATGTGGTTGTAAAAGTGACATAACGGCTCAGTGATTAGACTGTCGGGCTTGTGTTCAGAAGGTATTAGGTATCCTTTCCAGAGTAAAGGTAGCTCAGTTGGTAGACCACAAGACTCATAATTATAAGGCCACCAGTTTGAACCCACCCAGGCCAGCCTGGGTTGGATGCCTTGATGTGTCCTTGAGAAATGCTCTTATCAGCCATTTCCTATGCATGATGTCGCCACTAATGTGTTAAAGGTGTTATTACAACCACCAAAATAAAAATAGATTACTTCCCTGACCAAATCAAGACAGCTACTGTAGTTTGCTTTTATGCAAGACCCTTGATTGTGACCAATTAATCAATCTCAACTGTTTCCTGAAACAATACAGCGGAACGTGTCTTGAAAGACCACCCCTTCTGCCAAAACATAATGGTTTCTCATAACGGGTCATAACCCTATATAATCGATAAATCTGTACATGGATAACCTGGTCTCTCATAGCAGTGGCCTCTCAAGACCAGTTTTACTGTACATGCTAAATCCCTCACACCTGTCAAATTGTGTGGTGTATATTGAAACAATCTATAAAAGTTTAATAACCTAAATACAGGGTTTTTTAAACTAGACTTCAAAAACTTACAATTCACAAGCGTATTCTCCAAATGCATGCCATGCAGTAATTGTATGTTATGGAGAGATTAACAAAAATGTGGGCGTCTATTACAACAGTGGTTTTTCCATGAATACGTCTTGAACATTTTTTCATATAAGGTACATGGATCATTGTTCAATCATAGACTTGAATACTTTTTTCTTTATTCACTTATTGGCTTGAATAATATGTCATTGTTCAATTATAGGTTATTGTAAGTCCTAGAGTAAAAGCATTCATGCCTACGGAATGTATAAACAATCGAGAAAACATTATGACCAAACAATCTTAGACTTTAACATCTCTATCAAATTGTCACCTTTGATTTAAACTTCCTTGATAACATCTTACTGACAATAAAACAATATGTAAACTAGATTTTATAAATTTGAAAACTCAACTTGATCAAAATGTTTTTTTATAGCAAGTTAATGGCTAAATAAATTCAAGACAAGTTAATTCATTGATATTTGAGAACTATGACCAATGTTCAGTTTGTCAGGGTACGTACCAGTTCAATTTTTTTTATCTACCAGACATGTCTGGCAAATACTATTATTTTAGTATCTCTGATACTTTTTCATCCGATTTAATTCTCACCATAATTTTTTTTCTGAGGATTTCCTATGTAATTCAAATATGTAAATGCTTCAGGTCTTCTGTAAGCTTTTGTTTTAACACATTAATTTTCTAAGTTGTTTCCTCACTTGAAAAAAAAAAAAATGACAAAAGATAATGCAGCACTTTATTTGCAAGACATCAAAGCCAGCAGTACCATACTACAATAGTGATACCCATGTCTTAATTGACAACAAAACCAAATGTTTTTCTGAGAAAATATATTATTTTAAAAATTAGAGCCATAAAGAGCAGCTGGTATGGCGAAAGAGCTGCTTCAAGTCTTCCTTTTTTTAAAAAGCCTACAATTATGGACAATTGTGGACCTGGATGATTGAGTATTAACCTTACAGCTGTCTAATATCCACAAGCAAGAGTGGCTAGCCAAAACTTCATATCTGGAGGAAACTTTTATATAAATAAATTCCAGTGCTATGGACTGCACATAATCTAAAAATTGCTTCCTCTAGTTTTGTATCTTTATCAATATTTAATGGCAGATCATCACCATTTGTCCAATACATGTATTAAAATGACCCATGATAAAACATTTTGTCAATTTTTTTTTTACTTTTTGCTTGAGATAAAGTTGTGAATTATTTTTCTATTTACAACAAGCTGGTTAATATTTATTGTTGGATTGGCCTCATTTGTTTAAATTCAGAAAAAAGCTAAGTTACTTTCTGTCAAAAGTTGCTCTAAATTCTGTTAAGCTCTTGTTTTTGTTTTATGAAGTCATTAAAAGTTTATCTATTTTAAGTAACAGCAGCCACATTTTACGGCAACATGGCATCATTACATACAAATTCAACAGTCCGCTAAGCCAATATGGTTTCTGCTAAGTCCTCTTGGTCAGTTATGAGCAATCAATTAAATATTTTTCTATTTTATAGTGGCATCATTTAAACAAATTCTGAAGATCTTCATACCAGGATGATTTCTCATAATGCCAAAGTCTGCTGAGTAGGTTTTGAAAAATTGCATAAAATCAGATCAGCATTTACCAAACAAATTGGAAATGGCTTGATGCCAGCTTACTCGCAACAAAATCATGTGCAAAATTAACATGTGGGTTGTAGTTTTTTTTGTTTTTAAAGAAGTAAATAAATGAGCTGATAATGCAAAGTCATGCTAAAAGGAAACTTGGTTCTACATTAAAGTGAGTTATATTTTTAAAAAATTATCATTGAAAATACACCCTAATTAATGCAAAATGTTGTCTAACATCAGCAATTAATGCTGGTCAACTCTTTAGGTACAAAAAAATGTTGTTTGATGATCAATAGGAAAAACATGGGCTATTCATGTTGAGTTTTACACAAAAACAATAAAGTAACCAACAGTAGTCAACAGCAGCTACATGATCCTAGAAATGTCTGTTCAAGGTTCTGGAAGAATCATGCTAAATATACAACAAAGGCAATAAATACTTCACACAACCTAAATCAAATATAAAACTATCACAAAACAGTGAGATCTATATATAAAATGTCAAAAACTGCATCAATATTTCTCAGTAAAATGTGACTGTTTAAGTGTTCGCTAGTTCTTTGTAGCGGGTATTTAAGAATATTTTTTCAAAGCACTTAATGCAACTTGTATCTATGGATGTGTGCCCTGTGCTTCAAAAGTATGATTCAATAGAATTAGCTGGATTTGAAAATGAATCGCAAATAACTTATCTTTTGATTCAATATATTATGCAAACATTTCTGCTAGCTTGAGATTGTCACAAAAGTATATTTTAATTTTATACTAACCAAAAAACATGCAAAATAATGTCAGAAAGGTGACATCAAAATTTTTTCCAATTTAAGAGAAACTTATTCCAAGGTAAGTATAATTATTCTTATAGTCTCTAAGGAAAATGATTATTAAAAAAAACACCAAAAAAATGATTGTTTAAAGAAATGTGGTGTACACTTGTATGTATATGTCTGAATCTTAGGTCACAAACAACTTTACCCATCAATGACAATACAATGCAAATTACATCAACAATGATGGTAAATTTTTATTTCCAGGAGACATCAATTTAACAGAAATTTATAAATGCCTCCAGTCTTGGAACAGAACATTTTCTTTCAGATTTTCATAGTTGAAGTTATAGATCATTTAGATGTAAAAAAACACAGAAACAGAAAATATAAGCAAAACAATTTTGTATGGCAAAATCTTAGCTTGTATTTTACTGCCTATCAACTGCCAAACTGCAAACATTGATGAACAGATCTCAGATCATATTCTTCTTATAATTCCCAATAAATTGCATACACCATGATCTGTCTTTGTATTAGGTGACTGTATATCAGGATCTACACAATATTCTCTCATTCAAGGCAGATCCAACTGCAAACAATAAAGACCCCCAGTTTAGGGTCTATGTCATTTGTTCTTCTTGTTATTTATAACTAACAGCATAGACCCTGCTATGCCAGTGTGATGTCATATCTATGTCCATGCTGTTTGCAGTTGGTAGTACACTGTACCCAGTTCAATAAATTATGGTAACAAGTAATAAATGTCATGAACATTAAAATTTTAGTCATGCTCACAAGTTATTAAAAAGCTGACTGTCTAAAAATATTTGATATGTGAGAAAATTGACTTCATCAGTATACTGATCTGTTTAATGTATACATCCATAAATTTAAGTTTTCTGTAATGTACAGCATCCATTTGAAAAAAGGATGTAAATGGATACACAAAAACATCTACTTGGTATTTCAACAAGTAACGTCTACCAAATATGGTATAATTTTGATTTTATATTCAAGTTTAACACAAGTTATGTTCTTTGTATAAAAAAATAAAGTACAACAGCAAAATACTATAAAGCAGGTTTTTGTCACAATCATGACAACACTGCTACCAGGCTCACTGTCACAGCTATGACAACACTGCTTCCAAGCTCAGTCACAATTATGAGAACACTGCTTCCAAGCTCACTGTCACAGTTATGACAACACTGCTTCCAAGCTCACTGTCAGTTATGACAACACTGCTTCCAAGGTCACCGTCAGTTATGACAACACTGCTTCCAAGGTCACTGTCACAGTTATGACAACACTGCTTCCTATCTCACTGTCACAGTTATGACAATTTTGTAAGTCATTCTGCACTACTGTCCTTTAGATACTATTTCCCATTTTTGATTTATATTTACATGTGCCATTGTAAAAATGTTACAAGAATGATCGATTTTCGAATATGACTTATTGATCCTGACTATGGTGAATACACACTCCTGCTAAAAATAATGTGCTATGAAGGAGCTTAACATTTATGTACTTTAGTTCAATAAACCAAGATAGGTTTCATGTCGAATTCTGTCCCCACGAAAAATATGCCGAGACAAGACCTGGACTAAAACTACTGAAACAATGGAAAAGTTATGATTTACTGTATTAAATGCCCACATAAACGAGGACTGATTTAGTTAAATGAATATAACAATTCTGATACTCATGGTAATATTAACAAGAAAACAGCCTGGCTGTTATCAGACTTGAGAGAAAATAATGGAATGATGGAACACTTCACAATAAATAAAACTAATAAATAAGACATTGATACTGTATGCCATGAAGAGATTGCTTTTTGTGATTGATTTCATGGATGCATTAAACATTCTGAGGAACCAAGACACAAATACATGTTTATCTGATGAATTAGATGCAATGAATTTTTGGTTGCAAAACAGGAAACTTACTTATTGCACAAAAAAGGCATGGTGCAAAATTTCAAAATTTCACATCACAAAATCTGCCATAAATTCTTTTGGAAATAATGCAAAATAATGAGTAACTGTACTGTTTTGCACTACCCTGTTTATAGTGGGAAGATTTTACCGTGTCTTCCCCCAATAATCCATACTTTTGCTTGCAACAGAAGATGCAATAAATACAGCAAGAAACATTCCTTGCATGGCAATGTTGAAAACATGATACTCTTGCTAAATTATGTGACATAATGACTCACACAAACACTTTTTGAAACTAAATTTCTTGCAGTTTATGGTAATAATGAATGATAATGGATTTGCTTTCAATGGATCAGAGATCAGTGGTTGTGTACTTCAAACCATGTGGCTTTCCTGGAGGAAGGGGTGGTGGCGTAGGTGGTGGTGGAACCTGAGGTTGTGGCATTTTGATATACAGATTAGAGTCGTACTGGTTACAATAGATACCCTGCTGATCTCCATTTTGATTGGATTCCTTGATTAACTGATGACTCGATCGTGGGGGAAGCTCAGGCTGCAAGCTTCCTGATGATGATGATGAATCTGAATGAGGAGGGTATGATGATAATGGTGCTGGTGTTATTGCAATACTATCCCGATGACTACCACTGGGGATTTTGTTCAGGATGTTGCATGTGTACGGATCCATGTAAAATTGCTCATCAGGATATTGCAGGTGAAGCCGGTTTATGTGACATTCGTGGCAGAGAAGATGTTCACCTAGTGGGTAGCATCGTTTATCAGGCTCGTCTGTCAGTTGCATACCGCAATCCTAAAAAGCAAAAAAGAAAAAAGAAAACCCACAAATTTAATCAAAATGTGAGATGTGTACTTAGGTTTCACACAAATGCAGCATACATGAATAATAAATCGCTGGATACCATGCAAAAATCACAAATCATGATAATGTATTTCTTACAAAATTGTTAAAATTACTCATGGATAAAGAAATATCAATTTTCATAATAATACTACAATAAAATCTTTAAGACATAAATGGCCAGTGCTAACCAAGCAGCAAGTCTACCATATCTATTTCATCCACTAATGTGAACACACGGTAAGAGCCACATCTAAAGGAATACAGACAAACTGAGTGGACTATACTGTCACTGTTTTGAAATAAAAAGATCTGATTTTGAAAAATAGAATTTGGAGGGGATAAAAATCACCTGCACACCAATGGAAGATAGTCAAAAAAGAGCATATTCATGCATTTCTAGTCGTCAAGTGGTACTACTTGTTTAATATGTGGACCGCTTCAATAAGAAAATTTATAGCAACTCAAGGCATTTTGAGCTTAACATAATGAGATTTAATGTGATATCATGGTTATTGTGAATTTGTGTCCGTCTATCTCCTCCTAAATTAATGGGTGGAAATTCCCTCAACCTGGCACATATGTTGCCAAGGTGATAACCAAATTCCCTAAACCTGGCACATATGTTGCCAAGGTGATAACCACCTGAAAGATGTTATGAATTTTGGACCACCCCCTTGCATTAATGATCATGACAATTTGTATATTAAAGTGCAGTGTTCATTCTAAGCTCTGCCACTGACCCTTATTTTTTACATCTGGCACAAGAAAGATGCCTCTACAGTGCTTGTCCAACACAAAGTCATGGGAAAATAAAGATAAAAGATCATTATTTTTTAATTCTGCCTTGCTGTACCAGGCATGCATCATAAAAGCATAGATCACTATTACCGAGTTTTCACTCACTGAATGAAATATACATCATTAAAGCAAAGATAACATGCTGAATCAAGCATACCTCAGGAAGCTTAACTCACTATTGTTAAGTTTTGACTCACTGAATCAAGCATACTTTAGGAAGCATGAATCACTATTGAGTTTTGACTCAGAGGAAGCATGTGGAGGATATCAGACAGAATACAAAAGAAAAGCTATTTTCTGCAAAAACCTTTCATTATAAAAGCAGTACCAAATGTTGACTCAGTGTCCAAAATATAAAATTCTCACTCATGGGCGATGGCTAAGTGAGCACAAGAAATTCCTGGCATGCAAGGTATACTTGTGCAATGGGAATTGAATTCCTGTTATATATATATATATATATATATATATATATATATATATATATATATATATATATATATATATATATATATTAGCCCATGGGAGGGAATTTTTCATGAATAAACAAGAGACAGGCACAGATATTTGTGATCCTTAGTTTCTAGTTGACCCAACTTTTTAACCCACTTGGGTCCCCTGGATTGAACATGTTCCATTTCTATAATGAACACTTCATTAACTTTTTTGTATATTTTTGTCAATACTTTACATATATACTTGTCACAGGATGACACACGAGATACATTCTTTTTTTTTTCTCTCTTTCAATTCCTGTGTCCCAATCTGGAAAGGGGTGGGAGAGAGAAAGAAAAATGTAATAAGAAGATCATGGTCCAAATCTTGTCCACACAATCAAAGCACTGCTGTCAAATGTGTGACCCTGATACCAAGGTAAAACTGGAAGTGTGGGCATGATGCAACATTAATTGTCTTGGCTTCATAATGATTCATCCAATAAATGAACAACTCCATCAAGGAAATTAACAAATGTAAAAAAATTGTAAAATGTGAACCAAAACCCTGATACAAATTCTTTGTGACCTTCTAGTTGTTGTAGGGTTTAATGTCATTTTTCAGCACAATATAGGCTATAATGGTGGCCAGTATTAATGGTGGAAGAACCTGGGAAAATCAAAAAGAACCACAGATTCACAAGAAGCTTCTAGCAAGCTTTCTCACGTAACTACAATGGCCGAGCCCAAGACTCCATTGTGATTTTGAACGCATAATCAACAATATGCAGTGTAGAATGAAAATTGTCTTTGCTGTTAATGAGTCATCGCAAACATGAATAAAATACATCAAGGAGTTTAGGAAATAAAAGCAAATGAAAACAACTTTAAAAACCAGTAACAATAATTTTCTATGACTGTGACCTCAACACCAAAGTAAATGGGGTAAGTGAACATATCAAATAATAAATCATCTTAGCTTCATCATGATTCATGCCAAGTATGCTATAGGGCAACAAATATGAAGAGCTATAGGGCAACAATTATGGAGAGCTATAGGGCAACAATTATGGAGAGCTATAGGGCAACAGTGTTAGAGACATAATGGAAGAGTTTTCAACAATGACAGGAAATAACAAGGTTGAAATGATCAGGCACTAAAGATTAGGATTCTTTATATGTAGTGGGTAGTGAAATCTAAGAAAAACTGCAAGCAATCAGAAAGTCAATTAGTAGACACTGAGAATCATGGTAGATAAGCTTTGTCTATAGTTTTATGATATTATCCCCATTATTAATATGACTTAATTAACAAACCTAACCCTTCTATCTAAAAGACTCGTTATCTTTGACTTTGACTCTGGTCGAAGCACCTTGCTCAGGTTAACATGTAATTACAACAAATAATTTGTATAGTTAAAGTTGCATATATTTAATGTGGTATCACATATACTTGCAAGAGGAACATGCAGCAATTGTTACAAATTCCTTCAAGAGGATTACCATATATACTCACTTATAAACCATATCTAAGTGCAAACTGCTAAGACCCAGACCTGCTGTCATAATGCATTGGCAGATATGAGTCTATAAAGTTTGTTAGGAATAATCAGCAGAAAAATTTACAAACCCTGATCTGCTGGCCTGTAATGCAGATCAGGGTCTATGTTGTTTGCAGTTGGTCAAGACTTTTAAATATATATGGTAACTCCTCTTATTTCATATTTCATATCAACAACAAATACAAAGTTATCCAATCCAAAAGAGTACATCAAAAGACTATGTATCTTAATCAAACAAATTAGACTAAGTTATTTATCAAATGTAAATATTTAACTTGACAATTCAGTGACATATTTTAATTATTTATCAAGTCTTTTCCAATAATTTCCAAAATATTTAAATAAATATAGTTAAATAAATCTGAAATAGGAAGACCAAAAAAATGTTTTATGTAAACCATCACCAAAAGCTTTTGCCCGTATTGACTCCACTACATTCAGGTAAATTTATACCATGTAACATACACACTAAGAATGCCATCTTTTCTGATCACAATGCTGCAATTAAGTCAGTACTAAGTAACCTGTGATTCATTTCTGTCCAATAGAAACACATCCTGCAAGATTTCAAAGCTAGTCTAAATATAGGTCTGACTACTATTAGGAGGTATTTTTTGTTTACTTCAATGCACAGTTTATTACTGGGCCACTGGTACATACTTGCACGTCCTTTACAAGTTAAAATCTACTTGTGCTGCTCAGAATGACTCTTAAATTTCCAACCTATGATTCAGTGTTGTCAAAAGAAAAAGCATTAAACTTCCTTAAAGATTGTTTCAATCATGGGTTTAAATTCACAAAGCTTTGTGTTCATTTACATGGAAAAAGTATCAACAGTTCTTTAATTCAAATCAATGTCTAAATTTACTAAGTGTTACATTTACATGGAATCAACTCTTATTACAAGGAGCATATGCAGTAAAACATTTGTGTCAATTTGAACTAGTCAGGCATTTTGACTGATTTGTAAGCCTGACTATTAACATTTCAAAGCATTCAAAATGGAATAATTGGTTTTTGCTGAATCTCATAAAATGGGTTGTCATTAAAGAATTTTTATAGTAATCAACAATCAAATATATATTTAATTTCTGACTTGTTCCAGAAAAAGAGAAAACAAGTTCATGAAATAAACAGTTTCTCCATAAGAAATAAAAATGTTATGATTTTTAGTACATTTAAGGCCATAACAGTGTTACAAGCAACATTTGAATGTTGATTCGGTTTTTGCACTGGTTTCGGTTAAGCTGACAAAAACTGCATTATGAAATTATTAAACATTACAAAAACAGCTGTTATTTCACATTTTCACAACAAATATGCAGATTATAACAATTACAAAACTCATTTACCCCTCTTGGAAGAGATGTTTTAATTTACTGCTATCTTTTTTAATCCGTGCAATGCATTTGTTTCACATTAACAAGCAAAAGCAAAAATGCTAATTTTATTCAACTAAAATTACATTAGATAGGTTGATGTCAAATGAACATGAAGTTTGTTAGATATTAAAGCCGATTCACAATGTATTTACTTGTCATCATTACATGGTTTAAATCCATGGACCATGTATAGTTACTTACAAGTTGAGTTCAACTGCAAACTACACAGACCGTGTTCTGCCATTAAAAAATGCACTTGCAGATCTGAGTCTATCCTGTTTGTTCTACTGATTATTCCTAACAAATTACATAGTCCTAGAACTGTCAGCATATTAAGCAATGGCAGATGCTAGTCTGTGCAGTTTGCAACTGGATGTCGCTTCTAAGCATTCATCTATGTGTACCCAAGCAAATACGTCAGCAAGCACACACAAAAAATTCTGAAGGTGGAAATTGTTTTGACAATAATGAATTGGTTAAAAGTCACTTGTGGAGAGTTCAGTTTTTCTTTACACATGATGAATTTTTTTATTTTGATGAATAAATTGTGTCAATGTACTGCCATGTAATAAAAAGCCTGGTTGTGTATTTTACATTCCTAAACAAGTCCAGAAAATAAGTTATCTTTTCTGCTAGGACTTCTTGAAAATTGTGCAGACTAGCCAGAGATTAAAACAGATTTATTTTAAATTTACAAACAATGAACAAATTTGCCAATGATAATGTTGTTTTTGTTTTAGGGTTTAACGCCATTTTTTCAGCACACGACAGACTATACATGGCGGCCAGTATTATTGGTGGAGGAAGAACACGGGAAAACACCCGGAAAGAACTACCGACCCACGAGAAGCTACTGGCAAGCTTTCTCACATAACTACATTAGCTGAATCTTAGACTCGAACCCATGCAGACAGAGGTGAGACGGCAGTGAGCTGTAACGGAAAGCACTTTAGACCACTCAGGGCCCCCCGCCAATGATAATAAGATGCATGGGATATATAACCAGTTTACTGCTGTATTTTTTTTCCAGTAGTACAATCCACAGTACTTTTTCACTGTACCCGTACATCAGTAGTTTCCACCAGTCAGGAATGTATGGAAATTCACGAAGAATATTTTTCTGATTTTATTGATATCAATGTGTTTCATTTTTTGTGACAAAATAGTTTTAAAACATGTATGTTTTTTTAAAAATGATTTCATCTGTCATAAACTAATAGTTACAAATATAATTCTATTTATGATCCTTTAATTACATCTTTGAAACCTCTCACATACGCCAACATGGTGGCCAAATCAACTGTGAAACAGACTGAGGCTATTTTAATAAATTTGGATTAAAAAACCAAACCAGAAAAAGACAAACAAACAAAAACACATCATGTTTTAGTTATTCACTAGCATATATGAATGTGTTAAGTATATGTATTCCTTTGTAAGACCGTGAATCGTCCTACGATTTTCAGGAGTGCACTTGATGTATACATAACTTCTCAAGTCCACTATTATTTTCTCATTTGTTGAGTGTTTGATGTTTACTGGACCTATCAGGCAAATGTCTTGCCAGGGTGTTGGCATCACAATCAAAGATTCCTTGCCCAAAAGACCTATACTAGTGTATCAATAAAAATATTGATTTCAGTAAAAACACTTTTTACTTAGATCAATATATCAGCACAGTTTTTTTATTATAGTATCAGCTATAGGCAAGACTGTAAGCTGTCATCCCATTGTAGTTAAAGCTTTTATATTACAACTTATAAATCAATTAACAGCAAACCCATCTACGTTTAGGTACTGGCCATTTAATTATCAGGGGAGGAAGGGACTAATTTTTCTTTGGCGCTGAAATTTTTTCTTTTATATCACGATAATTCATATTTTTCCTAATATCATGGATATTTTATGCTGATATTTTCCATTTCCTGATAGATGGAACTAAAGAAAAATATATCAGGTTCCTGCATCGCAACATTCAATTGCTGGTCCCTAATCTAATTGTGATATACCGTGGTACATGATTTTCGGCACTTCCCAGCTCTAATTAATACATCTTCGCATAATACCCTCATTCATTAGTGTTGTACCAGATAATACATGTGCAGTGCACAATGCAGTTACATTCAACAATATAAAGAAAATAAATGCAAGGAAAATCCAAACGATAGAATTAATGAATTTTATATTATCTCAACTATACACTTAAAATAAAAGAAAGAAATTTGAGATATTTCAAGTAGTTATGGGTTGGTATTAATTTCTGCATTAATGGACAGTACCTTATTTAAATGTATGTTACACTCCTCCAATTTTGTGATCAGCATTGACTTTGAAGATGTGCTGGCTCAGAGGTTAAGGCACTGAATTTATGACCAGAAGGATACAGGTTTAATTCCCACCATCAGATCACTCTTGACTGGCACCCATGGTATGTTGCTTTACCATTACATTACCCCCAAATGGCAATCATGGTATGTCTCTTTATCATCAGATCACCCCCAAATGGCAACCATGGTATGTCTATGTACCAAAAGATCACCCCCAAATGGCAATCATGGTATGTCTATATACCAAAAAGATCACCCCAAAATGGCAATCATGGTATGTCTATATACCAAAAGATCACCCCTGAATGGCAATCATGGTATGTCTATATACAAAAAAGATCACCCCCAAATGGCAATCATGGTATGTCTCTTTACCATCAGATCACCCCCAAATGGCAATCATGGTATGTCTATATACCAAAAAGATCACCTCAAATGGCAATCGTGGTATGTCTATATACCAAAAAGATCACCCCCAAATGGCAACCATGGTATGTCTTTACCTGCCAAAGCACAATACAAACTTCGTGTGTTACATTACCACCAAACCAAACTGTTTGCATAAGGATTTCAAACATACAGTGTCAACCCTTACCTGCCAGTGCAATATGTGCTGGGAAATTTGTACTCTTCCACTTTATAAATGGATAAATAATGTACTCACATTTCTGTTCAAAATAATCAAAGCTAATGGTACAAAGTAACACCTCCAATCTTCAAAATATGTTTTTAAAAAAAAAAAACCATAAAAATATCCCTAAACGGTGTCCATGACATCCCAAAATGTATGTATAAGCTATACACTACATACAACCAAGAACATTCCAAGTAAGTATGCACGCAAGTCAAGACAAAGGAGAGAAAAACGTGCTTTGTAATAGTAGCTTTAAAATCTTACTTTCATCTCAGTCCAAGACCCTGAAATGAAGTGCAGACCTTTAGACTTCCACAGTCACAATTTATCTGTTCTTACAAATTATAAGACTATATCTCTTACACATTTACAATACAGATTTTGGTATTCATTTTTAAAATGACATTTTATTGTGAAGAATTATTGGATGCTAAAAATACTGGGACTCTCAAGTATCAGACAAATATAAGTTTAAAAAAATACTGTTTGGGACACAGATATCAGAAAAATATTGGGGGGGGGGGTAATACTGCCAGGGGACACTCGAGTATCACACAATTATAAGAAAAAATACTTCTGAGGAGTCTAAAAGTATCAGACAATATGATTCAAATGTGTTGTTACTCTACAAATTCTTAGACACCTCTTGGTATCAAATATATATAGTTGATATTAAAAAATAATTTAAAAAATCAAATGCATTTCCTAACAATGTGTCAAATATTAACTTCTATGGCAAAGTGTTTAGACTTTTCAAGTTACTGAGGAAACTGTTCGATGATACTACACCAATCCATTTCAGAGTTTTAAAATTGGATAGTTATTCTTAAAGCTGCTCAAGTACATGTGTATAGACAGGAAGTAATGTAGTATATGTGTATTACTGTTTAATGGCCTGTCAGCACAGTAATGGCTATTGGGCACTGCTAAAGTTAATGTTCTAATAACATAAATATAAAGAACTGCATACAAACTTTAAAAAGATAAATCTTCAATAAAAGTAAACATGAAATATTGCACACAAAAAAATAAATGGTTAACATATCAACATTCTGTAAAATGTACATACAATAAAAGATAAATGGTAAAAAATTTAAAATCCTTCCAAATAGAAAGTTAATGTAATATTCTTTCAGTCTACATATCAAAAGATATGTATATTCTGTAAAATGGGCATAAAATAAAAGATAATGGTTTTAAATTAAAAATCCTTCAATACAAATAGAAAGTTAAGTTTCTGTAATAGTCTTTCAGTCCACATATCAAAAGATTTGTAATTATTGGACTATAAGTTTCTAGTGTTCCAAAGAAAACTGTGACTCAAATGAGATATGCATTTTGCTATGCAGTTAAGGCGGAAACACCTATAAACATGTTATTATTCTGGTAACACAGATGAGACAACTTGTTTTATATGAATGAACTATAGAACACATCTCAATACTTATCTTTTATCTTGTAGTAACTAAATGTTTATATTTGGAAGGGTTTATCTGTGTATGTCTGTTTTTCATTCTTTACAATTGTATCTTAAACGGTTTTAATAAGCACAGTAGTCATTATTGTGCTGATATGCAGTTCAACATACATACATACATACATACATACATAATATATCAATTAATTAATCAGTATATATTTTCAACAGTTTGAGTTAATAGAGAAAATTACATCCAGGTGATTGAGAAAAGTGAGATAATCAATTAAAATGCTACAGTGCTGTCACAGTCTTATGGATATGTGTGGTATAGTGAAGGTGGAAAGTCTTTGTTCTTTTCTGAATAAAGTCTTGTATAAACTCACCTCACAGTGGTAACAATCAACATGATAATCTTTGTCCATGGACACCACCCGCACTGTCTCCTCTGTACCCTGAAACATTAACTTTATATTGATACATATGAAGGCACTAAATATTTTCTTATTGAAACATATTCTTGCCTAATTTATGTTCTTGCGTTATAAAACTTGATGTCTGTCTTTACCACTGGACATCTTATCAGTAATTGCAATATAAATGTACCCAATTATAATGTCCCATTGATATACTGATGGGTCTTATCAGCAATTGCAATATAAATGTACCCAATTATAATGTCCCATTGATATACTGATGCATCTTATCAGTAATTGCAATATAAACGTACTAACAATAATAATGTCCCATTGATATACTGATGCGTCTTATCAGTAATTGCAATATAAATCTACCCAAATAATAATGTCCCATTGATATACTGATGCGTCTTATCAGTAATTGCAATATAAATCTACCCAAATAATAATGTCCCATTGATATACTGATGTGTCTTATCAGCAATTGCAATATAAACGTACTAACAATAATAATGTCCCATTGATATACTGATGCGTCTTATCAGTAATTGCAATATAAACATAATAACAATAATAATGTCCCATTGATATACTGATGGGTCTTATCAGTAATTGCAATATAAATGTACTAACAATAATAATGTCCCATTGATATACTGATGGGTCTTATCAGTAATTGCAATATAAACATAATAACAATAATAATGTCCCATTGATATACTGATGGGTCTTATCAGTAATTGCAATATAAATGTACTAACAATAATAATGTCCCACTGTTATACTGATGGGTCTTATCAGTAATTGCAATATAAACTTACTAACAATAATAATGTCCCATTGCTGATGGGTCTTATCAGTAAGTGCAATACAAATCTACCCAAATAATAATGTCTCAGAGAAACAAGTTTTATATACCAGTGTAACAATGCCACCTTTGGCTACAATAGCATCAACAAAAGGGATAATAACTGTCAGACAACTATGTCTTAGCCTGTGTTGTACAGAGGGGAAGATAATCCAAATAATGATGTCTTACCTCCACTGGTGTGATTGCCTGTCCACATGCTGCACACTTAGGAGCATATACCCTGAAATACCAAGAACTTAGTGGCTAGAATAAACGTTATAATGATTTAATATGACTGCAACTGTGTAACATGCAATGCTGCTGTAAAATATTATGGATATAACGCGGGGCAGGGCACCTCTACCGCAACTACTGTATGAAGAATGCAATTTTCATCTGCTTCCATTTATGATCCAAACACATTTTTCCCAATTTGGAAGTGCTTGAAAGTAATTCTCATTTTAATTATATCAAGTGTAAGAAAATTGCACTGTAATGATAATGCAATAAAATACTTTCAACATCTGTAATGTCTGATGTTACTCAAAACTGACATTTAGTGAGAAGAATGTGCAGAAAAATCTTTTCTGACACAGGCAGAAAAGCTCAGGCTATTAGCAATAGGTGCTTTATAAAGGGCCCTAATAAATACAATCTGCTTCGAATGACTTTAACAGCAGAAGCAATTTGGGTAAACATGGTAAGGACATGGGGAGGCCACAACACCTCTAAATGATGTGGTAGAGTACTGGATATCCAGCTTCTTCAAGGTTTTATCAAAATAAATTTACATTGTTAACACATTAACCCCTGGAGGTTTTTGCTGTTTTCGCATGAAATGCGAGTAGGAAACACATTTTGGGGACTATTTCGGAATACATCGTAATACATCGATTTCCAATCAATAATCCGTTAGACAAATGGTTGCTAATGATATAGGAAATGTTTTTTTTCATTGGTTAGTTTGCTGGCGCATGAGCAGAATGGCAAAAATCGGACTCCTCTTTTATTTTTTTTTTTTTTTTTTTGCTTAACGGACCCATAATTTTCGTATGTAGAAGACTCTTTATTCAAAATGTCCACCTTATCCTACTTTTTGCACAGGTTCACCTGTCTGTGTGCGTCTCAGACCGGTCTTCCGTAGATCTGAGGTCATAAAGTCTAAAATCTGGACACAAATTCGGAATCCGACCATCGGCGATTTTTGGATGAAAAAAAAACGGGTCCAAAAACTTCGGTTTTTCCCTCTGTATTTTGTAATGCAATTAAAATGTCCAGATTACTTGCTATCATTGTAAAGCTACATCTGTCTACTTTTCAATGATACCACCCACTTTAGTGTATCATGTATGACCTTGACGCTACAGACCATGGAAGTGGGCTACTACCTCATACCCCATAAAGTCGTCGCTAGGGGTTAATGTGTTAAATCTCGCTGAAATCAAATATTCCTTTATCGAGTTATATAGCTATTGAAATCACAATCAGAAGGTCAATCATAAGACAATAATTCCTCTAAATTATAATGTTCAATGCTGGAAATTAAACTTGTGACAAAAGCTGCAAGCCAAAATGTAGCAGAAATTTGACATTACTTATTGAAGGAATGCTGCAGAATACAAGTCAGCAGGATGGACAATTTTGAGCCTCCTCTAAATGAAGGAACGGAATGCTGGAAATACACTCAATTGGTGTCGCATTAAGTTAAAGTTGCATGCCAAATTAGATTTAAATCCAATAATCATTGATAAAGTAATGCTGATGCAGAAACCAAGGAGATAATCAGGGGCCATAACTCCTATAAACATTCTAGTGGAATGCTTAAAATCAAACTCACTTAAAGATATACCTGAGACCCCCTTATCACTTAACTCTAAATTATTAAATATCATGATTTATGTAATATCTGAAAATTTCTACCCTATGCAATCAACGGATATCGAGATATTTATTTTAAATGTACATGTCATGAATATTCTCCATAAATCAAGTACAACTTCGGCAGTTTCCGTGATCTCAGGCCGTGTGACGGCACAAGAGGAACCAGACATTGCAAGGAACCATTGTTGTATCGTTGTCAAGTGTGAAGCGTCTCGTCATTAAAGCCAGTGATTTTGTCGTATGTTTTAGAAATTTCTAACATGTATTCCTCTGTTAAAGTTATTAACAGAATATATATTGTAAGTGGAGATTTCCACCAATTGTATTAATTAGTATGGTTATTAAAAAATAATTCATATTGCTGTTTGTTGTGATAAGGAGAGTGGCAAGTAAGTTCTATTTAGATGTCAAATATTGACTTTCTCATCATTGCGCCCCGCCATTCTACTTTCATCGGTCATATTAGTTTTCTTTGGTTTTTGAGTTGATATTTTTCCTTTGAAGCTGCAGCGGTGGATAAATTACCGCAACTGCAATAAACTTCATTAATAGAGAAGGAAGGTTTGTCGTGTGTATTCCGCGTCTAGCTCGCGTGGCAGCAAGCTGCTACTTGACCATAAAATTTTTTGCCATTTATCTGGGCTGTGTAAAGCAAATTTTCTGGGTAAAATAGCCGCAATTATTATTTTTATGAGTTATTAACTTTTCCCTTGGTTAGTCTCATAAATGTTAAAAACATTAAAAATAAAATTAAAAAAAACGTTAAAAAAAACGCATTTTTTTCTCAAGAAAATTATATTTTAAAAAACCACAAACATTAGAGTAGTTTTTAGGCAACACAAAAATCAATATTTTACTTATTTACACGCTACATACCAGTTTTAAAGTTTCAGATATCAGCACTCTGTTGTAGCATCTTTACGTAAAGAATTGTAGGCTAGCATCATAGATTCATTATTGATCGATATTTGATATCTAGAGTATGACAGAGGACTGCCTGTATGGCCGATGATATAAAAAATGGAAGTACCAAATATAAAAAAAGCAACAACAAAAAAAACGTTAAAAAAACGTTTTTATCATCTATGGAACGTTGTCTAAATGTTTGCATTCTAGTATTATCTTTACTGTCTTGTGCGGAGTTGCATAGCAGGCATATGGGTAAGTAGTGTATTATATTTCTGCGGTAGGCAGTTTCTTGTGTCCACCATGCACTGTGTAAATTATAGGTATATGTTTACATATTTGGTTGGGTCCTTAATTTCTTTGCAATGGCTCCATATATTCTCCCAGTCAATATCAGGTACTGTGGTTTCTACTCTATTTGGTTCTCTATGTTATTTCTTGAATTTGTTTTTCTTTAAAATCTTTTTGTCCAATGTTTGCCAAAGGATTTCCCTGTCAATTCAAGATTTCCCATACTTGTAGGTGTGTGTGTATTCTAGTTTCGTTGGGTATTTATGTCTATAATTGTCGATGAGATTGTTGGTTGTGACAAGTGCATTCATGTGATTTTGAAATTTTCTGTCCGTAATGTTAATTATGTTTGTTTTGTCACGTTCGTCAGTAATGTTGTTAAAATCACCTATCATTAAAAGGTTTTCCGTGATGTAGGGTTGAAGGTATTTGTTTAGGTTGTTGTATAATTCTAGTTTTAAACTGTTGGTAGATGGTGCATATACATTTATGATGTGTAGGTAATTAAATTTTAAATGTAAAAGTCTCCATTTTAATTCTTTGGGTGGTTTTTATATTCCAATTTGAGTTTACCCATTTGTTGTGGATGATAATCCCAACTCCTGAGTATCTTTTTCGTGTATATCTGTTAGGTAGAGAGTATTTAATTTGTCCTCTATTAGTTGAATATTACTTTTTTTTTTGGTAACTGGTGTAGTTCTTGAAGGTATACAAAATCAAATTTATCTGCTATTTTGATGATCTGGTTTGCTTTTGTAATATCTTAATCCATTGTATTTATTGAAGATATATTGAGGGTTTTTTCCCATTTATTAAATTTAAGATGCTTAAAATAAATATATCTATGACTGTGTATATATACATATTCATTGTTGTTGTTGTTTGTCCGGTTGGTTGGTTTGTTTCGTTTCTTCCTGAGTGGTTTGGTGTTTGTAATTTTTTTTCATTCATTTTGCCATTTCTTTTGGCCATATTTAGGCTGGTTGGTGGTGTACTAAAAATGGATTTAAATTTTGGAATTTGTTGTTGGTTGTCAGTGACCTTAATCAAACGAAGAGGAAGAATATTATAATTTTTTTTCATGTTCGTTCTCACTGTCACAACAAGTAACCGTGCTGCAAGCCAACTGCAGGTTCCTCTTGTGACGTCACAAGCTCGCGCGTGCGTATGGGGTTGTTTACATAAAGTCGCTCGGTTGTTTCCGTAGAAGTCGCATTTTGGTGATATTAAAAGAGTCATATCTCCCAATCCAGTGAATGAATGCATGTACTCTCTTCACAATGTACTGGAAATGTTGATTAAAATAAGACTGTCTAAAGTAGTATATAGCAATCAGATCTCCCTTTAAGGTTTAAAGTAGTATATAGCATTCAGGTCTCCCTTTAAGGTTTAAAGTAGTATATAGCATTCAGGTCTCCCTTTAAGGTTTAAAGTAGTATATAGCATTCAGGTCTCCCTTTAAGGTTTAAAGTAGTATATAGCATTCAGGTCTCCCTTTAAGGTTTAAAGTAGTATATAGCATTCAGGTCTCCCTTTAAGGTTTAAAGTAGTATATAGCATTCAGGTCTCCCTTTAAGGTTTAAAGTAGTATATAGCATTCAGGTCTCCCTTTAAGGTTTAAAGTAGTATATAGCATTCAGGTCTCCCTTTAAGGTTTAAAGTAGTATACAGCATTCAGGTCTCCCTTTAAGGTTTAAAGTAGTATATAGCATTCAGGTCTCCCTTTAAGGTTTAAAGTAGTATATAGCATTCAGGTCTCCCTTTAAGGTTTAAAGTAGTATATAGCATTCAGGTCTCCCTTTAAGGTTTAAAGTAGTATATAGCATTCAGGTCTCCCTTTAAGGTTTAAAGTAGTATATAGCATTCAGGTCTACCTTTAAGGTTTAAAGTAGTATATAGCATTCAGGTCTCCCTTTAAGGTTTAAAGTAGTATATAGCATTCAGGTCTCCCTTTAAGGTTTAAAGTAGTATATAGCATTCAGGATAAGCAGTGTTGTTAGACAATGTTGTCCATTACCTATAATAATGACCCAACTGTTGATGAACAAATTATTCTTGCTGTTGTCATTGAAAGAAACAGATGTCAAAGTGTTAATTAATGTTTACTTACAATGGACACGTAAACAAAGCTGTAACTGTTAAAAAGAAGCTTGAAGCCCTGAACAGCATCAAAATTCAGTGTAAACAAATACAATTAGGATGATATTTAGGTGTTCATGAGTCGACCATCTGAGGATGGAAACGCAGCTGAAAACTAACAAGTCCACCCACCCACCCCATTAAAGTATTCTGATTCATAGCAGAGAAATTATTGCAGTATGAGAGACAAAATGGAAGAAAGTGAAATGAAAATGTCAATTGACTTTTTACCTGTGATAATCTTCCACACAATATATCTTATTTTCCACATCAACTGTGAACGGCACCCCATCTAAGCACTCATTGCAAACACAACACCGAAAACACCCTGGATGATATGACTTGCCCATTGCTTGCAAAATCTGAAACAAAACAAACGGATATTTATGAGCAATGGTATACCCGGTAGTAATGATGGCTATATTTTATGGCCAAATAGCATTATCTGTAAAATCTGAAACACTTTACACCAGAATGCAGGAATTGCAATAACAGGATTCTCAAAATGGTATCTGTGGCAACCCAATAGTGGAGGCGATAATGGATCTACCAGCAGCACTGTTTTCGTTTAGGACCAACTAGACCATGGGATAAATGTGTGTGTAAAAAATTCAAGGCAATCCTCTATGTATTTAAGGGGCAGCAAAGACAAATGTGTGCTAACAGACAGACAGAAAGACAACAGACTGTCACATAAACTCATCTGGTTTATGAGCAGTTGAGCTAAAAATCAGGAAGAGTACCATGAACAAAAAGTGCACTGTATGCATGCTCTGTGGAAGTATGTGTGTGTGCGAGGTCTGGGCCTTATGTCCTACTCGCCAAAGAAATGTGAATTGTCTCCCACAGCCTCATCTTTGCAGGTGTAATGATTGCTGCAGGACCACTGTCTGGCTCTGCTGGGCAAGAGGCTACTTGCATATGGCCACTCATACACTATTGTGTCCACAACAGCACCAATGTTTTCACAGCCTGCTGTGTTGCATGACAAGTGCCTGGCAGTATAACTGGGTTGGCAGACTGGGCTCTATAGCCTTGGTAGGTAGCCAGTCTCAGAGGACTCCAAACCCGGGTAGATGGAGCTCATTTGCCTTGAAAGGCAGTTCATCAAGAAGGAAACTTTGAAGTGCCAAGATGATGGCTCCACTGCCTTGTGGATATCTTTGGGAGAAGGAAAGGCTTCAGGAGTAAACCCAGACAGAAAATCCGGAGTGGAACCTCCATAGCAGATGGGTGTCAACTTCCAGCAGCTCCTGCATCCAAACTGGTGCCACTGTCATACTCAGCATTCATTTGGACACCACCTGCAAGGACAAGAGGGGGATCCTTAAGTCTGGGCAGCTCATGATCTCCATATACTCCAAGCCCAGACTTGAGCCCTGGAGAGGCCATTGTAACCTCGCTCCTGAGTGGAAGCTGGCAGTGTAGGGAACGGGCACCATAGGACAGCTTTGACAGTGCCTTCCACTGTCATCATTTCCTACTGGCCAACTATGGCACGCCTAAAGCCAAGCAGCCTTCGGTCAGTAAGGTGTTGGACCCCCAACATCTGCCTGATCCAGTGGGTGGGTGCCTGGAGTTCAGTATGCTGCTCACCATGACAAGCAGACAGTAACTCTGCACCAGACAAAAGAACAAGAAACCAACAAAGACTTAGTTCTTCGATTCACAAGCTGGGATGTGCACACCATGTGCACAGGCATCTCTGATGACCTCAGCTAGATGGACAACACCAGGAAGATGGCCATCATCAACAGAGAGCTAAACAGACTAAATACTAGCACTGCTGCCCTCAAGGAAACCAGGCTCACCTCCAGCGGCTCAATCAGAAGGGAAAACCACACCTTCCGGGAGGGTCGAGAACCTGAGGAGCCCCGCCAGCAAAGTTGGCTTTGCCATCAAAAACACCCTCCTGGCATCGGTTGTGCCTCCCTCAGGGGTACTGAGTGTCTACTGCCCATCCACCTTGCCACTGCTGCAGGTCCTATCTACATCTCAGTGTATACAACCCCACCTGCATGTCTACAGAAGACCAAAAGAATAAGTTATAAGGGCAGGTGGACGAACAGTTCAAAGGATGCCCTAAAGGTAAGCCACTATTCCTCCTCTGTGAATTTAATGCCAGAGTAGGTGTGAACCACAAGTCATGGCCTACCTGCCTCAGACATCATTGCCCTGGAAAGATCCATGAAAATGGTCAGAGACTGCTAGAGCTGTGCACCTACCATGACCTGTACAATACAAACACCTTCTTCAAGAGTAAGCCGTGTCATGGAAACACCACAGGTCTCATCACTGGCAGCAGTTCGACTTGGTCATCACCAGGAACTCTGCTCTGAACAGCATCCTCCCCTCCAGAAGCTAGCATAGTGTGACTCTGACCACATCCTTGTGATCAGCAGGGTGCACTTACAGCCCTACACTCTACACAGCTCCAAACCAAGAGGTCGTCCTTTCATCAATACTGCACAGATGGTGGTCTCCTCCAAGGTGGAGGAGTATGTGTCCGCCCTGTACTAGGACCTGTCAGAGCATGATGCCACAGGCAAGTGGAATGCCATGAAATGTGCTATCAACATCCCAGCCATGTCCACGTTTGGCAAAAAGAAACGGCCCAGTCAGGACTTGTTCAATGCACACCTTTCAAGGATGGAACCAATAATTGAGGACAAATGAAAAGCCTTCATAGCTTACAAATGCCCCAATGAATGGATGATTGATTCCCTCAGAAATGCCCAAAGCACTACCCATCATATTGCTAGACAGTGTGCGAATGAGTACTGGCAGCAACTGTGTGAAGGAATCCAGAGCAGTGCTGGGTCCGGAAACATCCAAGGCATGTACAAGGGCATCAAGTGACTGAAGCAATTACAGAGGGATCTCTCTCCTAAGCATCATCGGCAAAGTGTATGATCACATCTGCCTCCACAGACTGTATCTGCTGGTGGACTGTGTGTACACGGAACCCCAGTGCGGCTGATGTAAGGAAAGGCCAGTTGGCAGCAGAGAAATGTGTGTGGCAGAAACCCCACCAACTCAGACTACATAGTACATCTGTACCAACTACAATAGGGACTGTCACTCACTCATAGGCCTGCACAGCCACAGCAGACGATGCCAACCACCCCATCCACCCCAAGACAGACGACACTCCAAGGGCGCTACTCGCATGGTTTCCCAAGACTGAGTCACCATTGATATGATGCCTGACTGGATGGGTCTGGCTGCCTCTGAAGATTAATAACCAATGGATCACAATGAGATCAACCTTTGGACAAGTAAACAATTTTGAACTAATGTGCAAAAATCATTGTTTTCTTTACCTCGGCCATGACCTCTGACATTTAGATTCTAAAATCTATAAATATATTTATTACCCTAAGTGCAAATCATTCTAAAGTTTATTCATGGAACTTACTCTAAAACAAATGTGATCCTACAGAAACAATTTTTTCTCTTAAACGTAACAACCTTGACCTTTAACTCCCAAATCAAAAGACCTCTTACAAACCTTAAGTGTAAGCTCTCCACACACCTTAGTCAAGATACATGGTCTTGAATTAAAGTTATTTTTAAAAAATATTGTCTTCTTTCAGTCAGCAACTTTGACCTGCATCCTTTCAACCTTTAAAAAATATGCATTGTGCTAGTCATCAAAACTTTTTTTTATAGATAACTAACTGGTCTAAAACTTTAATTTTTAACAAATAAATTCAACCGGCTTCTTCCTTACCCCAACTGCAAGCTATCATCAAAGTTTAGTCTATGTCCGTGATGAAGAACTAATGTTATTATGCTGAAACCATTTTTTTCCCTTTAAATCACTGTGACTTGACCTTATACTTTATGGCAATAGACTTATTCCCGACCTGAAGTGCAAGTGCCATCAACAAAAGATTGTTCCGGGTATGTAATACAAAACTGTGTCCTGTGACCTTTGACCTTTTGTCCCCAGAAACAATACACTACTTCCTAATACCTAGTGCAAGCCATCCCCAAAGTCTGATAACTGTAGACTTGAGAACTGTCATAGTCTGATAACTGTAGACTTGAGAACTGTCATAGTCTGATAACTGTAGACTTGAGAACTGTCATTGTGCAGAAACCATTTTTATTCTTAAATTCACATGCCCATGACCATCTGACTATAAAATCAAGAGTTCTTCCTTTCCCTGAAGGCAAGCCATCTATAATGTTTCGAAACTGTACAGAAGAAGAAAAAAACTTGTAACACAACCGAAAACAACAATGTAATACTCCCCACCATATGGCAGGCCAGGCCAGGCCAGGCCCTAAGGCAAGACAATTGAGGCAACTGCCTTGGGCCCTGCACTTTCAGTAAATCAACTCTGCAATGCAATCTTTTATGCTTGGGGCCTTGCTCATCGCTTGCTGCCTTGGGTCCCACATTGCCTTAGGCCCTGCACATCCTAGGGCCAGGCCTGGGATATAAAAAGTATACAGTATGTCCAAGAATAAAAAATTGTACTCAGACCATAATTTTGATATACTCTAAACAATCTGCATAGACCAAGATCTGTCAGTGCATTATATAATCTGGATTTGTGCAGTTTTCAATTGGACTTTTAGGTGTGTGTGTGTGTGTGATTCTCTTCAAGATGTCAAAATATTAGTGTGTGTGTGTTTATAATGTTAAAACAGTGAGCTAAAAGTTTTAAAAAAAGTGCTGACTTGGCAACTACTTGTTGTCTTGAATGAAAATGTTAAAAAGTAGGAGTATTTTACTGTGTGACCAGTCATGAGACATCAAATGGATTCTATTCATAAAATTGTAATTTAACTAGAGACTATATACATATATTCTATTCATAAAATTGTAACTTAACTAGAGACTGTATACATAGATTCTATTCATAAAATTGTAATTTAACTAGAGACTGTATACATAGATACTATTCATAAAATTGTAATTTAACTAGAGACTGTATACATTGATTCTATTCATAAAATTGTAATTTAACTAGAGACTATATACATAGATACTATTCATAAAATTGTAATTTAACTAGAGACTATATACATAGATTCTATTCATAAAATTGTAATTTAACTAGAGACTGTATACATAGATACTATTCATAAAATTGTAATTTAACTAGAGACTGTATACATTGATTCTATTCATAAAATTGTAATTTAACTAGAGACTATATACATAGATACTATTCATAAAATTGTAATTTAACTAGAGACTGTATACATAGATACTATTCATAAAATTGTAATTTAACTAGAGACTGTATACATAGATTCTATTCATAAAATTGTAATTTAACTAGAGACTATATACATAGATACTATTCATAAAATTGTAATTTAACTAGAGACTATATACATAGATTCTATTCATAAAATTGTAATTTAACTAGAGACTGTATACATAGATACTATTCATAAAATTGTAATTTAACTAGAGACTGTATACATTGATTCTATTCATAAAATTGTAATTTAACTAGAGACTATATACATAGATACTATTCATAAAATTGTAATTTAACTAGAGACTATATACATAGATACTATTCATAAAATTGTAATTTAACTAGAGACTATATACATAGATACTATTCATAAAATTGTAATTTAACTAGAGACTGTATACATTGATTCTATTCATAAAATTGTAATTTAACTAGAGACTATATACATAGATACTATTCATAAAATTGTAATTTAACTAGAGACTATATACATATATTCTATTCATAAAATTGTAACTTAACTAGAGACTGTATACATAGATTCTATTCATAAAATTGTAATTTAACTAGAGACTGAACTATATACATAGATACTATTCATAAAATTGTAATTTAACTAGAGACTATATACATATATTCTATTCATAAAATTGTAACTTAACTAGAGACTGTATACATAGATTCTATTCATAAAATTGTAATTTAACTAGAGACTGTATACATATATTCTATTCATAAAATTGTAACTTAACTAGAGACTGTATACATAGATTCTATTCATAAAATTGTAATTTAACTAGAGACTGTATACATAGATACTATTCATAAAATTGTAACTTAACTAGAGACTGTATACATAGATTCTATTCATAAAATTGTAATTTAACTAGAGACTGTATACATAGATACTATTCATAAAATTGTAATTTAATTAGAGACTGTATACATAGATACTATTCATAAAATTGTAATTTAACTAGAGACTGTATACATAGATACTATTCATAAAATTGTAATTTAACTAGAGACTGTATACATTGATTCTATTCATAAAATTGTAATTTAACTAGAGACTGTATACATAGATACTATTCATAAAATTGTAATTTAACTAGAGACTGTATACATAGATACTATTCATAAAATTGTAATTTAATTAGAGACTGTATACATAGATACTATTCATAAAATTGTAATTTAACTAGAGACTGTATACATAGATTCTATTCATAAAATTGTAATTTAACTAGAGACTGTATACATAGATACTATTCATAAAATTGTAACTTAACTAGAGACTGTATACATAGATTCTATTCATAAAATTGTAATTTAACTAGAGACTGTATACATAGAAACTATTCATAAAATTGTAATTTAATTAGAGACTGTATACATAGATACTATTCATAAAATTGTAATTTAACTAGAGACTGTATACATAGATACTATTCATAAAATTGTAATTTAATTAGAGACTGTATACATAGATACTATTCATAAAATTGTAATTTAACTAGAGACTGTATACATAGATACTATTCATAAAATTGTAATTTAACTAGAGACTGTATACATAGATACTATTCATAAAATTGTAATTTAACTAGAGACTGTATACATAGATACTATTCATAAAATTGTAATTTAATTAGAGACTGTATACATAGATACTATTCATAAAATTGTAATTTAACTAGAGACTGTATACATAGATTCTATTCATAAAATTGTAATTTAACTAGAGACTGTATACATAGATACTATTCATAAAATTGTAATTTAACTAGAGACTGTATACATAGATTCTATTCATAAAATTGTAATTTAACTAGAGACTGTATACATAGATACTATTCATAAAATTGTAACTTAACTAGAGACTGTATACATAGATACTATTCATAAAATTGTAATTTAACTAGAGACTGTATACATAGATACTATTCATAAAATTGTAATTTAACTAGAGACTGTATACATAGATACTATTCATAAAATTGTAATTTAACTAGAGACTGTATACATAGATACTATTCATAAAATTGTAATTTAACTAGAGACTGTATACATGGATTCTATTCATAAAATTGTAATTTAACTAGAGACTGTATACATAGATACTATTCATAAAATTGTAATTTAACTAGAGACTGTATACATAGATACTATTCATAAAATTGTAATTTAATTAGAGACTGTATACATAGATACTATTCATAAAATTGTAATTTAACTAGAGACTGTATACATAGATACTATTCATAAAATTGTAATTTAACTAGAGACTGTATACATAGATACTATTCATAAAATTGTAATTTAACTAGAGACTGTATACATAGATACTATTCATAAAATTGTAATTTAACTAGAGACTGTATACATAGATACTATTCATAAAATTGTAATTTAACTAGAGACTGTATACATGGATTCTATTCATAAAATTGTAATTTAACTAGAGATACCAACCATTTCCATGATTAGATGGCCACATACTACACACTTCTCTGCAGTCTGCTGGAAACCAGAGTACTGAAAAGTACAAAATAACAATTATTTTAAAATCAGGAATACAATAACAATGTAACAACTTTATGACTTACAATTTCTGCCCTTCCCCTCTGGCATGTTTCAACATCAAACACATATGTACTTCACAGTATCTAATCAAACCACTTGAAAATAGTTTTAAAATGACCTATATATACATAATATGTTACATATATTATTTCTTCTCATCCAGTATCAACTTTAATAACATTTTTATAACCTTTTATAAACTGTACATATAATTCTTATTTAATAAAACACTGTCTATACATGTTTACAAGTAGCGTAATATAAAAAAAACTGCAACAACAAAGGTGCTGATGTTCTGTTGCATAATGCTAATTAAGGTCAGGGTTATGTAACCTTTGTACTGCTGATTATTCCTAACAAACTGCACAGACCCAGATCTGCTGGTGCATTATGGACTAACACTGATCTGGGTTGGTTTTGCAGTTGGATTTGGCTTATATATGGTAGAATCAATTTTTATTTTCTACTTGGACTGAAGTCACCAATACTCATTTTGGACATGAAAAAATTTCCTATGAAGAGGCTTGAGTTTCTACTGAAATTCACTTTAAGTCCAATTGCAAACTGCACAAACCCAGATCACATAATGTACTGACAGATCTGCGTCTATGCAGATTGTTCAGAATAATCAAAAAGCCAAATCTAGTGGCTTATTATGTAGCTGGACGTATAACCGAGTACATACAGTTTGCCTGCTGGTGACCATTTAATACCTTCACTTTGAAAACTTGGGAAATCTTAAATTCATGGGAGACTTTGCACCACTCGTTATGACGTAATAAAACCAAATCAGACATTGCTATTAAATCCTGTCAATATGATTTAAGTTGAAATTAAATAACAACTATTAATTTGTTTGATTCAATTTGTTATTTCTCTTGTCTAAAGGGGCTTGTATTGCATTAGTTTATAATCTTGCCCAGATCTCTATTGATATTTTATCTTTCACTCACACTGGGTCATAATATCAAGGGAACTCATATCCAAGATAAGGTAGCTAAATCCAACTAACTACCCCTCTTACTTAAGAGGGAGGCGTTTTACAGGGAGGTTGACGACTGAGGTCCAAAAGAGAACAGTGACAAGTACAGAGTAAAATCAAGAAGTCCAAGAAGGACAAAGCAGTCAGAAAAAGAAGACTCAAAGAAATACAAAACTTTGGAACATGGTCTAAGTAAAATAACCAATTGCCAGTGTCACTGACAATACCTTAAAAAAGACCAACCATAAAAACAAAACAATAGCAGAATGTGTGCATATTTAGAAAGAAAAGCAGTAGTGCATGTACATAAGTGTTGCTGTAATAAGACTGTCCTTCAATGACAATGGGTGATGTAGAATGTATTACCTTTGCTTTTGAAGTTCATTATATTAGCCAATGTGCTAACCAACACAGGGCTTGAAATTAGCAGTAGTCCGCTAGCCCGAGGCTAGTTGATTTCCTGTCGGACTAGTAAGTATCATAAAGTTATTAGTCCGATGGGCTAGCAAGTTTTGTTTGGTTAGCGTTTGTTTACTCAATACCCTAATAAAGACGTGACTTCAGCATATATTCAGTAGAATCAGCGAAGTGACCATTGTAAACTCAATCATAAAATATTAGCATGAGAAGATGAAGTCAATTTCTGCCTCGGTAATGTGTTTCTATTACAAGAAGCCATCTGATTTTGTGCATTTCACTTAACAGCGCCAATCACGGTCCCCTCATTAACAAACAACGGAAGTTTGGTAATTGAAATCCTAATTAATCTGACAGCGAATTGAATGAAAAATAACCTGGTTTCATACTTTATTCACGCGACCACATTAACAAACTACAAAACTACAGCACATGGTATCAACCAGAGGCGTAGCGATGATATTTTGCGCCCAGGGACGAACTATAAAATTGGCGCCCCAGCGATCTTGTGACCGATTTATTACTCTTGTTTACTTAATATAATGTAACGTTGCAAGCCTCGTTTTGGCGCCCCTGTACCTTGGCGCCCGGGGACATATGTACCCCCCTGCCCCCCCCCCCCCTCGCTACGCCTCTGGTATCAACTATTCAAAGAAATTAGTTTGCACGCTTGCTTGTTTGTTTCCTTTTTTATTTTTAGCTTGCTGTAGCCAAACGCGCTAAGTCACAAACGGGGAACTGCATAATTTATGTTTGCATCAAAATAGTTATAATAATTAGATCAATTTATTATGATCACATTACTGACACATCATTTCCATACAACTACTTTTTCTATGTCAATAAAACTTATTTTATTATAAATATTTTTCCCATACAAGACTGAACAAATAATTGAATCCACGTGGAGATATCCAAGCACAATGACGTACATTTGTTGGGAATTAAAATCTCTCCGCATGGGCATCGAAGATTTGAACAATTTCCGCTTATTATGAATTTCAACAATACATTGAGGTCCGATTAATAAGGAGTACCTACTAAATTTACGCTATTAATGACGAGACCGTAAATGGCGCTTTTGAATGCAACGCGCCGAGTCAGATGGCTTCGTTTGATGGAAACATACATTTTCCAAGATGAAACTAACATTATCTTTTGATGTTAATATTTTATAACAGTGCTTACAATAATCACTGCTTTGATCCTACAGAAGTCAAGACTTTATTAGGAAGAGGTCATTTAATGGGGGGGTGGGGGTGGGGGTGCAAAGGCATGTGTTTTGAAATGCATGTTTTGCTCGGACTTTCTTGTATAAAGGACACTGCCAATCCTTTTCTTACTTTAAATAATTCGCGTTAGCTATACTGTAACATCTCGTATTTCAAAAAGAGGCACAATTCCTGCCTTATAAGACAGGCAAAATGTGGCGTTTTAAATGAGGTGTTCAGCCTCTGGAAAAAGCAAAAGTTGAATGAAAATGAAATAAAAGATAGGGATAATTCTTATGATAGGGAAAAGCGTAATCAGATTTTTCAGAAGACATGGAAAATAGACTGGGAATGGCTGAATTATGATGAGAACAAGAACGTTATGCAGTGTAACTGGTGTATGGAATTCGCAAAAACAGACAAAGAGAAAACATCCAGTTTTGTTGCGGGTTATTCGAACTTTAAAATTGAATCGGAGATGAAAATGGTGAAGAACGACTGGAGATCTTGTTTGAGACCTTGGGTTCTGTCCGACCTACTATTTATAATCTTCCATACAAATGACATTCCAACATATGATCCGGGACTAGCAATGCGTTTGTGGAATGTTTCAGAGAGACGAAAAATGGAGGACGAAAAATGACACCTGGATCCCTTTCTGGAATTGGATCCAGATTACCTTGAGAAACAAGAAATGTTACTTGACTGATTGATGATTTGAAGTAGGATGTATACTTCTGTACCTCTGCATTTCATATGATAATGCTTTTTATGAAATAAAATTGTTAATCTCAATACAAGCGTGTGACATAGTTTTGTGGACAGGACTAGTAAATGTTTGGCAGGAATAGTAAATTTCTCAGTACACTAGTCCTTCTGGCTACCAAGAAATTTGTGTTAAATTCAAGTCCTGCAACACAAATCCAACAGTTCTACCATGCCATTTTTTTATGGCACAATTCAAACAGCATATAAAACACAAGGGTATAGGCATTATTTAGAGATACATTGCAACAACAACAATAGCCCCTGTGAATGTAAATAAATAAAATTCAAAACTTGTTCAACTCTGAGTTGACAGAAAGAACAATTTGATGTGGCTTAGGGATATGTCAAAGCTGTCAGGCCAAGACTTGTTCATATGCCATATCAAATTTTCTTCATTACCCATACCAGTACAAAACATGAAAAGCAATTGTGTATTTATAACATACTCCCATCATTATACATGTATTTTCAAACTATTTTAGCATTACAATATAAATGTGATGTAAAATGAACATGGATTTAAAAAAGTTTGATTCAATGTCTATAAATATTTATGCTAGAACGTTAAAAAAAGGCAACAAGCAGTTTGAAACTGGGTATGTGAAATGTAAATAAGGACTTACCAGATAATAACATATCAAGCATATAGAATCAAAAGGGCATGTAATAAACAATAAAACCCAAATTTAACCCGTCACTGAAGTATTATATGGCTAAATATAGTTATTTCAGGTGGCATTTATATACGTTTGAGAAAAGATGGGACACTTTAGACTCACGACTCACTATCAGTCTGAACAAGACAGAGGTACTTCACCAACCTGTCCCAGGTACTATTGCTCGCCCTCACCCATCCCATATTGGGCCCATCGATGACACCCAGCTGAAAGCTATCGATCACTTCAAGTACCATGGAAGCATCATATCTTCGATGGATCACTAGACAAAGAGATCACAGAATGTATCAACAGCGCCTGTCAATCACTAGGACATCTCTGCTCTCACGTGTTGAATCACAGGAATATCAAGCTGTCTACCAAGATAAAGGGACATAAAGCAGTTGTGCTAACAAGCCTGCTATACGTATGTGAGACCTGGAGAGCATACAAGAAGTACATCAAGCAATGTGAGCACTTCCACTCGAAGGCCCTGCGCTGGATTATGGGCATCAGATAGCAAGAAGAGTAATGAACCTGTAAGCGCTGGATAGAACAGGATTAACCAGTATTGAAGCAATGGTCATGAGCCCAACTCCGGTGGACCAGTTGTGTCATCTGTTTGGAGAAGTCTCGAATGCCATGTCAGTTTTGTATGGAGCTCTATCTAGTGGACACATGAAAATTGGTCGCCTGAAGAAAAGAGTAGAAGACTCCATCAAGGACTGCCTGAGATGCTGCTCAATATCTGTGAGAGACCTTGAGTCCTGCGCAAAGGATAAATATGGCTGGTGTGCAGCTTTTAGTAATGGGTGCAAAACCTTCGAGGATGCCCATGTAACGAAAGTTGCAGATGCCTGGGAATGCAGGAAGACCTCAACATCAAGAACCAACCCATGCCTCCAGTACACACACTGCTTCACGACATGGGCATCTCGTAATTGATACTGACTCATCAGCCACATGAGGACCCATCAGCAAATAGCAGTGCAGTATTGACACAGATCGAGCTACTGTCTACAAGAGACTCAAGTGAGTAGCTGCATCAACAGGAAGTAAATGACCACTGAACTGTCTATGCTGTATGCTTAGTAAACTAATGATTAATTTTTAAGTGTGATCAGAGGATATGAATAGACACTGGAAATAATTTTTCCCTGAGAAACTGAAAGAAAAAAACAACCACTTCCATAATTAAACCAATGTTAACATCATGGAAACATCATTTTATAATTGGACTATATTATATTCATGAATTAACTTAATTTTTAAAAGACAGAAAAGAAACGAGAGCAGTTTGTTTTGTAGGGCTTTTCATTAGCACCTGTCTTGTTTTATTTGGGGACTTCAGGGCTTGTTTTTCATGTTTTGTCACTGAAGATCAATGCACTGTGGCACAGGTCAGTGAATGTGAGGTTCCAATCGGGGGATAAAAGGCACTGCTGGGAAATGTAATTCAGCAATGATTGAGCTGCAGACACAAGGCCTATTATCAAGAAAGAGAGAACCCTGTACAACTCACATTTGGCACAAATACAAACAAGAGGCCCAAGCTGTGCCTGTATCACTCACCCTACTTGCACAATTTAACACTTGACCATTTTACTAAACAGTCACATATAAGTACTGTAAGAACACTGCAACCAATCGCCCAAACTTGAACTGTCAACTGTATCTATTTTACTAAATTCTGATAATTCTTTCTACAGAAAAAGGCAAAAGTAATATGCAGTCTCTTGCCATTAACCATATTAATGCAAAGATCATTCAAAGTTTACAGATAACACTTTTATTTAACTTTTCACATAAATTCAAACTATATTCCTAAATTGTGTTTAAGTTTCTTAGGTCATGAATTTCTTTACTCTAAGTAATGTTATTTAAATCTGGAAGTGTCTGAGGAGAAATGCATGTTAGAATACTTTGGTATTTAAATCTGGAAGTGTCTTAGGAGAACAGCATGTTAGAATACTATCTTTTATTGAAATCTAAACATACAAAATAACAATTCCAAATAATCTGAGAGCAACAGCATTTTAACATGGTGATACTATCAAATATCAAATTTTATTTCACAAAACATACAAATTTTGCTTGCAAAGAATCTTACAACTGGGGAAATACTCTCTGCAGATAAATTTATAAACATATACATGTTTTTACAAATTTTGTTACTGGAGCAAAACATGTATAAGAAAAAAATATCATAAACACTTGCAAACAAAAATCTATATTTTTGTAAACTCCTATCTTTATTTAAAATATTCCAGTTTATTCTAAACCGCAATTATGCATTGGCTCTAATATTTATATACTGTACTTTTTCTTCAACTATAAATTATTCATTTTAATACCCAAGGTTTTTTTTTCTTCTTCTGATATATATATATATATATATATATATATATATATATATATATATATATATATACACACACACACACAGAGACAGACAGACAGACAGTGTAACAATGGTAAGATACTTTCCTTAAATATTAAGTTGTCTTATATATGAAACTGGATTGGGTTGCCCCTGCAACAAGAGTATTTGCAAATAATTGTTTCTGTTTGGATTTGAAAACTTTTTAATGTACATGATTTTCTTCAATTTAAGATTTCACTATATATACTGCCATACTGCAGACATCACAGCTATATGACTAATTGATTGCACCTCATCCATAACATTAAATATCAAATTCCACTGTCAGTCTGACAGTTGTCACTGGCATCATCAATGCATAACTTTCTGATACCTGTATGTCAAATGTTTTTTTGTTGATACATCACTGTACATTTCACTGGTTGTACATTTTTGTGACCTGTCAGTTGCACATGATCACTTTATGGTTGTTTTCCATTCAAAATGTAGCCTTTCTTCCAAACAGGCCAGTTCCCAGTACCATCTTTTTCATTAGATATCAAAATGAGTGTACCCCCAGAGGCATTTATATCAAATGATGGATACTGTTTTCATATGGCCCAGACTGAGTGTCCGACTGTAGATTTACTAGACCATCTTTCTGATTTTTTTCACAGGCCATACATAAATGCAAGACCAATGGTCCTTTCATCACCTCATTAATATGCATTGCTCATTATCAACTCATTTTAAAGACTGATGATATTTATTTAATTAAACTTCAATTAGAAACTAGACTTGATAATGGTAACATGCTCATCCAATTAATTACAAGATCACCTCATTAATATGCATGGATCTCACTATCCTATCAAAACTGTCCAAGAGAAAAGTAAATATTCTAAGTGAAAACAAACTCTGATCTGAAATAAGGACCCCTGTGTGGAAACAAGCTCAACCTCATTCGAATGCCTTTTATCTTGATCACAATCAACCCCGTCAGAAATCCCAATGATATAAGCATATGCTTAAAGTTTACTGAAAACTTGATCAGAATAGGGTCTTAAGTGATGTAACATATCACATTATTATTAATATGCTTAGATTTCACACATGCATGTATTCAAACTCAGCAGTGATAGTGATGTTAGAAAATCTAACCTCCAAATTTGATCAAAATCAAATAAAAAGCATGGCTTCCAGAGTAGTGACATACAAATATTGACAGCTTGAGAATGGATAATGGACACAGGACCATAAGGTAAGTCCCCCAGGTCTTATGATATAGACAATATGTCATGCAGCATTACTAATCAAGTCAATCCATCACAATGTTGTGAATTTGAGATTATACACTGAAAAGAAGTGTTTGCAACACATGAGGGGGTTTATAAACTTCATTTCCTTCTTGGAATTAGCACCAAAATTGTCAGTCCATGCACTGAAAACTACATTGCAATAACAATAAAAAGTCTTAGATACAATAAAGCTTAATAAGCAATGTCAAGTATGTATACCACTCTGCTTCTCATCCACATTCTCATCTGTAACGAAATTTACAACAAAGTCACCATTTATCCTTCCAATAATTAAAAGTGTTATTACCAAGAAAATTCTCACAAATATTTGACCCATCTAGATGTAAATCAACTATTATTCATGTCAGAGAAAACACTGGTACAAAATGTGGCTGCTTACTAGACAGTTTCTTCCTCCCACTAACACATGTACATTGGTCTTCAAAAAGGTATACTACTAACAAAGAGACACTGAGCATGGATCAGGTACATAAAATGCATGAAACTCAAGGCACAAAGGATATAGAACAACCTTGCCCTTTTAAAAAATAATGAAACTGAGCTTAATTAGCACTGACAGATGAAGTTCTCACAACAATGTTCCACTATTAGAGACAGATTATTCAAATGTTAGCCCATTTTTAATACATTCCACTCACAGCTGATTTTACCATCATGTCAACTGGCCTGGAACTAATGCCCTGCCCTTGAGTGTTGCTACATTAACTCACCATTAATAAAAAGAGATATAAAGATAGACTTGCACCAATTGATCAATAAAGGCAGAGTGGGTGGGGGTGGAGGTGTCAACGGAAAATACAGCATTTTCCCCGTTTCAATCTTGTCATTCTAAGGTAAAGCATTTTGAATCACTTTAGGCTTTTCTGTATTAGCTAATTGAAACAAGCAGTAGTGTTTGAAATAATCCGAGCTCAAACAAGAAAATTGAGATAAATTACATGTACTACTACTCACATTGTTTTCGCAACAAATTGCTCATAATAAAAATCATAAGCAAACATTCATCTTGAAAATGTACTGGGGGTTGAGGTGTAACTAAATTTATTTATATAATACATATATACTTTAGCTTAGCTTTACTTTTCAGTACCAAAAGAAACCATTCATTTATGTAAATGCATCCTCCTCGGTATGCAGAATTATCAGTATCACATAATCCACTCATGCAGAGGTGTTACCAAGAATTTTCTTTGAGGGTGATGTCCTGAACATCTACCTGTGGGGTGGGGTGCATCAAAGGGAACAATGCCAAATGGGATGTATGGATGACAACATTATAATGTATCTGCATACCCAATTTAATCTGATGATCTGGTAAATAGACTTCTCTGCTTCTTATCATTCCACTTCTTCAAAGCCTCTGAAAATGGGAAATGGTCTACTATACGACCCCCCTGTATCTCAAGTGATCAGTATTCAGTTTCTGATGTTAAGAGCAGGGTGAAATCTGTTTTGTGGACTACTTCCCATATCACAAACTGTTGTTTGAAATGGGAAAACAACTGCAATTTTGGCCTATTTAAACACATTAGGGAATTGGTCTTCATTATGTTCGAACATAATTTTCCACAACTCTTATTATGTTGTCCAAAGGATACTTTCTTTTGTAGGATCACATTTGTACATTTGTTGCAAGGCTGTATTCAACCAAGGTTGCAATCTTTGAAGAACTTATGTTAACCTGTGAAACCCTTTTGATAGAGAATACATAACATCCCTCCTTTTTGCTTCTTTCCTAAACTAGTTGTATTACGTTAATCAATCACCTGCCTTAGAATTTCTTTTCCTTGTCAAACTCCACGTGTTGTGAATGAGGTGATGACTATTGCTGTGTCATCAGTTCATGCGACATTTTCAGTTCTCACGAGTTTTTCTCTTGCTCTATAGTATGACAACAGCAGATGATCTTGCCATAAAGAAATCTATTATGTTTCATAGTCATAAAACTCGCTGCTTGTTAAATTCTATACAGTTCTGTTATGGTTGATCAATGCAGTTTGTTATAGCCCTCTAAACGACAATTAAATTGTAACCTCTTGATAATTTCTGCAAAAACCATAGCAGATCTCATTCATATAGATGCTTGTATTTCAACACTAAATCTACCTTTGTACAGCTTGGTTGAAATCACTGGCAAAATGGACAACCAAGACTTCATTTGAGAAACTGTTGTTTCTTCTCCTTTTTGTCTTTTAAGAAAACAAAACAACAACAATTTTTCAGTCATATCGCTGTTTGCAGTGAGCCAGTTTAGTGATGTCTAGCACTGTGCATCATGCCACAGACATGTAGCATGATGTCCCAACCAGTCACATTATCCTGACACCAGGCATATTGGTTTTGAGAAGTTTTTGTCCAACTAATGATTTTTTTTTTGCAACAAATAAAATAAAAAACTATATCGCAACCTGGTAGCATCTCTGCTTGTGCACCTTACATGGTCCATCTTTTCAATAGACAATGGTTATGCCAACAATGGAGCTGGGTGGGAGGAAGGCATTTGACAATAAACGACAGGTAGGAATTCCATAATTCCAACTTGTTTTACCTATCCATCCCCTAAAACACACTAAATTTTAATAGCAGCAATAATGTACTGTTGTTATTGCACAGCTTAATTTGAATGTTAGGTGGGTAAGTTGATGCTCTTGTTAGACTGATCCAAAAAGCAAAGAATGGTACTCACTGCCAAGGGAGAAGTATATGACATAAAGCTGATCAACCGCATCAGAAGGGCACAAGACACTAACCCATAAGTGTAGAGAGTGGTGCTCCACCTCCCACATCATAGGGAGCAACATGCTTCCTCCACATGAGAAGGCCACCAACTCCCTAGCAGGATGTAACAACACACTGTTGTGGCTATGAGATGTGTGATGCATCATCTCCATAACAGGAAGAAGCAACATGCTACACAGTACGAAGGGAGCGTTGCCACCATCTCCCTCTCTGCAGCGAGCAACATGCTATTCTGCTATCAGGACACGAGTTGAGTGGTTCAATACCTCTATCTTAGGACAAAGCAACACACTGAATGGAACAGTAGGAGTGCCTTACTCCTCCTTTGTGAGTGAGGCAATCAACTCTTCAAACATTCAGTCAGGGGGAGGGAGGGGGAGATCTGCAAAATAAAAGCTAGAAAATTCCAAAAATGAAGAGAGAAGTTTCTGCCACCAATGATAGCTGCAAACTGGAATAAGCTAGATTCCTGGTTTCAGATGGCAATTATATGTAAATGCACAACAAATAGATTTTCATGTGCAGTTTGAGTAATTAGTGCAATATTTGTGAGTGTCCCAAGGTATCTTGTGGGCACAACCCCCTACAGACTGTCCTGGCATTTTTCTGAGAGAAAAAAAAAATAATGACTATATTTTAAAATCCCATGTAAACTCACTTCGTTGTATGCAATACTCAGTACTCTGTGTATGCACAAGGTAACAATTGAATGATTTGTTAGAATATACCTGTCTTTGTCCGTTATAATAGAAAGACATTTCTCACTGATTAAACTTTTTCCGTTATAAAAGAAAGACATTTCTCACTGATTAAACTTTATCCGTTATAAAAGAAAGACATTTCTCACTGATTAAACTTTGATTAAGTGAAAATGCAGACACATATGCATCAACAAGGCGAAGCTAGCACACTGTCAATTATTAATATATGTGTTGATGGAAACCAAAGAAATTACCGGACTTTATTGGCATGTAAATCTATTTTTTAAATGGAGGAATACACTGGCCTATATGTTAGGGAGATTCCGTTATTATTCCTTTAACTTGTCGATACCTTACTTGTATATTGACATGTAAGAAACTGTGGTCATATCTCAAGGTCCAATCAAGAGCTGCTTTCTAAACGGAGGCAAACATTACTGTCATAGAAATTAATTATGTACACTCGCTACAAAAAAAAAAATTCTCTGCTGACAATATATGCAAAATGTCTTTATAATTTATAATATGGTGATTTATTTACATCAAATGGACAAATGAGTAAAGGCAACACAATAGCAATGGGTAAGTGCTAGCGGCTATCCAATCTAAAACGTTTTACAAGATAGCATACTTTTAGCAATCTTTTACAAATTCTTTGTAAAAATGCCACTCAATTTATTTTCGCTGTTTTTTTTAAATATTGAAGCCACTCTAATTTATAATCACTCCAATCATTTCAACTGTCTGACACATAAAGCCACTGCCAAAAAGCCCAAAGTATTCTGCATACCCAAGGATAAAGGCATCCACCAGCAATACTTCTTGCTGTTAGAATATCAAAAGTCAACTCTCTTAACCAGATGCATGTGTAAGGCAGGACCAGGAGTGACTGTTTACAATGATTTTACAAATTGTGATTTCATCAGTAATGATAGTTGTAATGATGATCACTGTGAACATAGTTTAAACACTTTCAATGTCCCTTTGAGTGCCTGTAATAGCATTGATATTAATCTCTTGAATTTAGGAGTTTCTAGCAAAGTTTTACACATAGGTCATTTAAATATTCAGGGTTTTCGAGGAAAGATTGATCAAGTGAAGTTACTGTTAACCTCTCCAAATAATAATATCCATTTATTTGGACTCTCAGAAACAATGTTACCAGAAAATCAGGGTGAAAATTTCTTATATATTAATGGCTATGAAAAACCTTATCGTAAGGATAGGAAAGCAGGCAGTGGTGGGCTCCTATTGTATGTTAAAACCGGTACTATTTGTTAAAGAAGAGAAGACCTAGAAATACCGGAAATAGAATCCATTTGGCTACAGATCACTCCAGAAAAAGCAAAGCACTATTTAGTAGGTTTTGTGTATAGACCCCCATCATCACATACTGATTGGTGTGAATATTTTGAACTTCAAGTAGATAAAATTTCAAAAGAAGAGAAAGAATTTTACATTCTAGGTGATATAAATCGAGACCTTCTCAATGATCAAATTGAAGGGAATTGGATGAAATTTATTGATTCATTAGGTATGGAGCAACTAGTAAATGAACACACCAGAGTAACATCTACCTCTAAAACACTTAATAGATCATATTTATACCAATACAAAAGAAAATGTTTAGGAAGGTATGGTTCCAAAGATTGGTATAAAGGATCATTTTCCAATTTTTCTAACACGTAAAGTCAATGGCAAATCAACAAAAAATAATATCCATAAATCCATTACTTATAGGTCCTTTCAAAACTTTGATACTTTTAAATTCCCAAGAAGATCTAGAACAGATTCCATTTTACTTTTAATTTCCCTAGAAGATCTAGAACAGATTCGATGGAATACAGTCCAAATCTTTGAGGATATTGATGATGTTTTAGATACTTGGACAGATCTGTTCATCAGTATAGTGGACAAGCATGCCCCTTTAAAAACACACAGGATAAAGAAAGACCATCAGCCAGGCTGGATCTCCCCAGAAATTTTAGAAGCAATAAAGCAAAGAGACCAACTAAAATCAGTAGGAAATCAAACTGAATATAGAGTTTGGAGGAATAAAGTTCATAAAATGATACATCAAGCCAAACAAGCACACTACAAAAAAGTGCTGGATGAAAACCAAAATAACCCAAAAGTATCTGGAAAGTGTTTGCAGGTTTTGGTGCAGGCAAATGTAAGCGTAAAGCTGAAATTTTATCCCTCAATCATGAGGGCATTTATACTGATAATCCAAAGGACATCTCTGATATTTTTAACAACTTTTTTGTTCAAATTGCTGAAAAACTTAAAGAACCCAGAACTTCATCTGATCATCTGGAACTCAAACATTTTTGTGCTAAAAAAACTACAAAACAATATAAAATTTGAAATTCCTGAAATGAGTCCAGAGTTTGTGTTGAAATATATTAAAACAATGGATGTATGTAAAGCTACAGGACTTGATATGATTGGACCAAGGCTACTAAAAGTGGCTGCACCTGCAATTGTAGAGAGAATAGTTTTCATTTGTAATGAAAGTATTAGGTCTAATAAATTTCCACGAAGATGGAAAACTGCCAAGGTTATACCATTGCATAAAGCAGGAACAAAAGATGATGTAAATAACTACAGACCCATCTCTATCCTTCCTTGTCTCTCTAAATTACTTGAAAAACATGTACATGATTCTTTTCTCAACTATTTAAGCACTTATGATCTTATTCATGATAATCAGTCTGATTTTCGCCAGAATCACTCTTTGATTGATAAATGGCTGAAAGCGTTGGATCAAGGATAAATGGTAGGCACTATTATGGTTGATTTTCGAAAAGCTTTTGATCTTGTAGACCATGAAATTTTACTTGAAAAACTAAAGATTTATCAATGTAGTGAAAACTCTCTAAACTGGTTTACTTCTTACTTAACCGTCAAAGTGCAAAAAGTATCTTTAAATGGTCAACTTTCTCAAAGTAAAAGTTTTAATTGTGGAGTACCACAAGGCTCTATCCTTGGACCTCTGTTATTCATTCTTTTTATCAACGATTTACCTCTTAAGATTGGAACTTCAATTTCTTCCACTGACCTCTATGCAGATGATAATACACTGTCTGAGACTGGTAAAACCAAAATGGTACTTGGAAATAACTTACAAGATGCTCTCAACAGACTTCAAGTATGGTGCAAGGAAAACAGTATGATCATAAATGCAGAAAAAACAAAAGCCCTACTAGTTACAACACAACAAAAACGAGCAAGGCTAAATAGCGACCAACTTAGAGGTTTTTTTTGACAATATGAACCTTATTATGACCTCTCAAGATAGAATTCTTGGTGTATTCGTAAATAACAATCTTACGTGGTCTCTTCACATTAAACACATTTCAAAAAAGGTTAATTCTTATCTTTGGCTACTGAGGAAAATCAAAACATACATTCCTCTTCAGTATAGGGTCATCTTTTATAAAAGTTATATTCAGCCATATCTGGACTACTGTAACGTAATTTGGGGTAATACCTCTAATTCAAACATAACAACACTTATAAGGCTCCAAAAGAGGGCTTGCCATTTAATTTTAGATCAATGTATAGACAATTTTCAGGATGCAATGAATAAATATAAAGATTTTAACAATACATGAAAGAATATTTCTTAGAAAAGCCAAATTGATGTATAAAGTATCCAGAAAATCCATTCATGTCTATCTAAGCAATATCTTTCGCCAAAGAGATGCTGATGGTACTCCAAATTTGAGGTCCATAAGAAGAAAAAATTACATTATACCAAGGCCAAAGAAGGAATAGTTTAAAAAAAAGTTTTCAATATACTGGTCTAGTAGTATGGAACAACATTCCCAGCGACATAAGGCAGGCTCCTAGCATTTCTTCATTTCATAATCAATGTCTTAAATGGATGAAATCTTTAGAAAATTGAACAGTGCTAGTACCAACAACAAAAAAACTGCCTGCTTTTCTGTATTTTTGCATCATTTTCAAAGCTGAATGTTTCAACGCAGAATGATATTTTATATTTCTTATATGTTTGTGTTTTTACAGATGCCTGTGCATGTGTTCCAGGCTTGATACTTTGAAATTTAAAATTCCTTAATTATTTAGCATTGAGCCACTCTTCACATTATGTTGTATGTATTGTATATATTGTACATAACAGATAGAATGCCTCAAGGTAGATTAGTTCTGTAACTAATTGAGTTACTTTCTCTAAATAAAGTCTTTATTATTATTATTATTATTATTATTATTATTATTATTATTATTATTATTATCTGTGGCCATTTCAGGCAAAACATTTTTTTAATCAGGATAGAACAATATCCCTATTTATGTTAAAAATTATCATTCATGGCCACTTTGATGGATGGAGGAACCAAACATTTTTGCAATGTATTCGAAGTTCAAGAAACTAAACTACTGTGGTATTTGCATTAAAAAAAAGTTCTAAAAAAAACCAAAGTGACTATTTCTCCTTAAAACAAAATGCTAATTGTACACTGCACATCTGCACAATATGTTGGACAAACTAAATTAGTCCCATCTTCTAGTACTTCAATCTACTTATTTATTGTCCAAAACTGATGGGTAGTTATCTGTAATCATGCATATTATTTTGGTGTAAAGGTGCTCGATGATGTGAGCTGTAATCAAAGCCGTTATCTAGTGCAATTTAAAAAAGTGCATGGCCTTACCAAATAGTCCTCTTCACAATAAACTTTCCCATGAACATTGTAGAATGCTTTGCCCCGTAATGTCCTACCTGTAAGAAAAATATTAAAAAAACTGCCATAAGAAAAACGGCTGATAATCAAAATGTTTGTACAAATGAGATTTATTTCTCAACATTAGGTAAAATACCATTATATGTGCCATTTTATTACACAAAAAAAGATACCTTTTCTTGAATATGAACACTTTTATATTTAAGAAACATTATTTTTGGAAATGATCATTATCAGTGTCTTGACAAAATGAATAGTAAAAAGTGCTACTCTCAATTTTTTTATAATTTGTCAAGGCAATTTCAGGTAGAAACCATTCCTCTCCCTTCTAAAAATGATATTAACTGAGTAAGCATCCGATTACTGGAGAACTAACATTTTTTTTTAAAATAGCTGTAAAACTAGTTTTTTTTTAAAATTACACATCAAAAACTAATTTAAGGCAAAACCTTTATGGTGTCCAAAAACATGTAATATTTTATAACTTGAATCTCAATCACTATCCCTCTTCTACAGCAATGAACTAATTCACAAATTAATCAGTCCGGCCTCTACCAGTTATACTGGCTGCCATGTATAGCACATCGTGTGTTGCAAAATGGTGTTAAAACCAAAACAACTTAATCAGTCTATAGGTTTGGTTTGGTTTGGTACTTAATGTTATAGCAACACAAATAGGTTATGTAATGTTACAGTTGTTGTTGCTGTTGTTGAAGGGATTAATGCCATTTTCCAGCACAATATGCGTATAGCGCCAATGTATAATTGGCGGCCAGCATTATTGGTGTAGGAAGAACCCAGTAAAAACCCTGGCCCACAAGAAATTATGGTTAAGCTTTCTCACATACCCACGTTAGCTGAATCTGAGACTCAAACCCATGCTGATGGAGGTGAGATGGCAGTGACCCGTAATGGATAGTGCTTTAGACCACTCGGGGTCCTTGATGTTAAGGTAACTGGAGTAAAGTGCCTTGCTCATGGAAACAATAAATGCAAGTCCAGAATGCTTACCATTTACTATACCACAGCTCCCCCATCTAAAGGTCATATTTTCGTCACATCGAAATTGAAATGGTCTAGAAAAAAATAACTTATCTAATACCCAATGATGTTCAGAAGAGATATTTATGGGCATGTAAACTTTTTATTTTCCAAAAATTAGTATGCAACAAAACATTTTGAAGGAAGTTTGTGAAAATCTTGATTTCTATCAAGCAGAAAATTAGGGCCTAACCGAGGAAATAATTTTTGCCGAGTACCGAATCTGAGTATTTAGATGTACTATTTGCCAGATCCAGCCACGAACCGAGTGGTAGGTGCAACTCCGGAGAGTACCATTTTGTTTCATTATCGTATGTGAAGCTTAAACTTTTTGTGTACCATATACCATATATATCGCCTATAAGATGAAATTTTTTATTATAAACTAAAATTATTTTGTATTAAAAAACTTTTTTTTAAAAGTCTGATAGTTATTGAATTATTTTACTTGTAACCATTTGTGCGCGTATTATTTGCCGAGGCGAATACTTCCGAATAGTACCGAAAAACGGGATAATCGGCCTAAATGATTGTCTGAGGCAATTTTCAGTTAGGCCCAAAAGAAAATGCTGTCACTTTTTCAGCTCTTGACATCTTTGTCTGCCAAAGATCTTGATAAAGTTTATTTATGTAAAAAGCTGCCTCACTTTAAAGGCGCTCAGCATTAGGAGGTCAGTGTTGGAACTAGTCAGCCTAGTGTCAGGATAATGTGACTGGGGACATCATGCTACATGTCTGCGGCATGATGCCCCAGTGCTAGACATCACTATAAACTGTCACACTGCAGACATCGTAGTGATGTGACTGAAAAATTCTTACAGCTGCATTAAAAATCCAAAGCACACATACATGCACAACTTTATGTACCATCAACTCTTGGCATATATAGCTATCTGAAACAGTATATCTAATATTGCTCTATCTCATTGGTTGCAGCTAAGGAAATTTATCCAATCAAATTACTTCTTACATCGACAATGGAAGACAGCTGGAAATAATCAGAACTTTCTCTATTGACACCAACATGTTGCATGTTATTAAATCACATATTTTATATTGATTTCACAGTTACAGGCTTCAAATTGAACTGCAAGAGAAGCGGTTGTTTAATACACAATTTACATGGTTGTTTAATACACAATTTACACGCGTCAAGGGTTGATGTCAAATGAAGTGAATCAACAATGTTTGACTAGGGAAGATAAACTCATCAAACCACACAAATATTAGCATTCATTACCTACATGAATGCACAGCCTGTAGTACTGTATACATATTTAATAAGAACTGACAACACCTTATCACTTTTTACTGAGCGTGTAGTCTTTGTATTCAATACTATCAAGGCATTACCCCGGTATATTCTATCAAAGGCATTATTACTTGAACCAGCACCTACTCAGTGTCTTCAAAGCATGATGGTATCAGGGCTACAAAAAACACTTGTTTGCAACCCAAGACAAACTGACAATTTCACATGGTAAGTTAATATCTGGTGTCAGTTACCCAAAATTTATTTTAAAATAGCAAGAACCCCATTTTAAATTCATGACTTTCTTTTTTACAAACAAGAAAGTTTATTGGAAAAGTTTTTCAAGCTACCACTTAACTCCACTGTCCTATGAACTATGAACTAAATAATCTAATTCTGTTTCGTGCCATAACTCACTAAACCAAACCTGTTCTTAAAACAACAAAAGCTCTGAAGCAGGTTGTCTTACAACTACAAAAGAACGTATTTTTAACCACAAAACTTGTCCGTAAATTGCATTTTTGTAATCACTTGTGAAAATGATAAACAAACACATTTTACAATAAATCCTTTCAAAAAGGTATATGGAACCTTTTTAAAAATAGCAAGCTTTTCTTGCCTTGATGGCAGGTGAACAAATGCCCTAGATGGCCTTTTTCATTGTTGCATATCATTATGACAGCAATTACATTAGAGCCATTACACTCATGCATTAAAATAAATCAATAGCTTAATGAGAATTTTAAAAAAGGCAATTTCTTTCACAGATACTCTGCACTAGAAATCCTTGGCAGGTGTCATTCAGTACACTTTACCTTCAATCCATTATAATCCAGCAAAGATCAACAACCATCATTGACTCCTAATCATAGTCAATAATCAAATAAATACTGTCCTCCAATCAATAAAGAAAAGAAATTTGTGACAGGATCTGTGTTCATGTAGTCATAAAACCCCTAGCTTTGTACCACTGAAGACAGACATTGATGACACTACATGTAATACTTGTGTAAATCTTGGGTAGCAAGTAGCTTTAAACTGGTAGATGTAATCCATAGGTCACAATTTCAATAAATAATCAGGTCAATGGGTTCAGCTGTCTCATTATAACCCCCCCCCCCAAAAAAAAAAAAAAAAAAAAAAAATTATAAAAAATTAGTTCTTATTTTTTTACAATGACCTAGCCAATAAATTGTATTAAAAGTGACATCAAAACCAAGCCACAGAATGAATAACATCAGAAACATTTCTATATTTTATTTGCTCTGGATAAGTTCCTAACACTTTCTGATAACTATAAAGAGGTCTTACAAAACTTGTGTAAAACATTAGACAGTGAAAATGGATTTTGTTTCTTATACCGTGTTCTGCAACTCCAAATTGAGATCCAGATGACCGAGATTATTGTAACACACTTCCTTATAATATACATCTGGATATAACACCATTTCTGATGTAAGACACTACAGCTATAGACACTGACAACAATTACATGTACACCATTTCTGATGTAAGGCACTACAGCTATAGACACTGACAACAATTACACCATTTCTGATGTAAGACACTACAGCTATAGACACTGACAACAATTACACCATTTCTGATGTAAGGCACTACAGCTATAGACACTGACAACAATTACACCATTTCTGATGTAAGACACTACAGCTATAGACACTGACAACAATTACACCATTTCTGATGTAAGACACTACAGCTATAGACACTGACAACAATTATACCATTCTACTTGAATTTGGTCTTAAATGTATGATATAACACCATTTCTGATGTAAGACACTACAGCTATAGACACTGACAACAATTATACCATTCTACTTGAATTTGGTCTTAAATGTATGATAATATAGCTCAAAAGAATACAAACTGAAACCAACTACTATCTTTACTTTCCTTTTTAAAACATTAACAGCACTGAAATGCACAAATACCATCAGGTGAATACAATATATTTTGTTTAACATAATTTAATATAAACAAACATTATTGCTATTAAAAAATATTTCATTGGCATTTTATTTATACCCTTTCTCCCCCTCAACACAAATGCAAATCAATCATAACATTTTCAAGCATTCTTTTATACCATGTTTCAGCATAATGCAGTCAACATTTATAGAAGGGATACACAACTAAGAAAAGCACAGCAATATGCAAAAGACTACATCTGAAAAAATGGATGAGAAGTCAGTCATCCAGCAACTGACTATTTTAAGAATAACAGTATATTACAAATGCACAACTGATCAGTTTTGAGCTACAATTCAAGAGAACTAAACCTTTCCGACAGAACAATGGACAAACTCTAACCATATGTATCTGTAAGCTAAACCTTTTCAGACAGTACAATGGACACACCCTAACCATATATATCTAAGTTAAACCTTTCAGACAGTACAATAGACAAACTCTAACCATATGTATCTGTAAGCTAAACCTTTCAGACAGTACAATAGACAAACTCTAACCATATGTATCTGTAAGCTAAATCTTTCAGACAGTACAATGGAGGAAGAACCCGGGAAACACCCCCATCCCCACCCACCCCGGAAATAACCACCAACCCACAAGAAGCTACTGGTAAGATTTCTCAAATACCCACATTGACTGAATCTGAGACTCGAACTCATGCAGACTCTTCAGGTGAGATGGCAGTGATCCATAACGGAGAGCGCTTTAGACCACTCGGCCACTCGGGGGACCCTATTATGAAGTTTGCATGTCAGTTTGAATTCATGCATGTCATTATTAGCATTCCTGAAAGGCTAATATGCACAATATGACAATAATGGTGGTAATCTCTCTATCTGGGAGGTTAATGTACTGTTTGTCTTGGTCAAACAAGGACAGTCAACTTTCAGTGATGAATGTTATGTGACTTCCAGCAAACCAAATTACTGAAATGTCAAAATAAGATGTTCCCTATATGATGAAAGGAAGAAAATGGTCCCACCCATTTTTTCAGAAAAAAATGTTAAATAGCTTTGAACTTTTCTGTGGAGATCAATACAAATCTTTAACACTACACTGTCAAAAAAGTCATAAAACTATCAACAAATGTATCTGTGCATTAAGGTCCCATACCAGCGAAGCTGCATTTATTTGGATTATTTCTTAGTAAATGAAAATATGTCTTCAAAATAAAAACAAAAGCAACTGAAAATTTTTTCAGTAATAACTGCATGGGAACCTGTTAATTTCACACCTGGCTATGATAAAAACTGAATGTAACTGCCAACCACTTTCAGTATTTAGTGAAAAACAGTATGACGTCACATTTTGAACACTCGTACATAAAGGCTAAGAAAGTATTATCATATCATGGAAAAGTCATTAGAAATTCAACATGAAAGCTCCTGAAAAAAGTGAATTGTCAATGTCCTGTGGGTCTTCACCATTTGAAGATGGGAGGATATAAGCTTGGAAGATGCTGATAATGGTACTGATAATGGTGCAGAAGGGGCTGGCAGTACCCAAATTAAGCCCTCTGTTTGAACCATATATTTCCAAGTTCGACAAATCCAATGCTGCAGGTGATAGTGATTAAGAAGAAAGACAAAATACACTAATGGACAATTCATGGTAACTTTTTCTGAATAGGTCTAAGTCTGTATGATACTATGTATGTATCCAACGATATCTACAGTATTGTTCAACAGTCTGCTGTTCATTTTTTTTATCAGTATTGCATTTCAGGGGCAGATACATTTTTACATGTTGACAAGTAAAAGATACATTGATACAGTTTTACATGTTGATAAGTAAAAGATACATTAGATCAAAGTTTTAAACTTTAAAAACCTGCAGCCAGATTTTTTATGTATTTTAGCAGTATTTCAAATTTCATGGGGAGGAGGTTATCTTTAGCTTATCTCTGTTGAAATAAACAGGATGTTATATTCATGACATTAAAATTGAATTCATATACTGTATTAGAAGTTGAAATTTAAATTTTTAATAGGTATACTAATAGGTGATTTTGTTTATAAACTATGGAATAAATCCTTTGTGCTGTGGTAAACATGTACTGTACTTCTTCTTTTCTTTCATATCTAATTTAATTTTACAGTACTGTACTAAACAATATTTGACCTGTTCCTGACTTTAGTCCATTGGTGTCAGTGTACTGTGCTATTGTGATCATAAATGGGGGATTTAATCTAACAAGCACAGCACTAATGCATTAAAGAAGAAGATTATTTCAGCCCTAACTGTGGACATTGTTTGGTAATGCCTGTAGCAAAGGAATGTGGATGTTGTTGTGAGATAGAAAAGGTCACAAGTGTCTGCTATGAATACCAGGGGATACCATGTATTAAGACACCATCCTGGATTTAGTCCAGTTAGTCTAGACATCCATGTTTTAAATGTTACCAGTATATACAACAATTTGCAGGATGTCCAGAACAAGGAAATAAAGATGTAAAATGTTTGAGTAATTTTTCACGTTTTTGTTTTCATAAAATTTAGTTTTCATGATCTACACATGACAGCATACTGTTATGGTTATTAATATAGCAAATAAATGAATATATTTTTCCTGTCATTTTATGCCATCTTCATGGATTGAACACATTCTAAAGGCCTCAACACTGTCTCACCATTATACCACAGTGATACCGATAGATAATGCCAATAAACAACACATATACATTTACAAATGTTTTGTATTTCATTATGCATCAGAAAATAGAATGGTATAAAATATGTGATCCTTTTTTCTTATTTATAAAATACAAAAAAAAGATAAATCACACACAGCCAAGACTAATACTATCCACGAAAACTTCCTAACTTGATCTACTGCATTAACACATTTTTTATTTTAATTTTCAAATTGTTAGTTGAAATCGGTGTACAACATATGATCTGTTCAGTGTTGTTTTCACTTCATGGGAAAGGAAGTATAAATTATATAAATTTATAAAGGGAAGCTTACTGGTGTGAAACAATGGAATAGAGAGTAGAAAACCATCCCAGTTTTTGCGTCTAAATCTAAATGGGAAGCTTTCTGGTGTGAAACAACGGAATAGTGGGTAGAAAACCATCCCAGTTTGCTCTTCTGAATTTTACAAGGGGCCCTGTGTGGCCGAGTGGTCTAAAGCACTGTCCGTTCCGGATCACTGCCATCTCACCTCTGTCTATGTGGGTTCGAGTCTAAGATTCGGCCAATGTAGTTATGCGAGAAAGCTTTCCAGTAGCTTCTCATGGGTCGGTGGTTTTTTCCGGGTTCTTCCACCACCATTAATACTGGCCGCCATGTATAGCCTATATTGTGCTTAAAAATGGCGTTAAACCATTAAAAAAAAAAAAAAAAAAAAAAAAATGAATTTTACAAAATCTGCCCACCTTTGATGAAGTGCTTGGTTTCTCGGGAAGGAATGCATGGAAAACTAGTATTCCTACAATTTGCTACAACACACCTTATGCCACAACACTTGCTTGTAATCCCCACAATATCCTCTTGGCAAGATTATGATGATAAAACTTTCGGAACTAATTAATATGGAACAACAAGATATGCTTTGTTTAGGCTTCAGCAGAAACAGAAGTAAGGTAATGTGTTCAAAACATGTCAGGTAATCATCACACTGCTGAAACTGCAGAGAAATACAATAGGTCCAATGTGTATTATTTATAGAAAACACACCCATATGTTTGTCTCTGCTATGATGTCAAATTTTTATATCGGTTTTTATTTATATTGCCACCAGATTTTATTATCCATTCAAATAATTTTATACTGGTATGGCACATTAACGATGTGATCTCTAAAGAAAGGTGGTCTCCCATAGCAGTGGTCTTTCAAGCTGGATTTTGCTGCGCAAGCAAAATAACATTAGTAAACATTTACATTAATTTACAGATTAAGACTGTACACTCACTGACCGAACAGAATTCTACTCCATGAAAGATTGTCTGACTACATTCTTTAAACCCGAGTTGATTTCTTGTTGTACATGGGGGGAAAAAAAAATCAAAAACAGATCCAACGTTCTTTAAGAAAACATTAATATACTTTTTAAAACCTAATTTATCTGATAGTCATATTTAAATGTTGTTTTAACAGTTTCACAAAGAACTACCTGTCACTGATGATACATGACTAGATGAAAAAGATAACCAAGGGATTGTATAATAATGTCATGAAGCATTCAGGCTACCGATTATTTGATTGGTACCAGTAAATTGTGCCCCACAGCATTTAGTCAATACAGGTACTAGCCTGGAGGTGTCAAGCCAGTATATATAATTAAATTTGCCAATTCTGTACCACCTGCCACTCTTGTGGTAAGCCTAGCTATATAATCATCCAATCTCACTGCTAAATGAACCATTTGATATATTAACACATGTGCAAAATGATACAAATATATTCACAAACTTAGCCTCTTAGAAAATGTCAGCAAAAACTGGTAAAAAAAATTAATTTATTTCATCTACAAACAAAAGACTTGGTAAATTCCCAATCAAGACAATATATCATTCTGTCAAAATGGTTCTGGACCCCCCCGCCCCCCCCCCCCCCGGGTTGAAGAGTGGGTCTAAAGCACTCTCCGTTACCGATCACTGCCATCTCACCTCCGTCTGGATGGGTTTGAGTCTAAGATTCGGCTAATGTAGTTATGTGAGAAAGCTAGCCAGTAGCTTCTTGTGGGTCGGTGGTTCTTTCTGGGGGGGTCCCAAATTCTTCCTCCACCAATAATACTGGCCGCCATGTATAGCCTATACTGTGCTAAAAAATGGCATTTAAACTCTACAACAACAAATTGGTTCAAATGAAAATGAGACATTTGTAACAAACTGGTTTTATTAAATCTAAAATGGAACAAAAATTAGATATTTTTCAAAATTATGCTTGTTGGCACTCTTTTAAGAATTCCTCAATTCCTTTGTACAATGATTTGCCTGATACACAAGATACTGCCAGATTTTTAATCTGTGAACTCAGTAATAGTCTGTACTATAAATGTTCCAAGTTGTCAGATGCTTGACAGTAAATCTAAATTTTGGCAGATTTCAGAAAGTTTGGAGATAATCTGAAGACAATTAGTTTTCATATTAACAGAACCTGTTCTTGCAGGATCACATCACATCTTGATATAATTTGGACTTTATAGAACTAATCATTCCATAATGAAAAACTAGGTTCCCAGGGTCAGCTCACAAAAATTTGACTGCCTTATAAATTGTTTTCCTTTTGTATCTACATAAACTAATTCATTTTCACTATTACCTACATAGTTTAACATCATTGTTTTATACTATTGTTTTCAAAATTAAAAATCAAAGTACAAATGAAAATTGGTTGACAGTACATGTGATAGTTTGGATGACACATTTGCATCCACCCGGGCAACTCCGGGCACTAAATTAGCGGTAGTCCGCTAGCCCAAGGCTAGTAGATTTCTTGTCGGACTAGTATCATAATGTTATTAGTCCGATGGGCTAGTAAATTTTGTTTATCAACAGTCAGCGTTTGTTTACTCAATACCCTAATAAAGATGTGACTTCAACATATATTCAGTAGAATCAGTGCAGTGACCATTGTAAACTCAAATCATAAAATATTAGCATGAGAAGATGAAGTCAATTTCTGCCTCAGAAATGTGTTTCTATTACAAGAAGCCATCTGATTTTGTGCATTTCCGCTTAACAGCACCAATCACGGTCCCCTCATTAACAAACAACGTAAGTTTGGTAATTGATATCCTAATTAATCTGACAGCGAAATAAATGAAAAATAACCTTGGTTCATACTTTATTCACGCAACCACATTAACAAACTACAAAACTACAACACATGGTATCAACTATTCAAAGAAATTATTTTGCACGCTTGCTTGTTTGTTTCCTTTTTTTTTTAAGCTTGCTAGCCAAACGCGCTAACAGTCACAAACGGGGAACTGCATAATTTACGTTTGCATCAAAATAGTTATAATAATTAGATCAATTTATTATGATCACATTACTGACACATCATTTCCATACAACTACTTTTTCTATGTCAATACAAATTTTTATTATAAATATTTTTCCCATACAAGACTGAACAAATAATTGAATCCATGTGGATATATCCAAGCACAATGACGTACATTTGTTGGGAATTAAAATCTCTCAGCATTAGCTTCTAAGATTTGAAAAATTTCTGCTTATTATTAATTTTAACAATACATTGAGGTCCGATTAATAAGGAGCACCTACTAAATTTACCCTATTAATGATGAGACCATTATTGGCGCTACTGAATGCAACACGCAGAGTCAGATGGCTTCGTTTGATGGGAACATACATTTTCCAAGGTGAAACTAACATTATCTTTTGATGTTAATATTTTATAACAGTGCTTACAATAGCCACTGCTTTGATACTGCAGAAGTCAAGACTTTATTAGGGAGAGGTCATTTACTTGGGGGTGGGGGTGCAAAGGCACATGTTTTGAAACGCATGTTTTGCTCGGATTTTCTTATATAAAGGACACTGCCAATCCTTTTCCAACTTTAAATAATTTGTGTTAGCTATACCGTAACATCTCGTATTTCAAAAAGAGGCACAATTCCTGCCTTATAAGACAGGCAAAATGTGGCGTTTTAAATAAGGTGTTCAGCCTCTGGAAAAAGCAAAAGTTGAATGAAAATGAAATAAAAGAAAGGGATAATTCTTATGATTGGGAAAAGCGTAATCGGACATTTCAGAAGACATGGGCAATTGACAGGGAATGGCTGAATTATGATCAGAACAAGAACGTTATGCAGTGTAACTGGTGTATGGAATTCGCAAAAACAAAGAGAAAACATCTAGTTTTCTTGCGGGTTGTTCGAACTTTAAAATTGAATTGGAGATGAAAATGGCGAAGAGTGACTGGAGATCTTGTTTGAGACCTTGGGTTCTGTCCGACCTACTCTTTATAATCTTCCATACAAATGATATTCCAACATATGATCCATCACCAGCAATGCGTTTGTGATATGTTTCAGAGAGACGAAAAATGGAGGATGAAAAATGACTCCTGGGTCCCTTTCTGGAATTGGATCCAGATTATCTTGAGAAACAAGAAATGTTAATTGACTGATTGATGATTTGAAGTAGGATGTATACTTTTGTACCTCTGCATTTCATATGATAATGCTTTTTATGAAATAAAATTGTTAATCTCAATACAAGTGTGTGAAATAGTTTTGTGGACAGGACTAGTAAATGTTTGGCAGGACTAGTAAATTTCTCAGTACACTAGTCCTTCTGGCTACCAAGAAATTTGTGTTAAATTCAAGCCCTGCATCTTCCATGCTTGGATACATGTGTTTATAATTACAAGTAGTCAGCCACATCTTTAAAATGGAATAGTAGATTTGAATTAAACCAATTACTACATACATTCATTCAAGGAACCAACAAAAATTGATGTGCCAGTGGGGAAGTAATTTGATTTATAGTCGGAGTTCACTGACCTACAAATTACATGTTGTGACCAATTAGCTTCTATTTATGGGGCGCCAAGATTGCTGAATTCATGGTTGCTACAAACCACAAATTTAATAATTGATTGAATACTGAAGACAACCAGTACCTCTTTCCCCAATATTAAGTACAAACAAAAATGAATGTGGGGGAGGGGTTCTATATGAAAACTGATACCCACAAAAATAAATTCACAATATATCGGAATGACTATTTATGGTTGTAATTTAGCGGGAGGGTCCCATCCTATGTTCAAAATGTCACATTCATGGCAGCCTGAATTCGGCGACTTTCAGGAACAAATAGTACTTTTAAAAGAAACATGCTATTATTGGTTTGTATAAGATTCTAAAAGTTGATTTTAAACCACTGGGTTCAATTTAAGGGTAGCACTATCGTTTTCCAGTAATTCTCCTGAACAGCTGATAAGTAGATACTGAATGTGTCCATCAGAAAATAATTTGTATTAATAAGAAGTGCACAGTATTACTTGTACATGTATACTAATTTACCATACTATTTGTTTCTGAAGGAACATTTTCATTTTATTGGTACTTTACTAGTTTCCGGTAGTAATTTACTGAAATTCCTGAGGAATTTTGTTACGACTTTAATGATATTAACAGCATATTTTCATTTTTCATGATAAATGGTTTAAAAATTATATTTTATTAATCAAAACTGTAGCATCTGTCAAAACTAAATGGTTAATATTACAAATATAGTAATATTTATGATCATTTTGTCGCATGTTTCACACATGTCACATAATGTCAACACCAGCTGTGGCCAACAAAATGCTGTGAAACATTCAAGTCTAATCCAACTTTCAGAATTTTTTTTTCAGATTAATAAAATAGGCACGAGGCATGCTTTTTTTTATTTCCACGTATATTAATACCCAGAAAGGCAACATATTTTGCCAATCAAATGCAAAGCATCTCATTCATAACTGCATTTGCCAATGACAATTATACATGCTTATTTATCATGGTGGAGCGAAAGCCAACCAGATGCAAGCTTACCTCATTAATAAGTTCAAATATTGTACCTAATCACAATCAACCAGATGCAAGCTTACCTCATTAATAAGTGCAAATATTGTACCTAATCACAATCAACCAAAAGCAATCTTACCTCATTAATAAGTGCAAATATTGTACCTAATCACACTCAACAAGATGCAAGCTTACCTCATTAATAAGTGCAAATATTGTACCTACCCACACTCATCCAAGATCTTAAAAATAAGACTACCGGTATATAAGAAGTTTGACCAAAATCTGATCAGCCAATCAAATGCAAGGCTGTGTCATTAATATGCTCGATTTCAACTCATGATCACACTCAATCAAGCACTTGATGTCACTGGCTTATTTACCAAGTTTGATCAAAACCCTATTTTAAAAAATAGTCTCCAGTGCAGAAATAAAACAGCTATATTGGTGCAACATCACCCAATAAATGTGTCTTGCTTATTATAAATAACATCCAACATCTACACCATATTTGCCTACTCACTAATTCTGATAAAAGTGTGATCAGAAACATACTCTGCCATGTTGTAAGAAGCTCAGCCAATCATAAGCAAGATATCTCATTAGTGTATGAAAATCTTCTTGTAATAAAACAATATAGACAACCTGATGCAAAAACACTTCATTAATATGCATGAATCAAACTCACTGAGATTTTGGAGCAAATAAGCCCACATTCAAAGTTTAATTGAAATTTTGTCAAAATATGTCTCCAGAGAGCAAGACGGTTGATATACTATGCACATTATTTGGCATGGCCCTACTGTAAGCTTACTCAGATATGTGGCCATGTAATCAAAAAATTATATATAAAAAAGCAAACTCCAAAACACATCTGATTTCTAAAATAATTTTTCAAATAAATTGTGTAAAAATTTACCATAACCTGTTTCTATTCGATATTGAAGGTCACCAATTGTCTAAATACGCCATGATCTCAATAATAAACAATGCAAAATGCTTAAATGCAAAACTAATAATTTAAAGTCTCAATAAACTCAAACCTATGTCTGTATACATTGGAGAAATCAAGCATGGATGAATGTTGATTGCAAACTAAAATTAAATGACTATTGAAATTTAGGAATCATATACTTGCTTACACTGCACATAAGGCAAATCTAGGTATATGCAGTTTGTTAGGAGCAATCAGTACAACTAATGACACAGACCCTGATCTCCCACATATTAAATGATGACAAATCAGGCTCAATGTTGTTTGCAGTTACAAGTGAGTATATACAATGTAACCATGTTATAGAACTAGACTGTCCACTTCTCAAGGCCACATAATTCACATTTTGAATGCAGAACAAGCAACACATATACTCACACCTTAACAGTTTAAATCACTATCACTAAGAAGTCATTTAAAGATGTTATGATTTGTAAAGTTTCTGCCATCAGCTAATGAAAAAGTGCTCATCTTTCAATAATTTTAATAACAGATTGTACTTATTATCTAGTGTGTTAATTGGGCAAATCCACTTACTGAAAATTCCACCTTCACCAAAAAAGCATTTCCACTTGTAAAATATTTATAAAAAATATTCTTTAAAAAAATGGATATTTCGAAAATTACTTTTAAAAGGCACATAGATACTATTATGCTATCGTGTCATTAAATGCCAACACACGCACGCGCGATTCAATGGTATATGATGGCATATCCTTTCCAATCAGAAATTACACATGCATATACACCTCAACAACATGTCTATTATGTCACTGCTTTTTGCTGTTCTTCTTGATTCAGTTTACAACCAAACTGGATTTCTGTTTTCAAAAACATGGAACCAGTATTTACTGAAGCAACCATCAACGTTGAAACTCGATTTTTTAAAATAAAAATTCTATTAATAAAACGACATTGCCAAAATTTCATTGCAAGTTAATAGCGACACTCCTTTTCATCCTTGATGTGTGACAATTGCGGAATTTTAAGTGAACAACAAACTCTAAAACTTGCTCCTCCACAATGAACTGCATTCCTAAAACCAAGCTTTTTATTTCACCAATTATTCATTTTCCTGGGTTGCCTTGCTATCTTTGATCACATTTGTGAATGAACACGATGATTTAAGGTGGTTTAATTACCATATATTATACAAAACAATACTATTTGCAACACTGTTCAATTGATCAACTTAATAAATTGGACTGACAACAATCAGTGCTGTCAGATAACTCTTTATTCCAACCCCCTAATTTGATTATACAGTAAAACCTGTCTTGAGAGCCCATGCTATGAGACCAGGTTATCCATACACAGATTTCTTGATTATATCGTGTTATGACCTGCCATTAGAGACAACTATTTTGGCAGAAGGGGTGGTCTTTCAAGACAGGTTCCACTGTAATATAAGCAGGTTCGCTTTTGATTCAGTAAAACTATAAGACATCAAATTAATTACATTCTCACAGAAATACCCATAAACATTGCTGTTACTGTACCGTAGATGCATATTTCTGTACAGGAGGGCACATTGCACACATGATTGCACTTAAAATGCATATTATAATGATTGCACTTAACATGAACCAGAATTGAACTGATATATGAATGTCATTTGACAAAACTTATTTAACTGGCATTTATTAATTTAATAAAGCAGTTTCCAGTGAATTTTCATGGATTGAAATTTCATTGAATGTTGTTATTTATGGACTAAAAATCTTGTTTGGAAAGAAATTTAACAAAATATATAATTTCTCCTTAAATGTCAAGATTTTAATAATGTTGACTAAACTTTTGGTTACTATCTAGGTGATATATCAAGGTTTCAGTTAACAATTTTTATTGCGATTTTCTTCAATTCAAAAGATTTTTCTTCACTGTAGAGTATTTTCTAATGGAAAAAAAATGGAATCCATACCAGATTCTGCATTTTAAGTGGGTTCACAAGTTATCAGGGAAAAAGTTATAGAGGGAGCATATGGTTAAGGTTAACTTTCCTGTTTCTTCTTTACAACTTTACACGAATGGGGAAGGGGTAGAAAAGAAGGGTAACCAAACAAATGTGCAACCTCTGACCTCTTGCACATAGTGTCACATTCTAGACTGAAATGGGAACCCATTACTGAACTGTGACTTAGCAACTCAGATAAGGCAACTTAGCATTTTAATATAGCATCTCTCTAACATAGCAACAAAGCATCACAGACATAGCAACAAAGCATCTCTGACATTGCAACAAAGCATCACAGACATAGCAACAGAGCATCAAAAACATAGAAACAAAGCATAACAGACCTTGCAAGTTAGCATCTCTGATAAAAGCAACTCTGCATCTCAAATGTAACAACTTAACATCTCTGACAATAGCAACACTGCATCTCAGATATACATGTAGCAACTTAGTATGCCAGATATAGCAACTTAGCAAAAACAAAAAAGCAACTTCGCATGTCAGATATAGAAACTTAGCATGTCAGATACAGCAACTTAGCATGTCAGATATAGCAACTTAGCATGTCAGATATAGCAACTTAGGATGTCAGATACAGCAAGTGCGCATGTCAGATGTAGCAGATTAGCATGTCAGATACAGCAAGTGCGCATGTCAGATTTCAGCAACTTAGCATGTCAGATATAACAACTTAGCATGTCAGATACAGCAACTTAGCATGTCAGATACAGCAACTTAACATGTCAGATATAGCAACTTAGGATGTCAGATACAGCAAGTGCGCATGTCAGATGTAGCAGATTAGCATGTCAGATACAGCAAGTGCGCATGTCAGATTTCAGCAACTTAGCATGTCAGATATAACAACTTAGCATGTCAGATATAGCAGCTTAGAATGCCAGATATAAAAGCTTAGCATGTCAGATATAGCAACTTGGCATGCCAGATATAGCAGCATCTAAGCATGTCAGTCAGCCAGTGAGTATGTCGATACAGCAAGTGAGCATGTTAGATATAGCAGCTTGGCATGTCAGATGTAACAACTTGGCAAGTCAGATACAGCAACTTAGCAAAAACGAAACAGCAACTTGGTCAGAGAAACTTTGCATGTCAGATATAACAAGTGTGCATGTCAGATACAGCAACTTAGCATGTCAGATAGTCAGCCATTGAGTATGTCAATACAGCAAGTGAGCATGTCAGATGTAGTTCTGTTGTTTCCACCGCTGAACTAGTGCGTCTACTTCATAATGCACACAAAAACCTGTATAAACAATATATAATCATCTATACAAAACCTGTATAAACAATATATAATCATGATCTATACAAAACCTGTATAAACAATATATAATCATGATCTATACAAAAACCTGTATAAACAATATATAATCATGATCTATACAAAACCTGTATAAACAATATATAATCATGATCTATACAAAAACCTGTATAAACAATATATAATCATGATCTATACAAAACCTGTATAAATAATATATAATCATGATCTATACAAAACCTGTATAAACAATATATAATCATGATCTATACAAAACCTGTATAAACAATATATAATCATGATCTATACAAAACCTGTATAAACAATATATAATCATGATCTATACAAAAACTAGCTATACCCAATTACAACCACATAACATTGTACTTATGTGTGGAATGGCCAGTACATGTTTAGTCTGATAACTATATTATTGGATATTGATTGCAAAATAGGACATATCTATGTCTTAAACAACTGGGTCTATTGTAATACAAGCAATTATGAGACTTGCATTTACTTCTAAATAATTGCACTGAAAAACCAAGCCATTAGCCAATATGTTAAAATACCATTAAAATCAACAAACAAATTATCCTATACAAGTGCAATTTTAAAGAACTCAGTAACCTAAGGTCAAAAGATTGGTTACTTTATTGTCAAGATTTTTGTACAAATGTAATCATTTTCTTTGCTGAACAAATTATAGATAAAAATATTACTTATAATAATAAATATTCTAACAGGGAAACAAGTGGACAAACAGGGCATATATTCCACCTAATGTTTTATCAAAAATCAACTTCTTTCAGTAAAACCAAACAAAAAACATCAGACACATGCTGATACATACATAACCAGACATTTTTTTTAGACTGTTCTTATTTCAAATGTTGTCCTCTTTATGATCCATAATTATATTGGCGTCTTGTACCTTGTGCCTAAGTAGATTAAGTCTACTTCATGCAACTATGGTGAACAAAAATTATAAAAACTATCAGTACAGTTGCAATGGAATCCAATTATCATTGCAATGCAAAAGTTTGTTGATGCCATGGTAATTTTTGCAATTTACAATGATAAAAGTTACTGTTGTAACAGTACTTTTTATTTACTGGTTCAATGGTTACAATCAATGCAAGAGTCGCCTTGGCTGTTGCAACACCATATTTCATCATCACAACCATAATTATTTGCATTCCAACAATGACAAGTATTGTTAAAACAGTAAAACTACAAATGCTACAAAGGAATATACTGTTTACTGTTCAATCAGAAATTTTCAATACTGCAACACAATGATTAGCATTACAACAATAAAATATATTTGCAAAGAAAATACCATGTATGCCTACAAATACCATTTAAGAGTACCTTTTATTACTACTATTTAGTACTTCCATGATAACTGATGTATACCAGTACAACATCTCCCATACTGCTGCAACATTTCTAACTGTTCTGACCCTTCCTTAATATTATGATCTAGGAGATTATTACATGCATATCAATTGATGGATTTAAAGACCAGGTCATTTCAAAGCAGATGGGGGATAACAACAAGACTAGGCCTTACATATGTCAAGGCCATAATCAATGGATTGTTGTAGAATATCTGACCTTGAACCCAAGGTCAAAAGGCTGATGGAACACAAATGCAGAATGAATTTACTTAGCTTTCTTTCTTTATTTTCATTCAATGTGTGATCTAAATCCATCCAGGGGTTTACAAACTAAAAGTAAACTTGAATGCATAGTTTCTACAACTGTGACTTTGACTTGAAGAGCAAATGGGCAAGAAAACATCTCACAGAACAAATTGTCTTAGCATCATGATGATTTATTCCATCCATGAAGAAACTCCATCTGGGATTTTACTCAATACAATCAAATGAAAAAACTTATCCAAAACCAGAATACAAATTTTCATCGACTGTGACCTTGACTCATATGGTAAAGCAGCAAGCTCGAATGTCACAAAATGAAATGCATGAGCATCATAATCAATCTTTCCAAGTAACATTTAAAAAAACACAGTACAAATTTTCTAAGATTATAGACTGAAACACCAGGTGAAATAACAAGTGGCAAGTGTGCATGTTCACATGATGAATTGTCTATAATGATTATGTCATATATGATGAGAATGTATCAACGGTTTTAGAAAATGTGCACATGAAACTCAACAAAAGAAAAGAAACTAAAATTGTTGACAACATTACCATCAAAAAAGTTACTGCTAAGTAATACTTCCAATTAGCATGGAATCAACAAAAACACAATAATTATGAAAACAACTTTTAAACAATACAACACACATTATGATGTATTCACATGTATAAATTGATTTGTGAAAATATATTCAGAACTTTTTATTAAGACAGAAAACTAGATTTTACAAATTCAAATTTTCTGACTATAGTCTATTTTCTTCAGACACAACCATAAACTCATGACTAGTTCAGCAGGTGCCCTAATAAGGGGTCAGGTCTAGGTAAAGAAGATCTGGTAAACAATGTAACTGTAAACACCAGGGGAGGTCAAACTTCACTGTGATTGAAAGTGGGCTGGCCCACTATCACAAGGAGTACTTTTGACAAATAAGATATGGTGACAAAGAATTTAAAAAATAAAAATCAACAATCATCTACTGGAGAAGCCAATATGGTTTTAGGACCTACCTGCACTTGGAGACCGATTTATTAGAGTGGGGGGAGTAGGGGCATGGATTTTCATTATAATTGGGATACGTTTCCTATCAACATTTATCCCAAATTAATATTAATATAAAGGATTCAAAAAATTTTCTTCTAAACCATATAACAAAAAAATTGTTGCTTAGCAACAATTTTTTTGTTATATGGTTTAGAAGAAAATTTTGATCTGTGTTGTTTCATTCGAGAATTCACAATGTCAAAGATGAATGTAAAACTCGCACACTGAAAAAGATGATCCAAGGTAAAAAGTTGACTATTATTTATTGAAAGATGCATTTTTAATCAGTCCTAACATTCATACAATTGGACCTTCCCTCCTAAATAAAACAGATTACAACCTCCCCAGATGTCAAGTGAGACTGTTGTTTTCCTACACTGTTGAACTATTTCATTGATATGCAAACATGTTATAACTCCCACACCAGTCAAAACAAGAATAAAAATGGCAAACTACACATATTTTCTGATCACATCTGCAAAAACAATATTTCCAACTCAACCTTTTAACTCTGTGATGGGTGACAGGAGGTGGGATGCTCATTTTGCATGTAAGGTTCAGTTTCATTATTCCTTGATTTCTATACATTCTAAATTTCTCATGAGCTTCACAAGATGATCCTCTATATAAAGGACACCTTTCAATAAAGATCAATTTTGGTCAGTCCCCAAGAGTGATCTATATATTGGTTCAACCATTTCTTTTTTTTTTTGTGGATTTGGTGGAGCTGCGCTAAGTGGTTACCATGCCAGACTCGTGACAGAATGGGTGATTTATTTAAATTTTGAGTTGAAAAAGTTATGAATGTACATGTAATAGTTTCATATTTTTTTGTATTCTCAATATTGTTTCTGAAGGGTAAATCAATACAATAGTTGATTTTCAATTTCATTCTCTTTTTTGTCTATCTTAATTAATGTTGTGGGTAGGAGTGGACTATTTTTCTGTTCACATTGGTATAATTTCACCAGCTATCTGCATTAAACAAAATTCTATGATGTATATTGCTATTACAGGTGCATTACGACAACTGAGACTGTATTTTTCAATGTAAACCTAACCTTTTATGCTCCATCTTGAATGAAATTTTCAATGGGTGCTTTGTTTCTTGAATTTTACGTCTATATTCACCAAATGCTATCATTATTTTAACCCATGAGTTTCATTCATAAATATAAAAACAATAAACCTTCATTATGCTTCAGTATTGGATTGGAAAATAATCACACTGTTATATGTATATGATCGTGTCTCTTGTGTAGAAGTACACCAGTACAGGGTAGCTCAATCCTACAATCATTAGGATGTTCCGCCGGTCTCATTTACATTTTCAACCTTCTGTTGTGAGCACAGTGTACACTAGTAGCAAAAATATCCAGATTTATAATTGAGCCTGAACATTCTTTGACAAAAATGAAAAAAACAAACAATAATTGCAACACAATGTACAGACTTAATTGCCCAGCAAAACATGATGTATCACAGTGATCAACACAATGTACAGATTTAACTGTCCTGCAAAACATGCTGTATCACAGTGATCAACACAATGTACAGACTTAACTGCCCAGCAAAACATGCTGTATCACAGTTATCAACACAATGTACAGACTTAACTGTCCTGCAAAACATGCTGTATCACAGTGATCAACACAATGTACAGACTTAACTGTCCTGCAAAACATGCTGTATCACAGTGATCAACACAATGTACAGACTTAACTGCCCAGCAAAACATGCTGTATCACAGTTATCAACACAATGTACAGACTTAACTGCCCAGCAAAACATGATGTATCACTGTGATCAGTACAATGTACAGACTTAACTGCCCAGCAAAACATGATGTATCACAGTTATCAACACAATGTACAGACTTAACTGTCCTGCAAAACATGCTGTTTCAGTTATCAACACAATGTACAGACTTAACTGTCCTGCAAAACATGCTGTTTCACAGTGATCAACACAATGTACAGACTTAACTGTCCTGCAAAACATGCTGTTTCAGTGATCAACACAATGTACAGACTTAACTGTCCTGCAAAACATGCTGTATCACAGTGATCAACACAATGTACAGACTTAACTGTCCTGCAAAACATGCTGTATCACAGTGATCAACACAATGTACAGACTTAACTGTCCTGCAAAACATGCTGTTTCACAGTGATCAACACAATGTACAGACTTAACTGTCCTGCAAAACATGCTGTATCACAGTGATCAACACAATGTACAGACTTAACTGTCCTGCAAAACATGCTGTATCACAGTGATCAACACAATGTACAGACTTAACTGTCCTGCAAAACATGCTGTTTCACAGTGATCAACACAATGTACAGACTTAACTGTCCTGCAAAACATGCTGTATCACAGTGATCAACACAATGTACAGACTTAACTGTCCTGCAAAACATGCTGTATCACAGTGATCAACACAATGTACAGACTTAACTGTCCTGCAAAACATGCTGTTTCACAGTGATCAACACAATGTACAGACTTAACTGTCCTGCAAAACATGCTGTTTCACAGTAATCAACACAGCTTTTGTTCAATTTGAAGTTGAAAAAGCCATTGCTGTAGTTGTTACAATTTATCATTTCTAATGGGAAAATGGGATTTAAAGCTGAATTGAGACCTATTTGATTTTTTGATGTTTTCCACCTTGATTAGTTTAGTGGATATTTCAACTGTACTTTGATAGATGGCATGTTTAAATGCCATTTTAAGTTCATTTATCATAATCTTCAGGTAAGGAAATTGTCAGTGGCTGTTTTGATTCTTGAAGTATTTACATCACACGATTTTGACTTTGCCCCTCACATATCCTTCAGAAATGTAAGAAAAGAAACCCTCGTTGCTTCAGCGTAGGATAGGAGAATTCCACTTGATGGATAAATTGTATCAGTCACTAGGCTGCCTCTTGTCTGATGCAAAGTTCTGACCCCTGGGTGGAAATTACCTATCACACACTAATGCATATGATTGTTTCCACTAATAATCATAGAGCAAGCTAGATCAAATGCTAAAAGAGCAACAATGTAAAAATGATTGCAACAATATTGTCAAAGTACATGTAGACAGCTACAAAGTTACAACCTTTAAAAGTGCAAATCTTCATACCATAATCATTTCACTTCTTATGTGACTCTAGACAGGTAAGTACTCCGAGACAACAAATAGTGTGACTATATAATAGTTCAAAAGTCATCAAATGAATTTATTAAACAGTGTGTGTGTGTGTGTGTGTGCCATAATTTTGTAATTGTTGTAAAACAAATTATAATTAAACTTCTTTTATCCAAACGTTTTGGATCAAGTAAATAATTTTTTTTTATAAAAATCCAAACAAGATGCAAAAATGCTTCCAAGACTATCTGTGAAAATTTTTTACTTTCAGAAAGAGACATGCTGTATAACCAGAAACAGATGAAGCTGATATGCCCCACAAGAGGGCTTATCAGTAAATATCATCTCTGGCTTGATAGGTATACTGATGGTAAGACCTATCATTTTATAAATATCACACCATTTTTATTTTCCTTTACCAAAGTTTTCTAATCATTTGAGGCTAACCATCAAAAACCCATTTTTTTAACCTGCCTAAACTACCTGTCTTGAGCACTAACGCCTTTTTGACAAAATCATTCCCCTAGGTTAAAATCTCTGAATTCTGCAGTTTTCTGTACCAGACAGTTTTAACAATAATAAAATAATTTTAATGCCTGAACAAAGACAGGACATTTCAAGTAAATACCATAGACTCCCAGTGTATTCATGATGTGCTGATAATTTGATTGATAAATAATGGGACAAATTCTCCCACTTTCCATTCTAGATAAGACACTCTGACCTTCAAAACAGAGTTAAGTCAGTGAAAAGGTCTTATTAAACAATTTTAAATGATTCATTTGAGAACAAAAAAATTCAAGTCACAATCATTTGTAAATAGATTAATCCTCTCCCACTGTGCCAATCTGCAGCATGAAAAAGGGCACTAAAGTCGCACGTTTTTCACTACCTTATGAACATGTGTTCACTAATGGAACAAAAAACTTGTTTTTAACTAAAAGAGAAACATCTATGCTAAGCCTAAGCCTGTTGAGCAAACAGCAATTGAATTCAAGAAATGTCGAGTATGCATAACTTGTACAGACTGGAAAGTGCCTTGCTAGACACTGCCTCAAAAATGCTTTACAGTGTACAACAGATAATAAGATACCAAGATAGCTGTCTGATAAACTCATTAATGACCATGATATGATACTGTATGGTAAAGAGAAACAAACAATAACAAGGTCAGAACCTGCATATGGAGCCCACTTTTATCTAGACAACTGAGAGATCAATCCATTTAATTTTCAGAGATTGGGGGCATGGTTTTATCTAAACAAAATTTCCAGCCCACAAATAGCTGCAAGTTATTACTGCTGATGTTTTGATTTTAACAAATATATTCTTTTATGTATTAACTGAAAGAAACAAAAAACTTTTTTTTTGAGATGAACGGAAAAAAAATCCCAATTCAAACAACATCCCACCCCACCCCTGAAAATTAAATGGTTGTTGCCTAACAGCAAAACTTAAAAGTAAGTGTTGAAATTGATATAGCCTAAAATTAAATGATATATCTTGCCTCTAACATGGATGTGAAAAAAAATTCTCAGCAGACTATCGTAAGACAGCAGGCAAGGATGTTGTTGGAGAATTGAAGATCATTGGCCTTCAAATTTCTCAACCATTCTCATTGAGAGGTGGTTGGGCGGAGAGATCTCTTCAAATTCCTGCCTAATAATACACAGCGGGTTCAACTAATTACTTATTTTCACCTTCTTCAACTCTGAAGTCTCTTCCTGTTTCCTGAATAGAACATTACCTTGGCATCACAGGTGAATAAGGTAATTTATGTCTGATGATGTGTGTATTCAGCTATTACTGAAGATGATGTAAGACAACACAAGGTGAGATAAGGTATAAGAGGGATGTCAAAATGTGCATGTGGTGCATTTCTCAACCTGTAGATTATACTTGACAGTAATGACTGATGCATCCTCATTGTTCTTGGGTTAAATTTCCTAGCTCCACATCTTCTGCATGAATCAGTGAATGAGTCAAAGCAATACAGATCAGTTTCTCATAGAATCCATGGAAACCTGCCAAGCACCTTATTAGAGGCAATACACACCAGCATGTTTTAACCCCCTTGACATCAGAGCCCAGAAATATACACTGCCCCTTATAGGCATTTGCAATCTGTTAAAATGAGCATTGATACAATGGGCATGTAATAATTAACTATACATACAGTCCATACGGTCATCGATGGACTATTTAAGTAACAAAAATAATAATAACAATCACTAAAGAGAATTAGAAAAACACAATACATGCAGAAGTGTGATCTTAGCATATCTATCTTTAAAAACATCTTCAAAATAGCACATTGTTGACCCACCCCCATCAAATGTACCTTATCTCTTGATATAATACATTTATTTTGCCATGTTATACTTGATATTTGTTTCTCTTGCCATGAAACTAATCTTTCATGAAGATACTTGCAATTTGAAATTTGTACAAAGTCAATTATCTCTCTCTTCAAAATGATTGCACGATGCAACTAAATCTAATGTTCAATGTACCGAATGATCCGAGATGATCACATCATTGGCAATATGCATCAGAAAAAATGTGAATGAGCAATATAATTCCAAATGTGACACAATAAGATCAGAAAATACTGAACCTAATTTCATCTTTCTTCAATTACAAGAGGAAAACATTCACTGTTTCTGGTCACAATTTGAGACAGTGTACAACACAAAATATGACACATTTACCTAAAAAGACAGTGTACTACATAAAATATGACACATTTACCTAAAAAGACAGTGTACAACACAAAATATGACACATTTACCTAAAAAGACAGTGTACTACACAAAATATGACACATTTACCTAAAAAGACAGTGTACAACACAAAATATGACACATTTACCTAAAAAGACTGCAATCAATACACATTACAATTTGAGACTGGTCAACTTAGTCTAGAATGATGCCACACAAAAAGAATTCTGAAAGCTTGAAAAGCACACACAAAAAAAAAAAAAAAACTGTTCTCATTAACACATTAACCCCTGGTGCTGCATTTACCGGGCAGGAGGTAGTAGCCTACTGCCAAGCTCTGTAGCGTCAAGGTCATGTATGATACACATATTGAAAGGTTGACAGATTTAGCTCTACACTGATACCAAATAACCTGAGCGTTTTAGTTGCACTACAAAATATAGAGGTAAAACCTAACTTTTTGGACCATTTTTTTTTTCCTCACCCAAAATTCACTTGTGGTCTGAATCTGATTTTGTGTCCAGATTTTACACTGTTTGGCCTCAGATCTAAGGCAGAATGGTCTGAACTGCACACAGACAGGTGAACCTCTGTGTAAAAAATAGGATGAGGTGGGCATTTTTAAGAAAGAGTGGTCTCCATACAAAAATGAAGGATCCGTTAAGCAAAAATAAATAACTCCAACTTTTCCCATTCAGCTCATGGACAAGCAAAATAACCAATGGAAAACAACGCATTTAACACAACTTGGCATTAGGCTAATGGAAAATTGCTTGGAAGTCAATGTATTAAGATGTATTCAAAAATAGTCCCCAAAATGTGTTTCCTCGAGACGCAGTCATGCGAAAACAGCAAAAACCTCCAGGGATTAATGTGTTCAGCTACATTCACACGAGTCAGGTCGTGGAACTTGAAATCATGTACAGTTGACTCTGGTTAACTGCACAGCCTCGGGCCAGTCAAGAGACTGTGCAGTTAACTGGAATGTACAGTTAACCAAAGTATGGTACAGTACATTGAAAAGAGTTGGGGAAAAAAGGGACCGGTGTGATTACGTGCAGTTATCCGGAGTGTGCAGTTAACCGATGTGCAGTTAAGTGGAGTCGACTGTAACTGGATTTCTTTGGTTTCACTACCTATACATTTCATTGATAATAATTAACCTGATGAAAATCAGATATCCACTGTCCTAAATGATTATCTGACCGTATACGCTTAGGGGTCATGTTCTGGTGATTTATGTTATTACAACAATCGCAAATTTTATCAGCCAATCAGTTGAAGTCTTATGCCTTCATGTTTGGGAAACTGAGAAGTGAGGCTGAACAGCATCAATGTGTACCAACTATAACTTTTAAATTTTAGAAAGCCACATTTCCAGTCCATGCCCTCTGTACGGTCCTGGTATGACCTTCACACGGAGATCTGATTTTTTAATGAGATTGTTTGTTTGTTTCTTTGTTTGATTAGGATTTTTAACGTAGCTTTAACAATTTTTCAGTCATATCACTACAATGCCTGCAGTGAGGCAGTTTATAGTGATGTCTAGCATTGAGGCATCATGCCGCAGACATGTAGCATGATGTCCCACCCAGTTACATTATCCTGAAACCAGGCTGACCAGTCCTAACACTAAACTCTTAATGCTGAGTGCCAAGTGAGGCCGCTGTTAGTACCACTCTAACCACTAGGCCACCAGAGCGGTTGTGATAACACGTAATTCAATTAACTTTAATACCTATCATGTTATCCATTTATGAACATGAATTTTTTGTTTTAGACAAATAATTTATTTTGATATCACAAAATAATCCATCCATCCAACCTGTATATTTTCTTTTAGAAGTTTCAGAAGTAATTAAATTGGGACAGAGCAAATGAATTCCTGGCCTCAGAGATAAGCTGCATTAATTTATGTAAACTACTATCCATATAGCACAGGCTTATCACCAAAAGGTCCATCCTTTATCACATACTTACACCACATTTAAGACCTTAGGAGAGTAATGTATTGTGGTATTGTGGACGGTTTGGGGTCACAAGAACCATACTGAAATAAAGTTGAATGACACTATATGGTGCACACACACACACACACACACACACACACACACACACACACACACACACTCTCTCTCTCTCTCTCTCTCTCTCTCTCTCACACACACACGCTTGGTAGTGCAAACAAAAGCTGATCAGTAACAATATATTTTGCCATTCTTATGGTTGAATGTTTCTTTGTTGCATCCAAACTCCCCCTGATTGACATCTATTGCCTGGATTATCAAATAAGTGGCATTCCACTTTGCCCTCCTGTCTGCAGGATAAAGGAGAACAAAGGCTGGAATCTGATGGTGTGCAGGAAAATCAACATTAAAACAAGTCTTGCAGATAATCTGGTAACCTTTACATATGGCTGTCCTTTAACTTTAAAGATAGGCCAAGATAAATGCTGTATTTATCCAATGGTATGTTTATGTTTAAAAAGGAACCTAACTCAATCTTTACCAATTTTTTTCCTAATATATTAATTAAAGATATCCTTGTTTGATAACAAGTTCTCTCACCCTATATTTTAAAGAAAACATTTCTGACTGGACCCCAGGTCTCAAGATTCACAGGAGAAATAATGTACCCTAAAGTAGCTAGGGTGCTGCTTAGCTGGTACAGCATCAGGTTCTTTCTCCCAGTTTCATCACTCTGCCAGGCCAGAGGCACCCGTGTGTCCTTAGGGAAGAAAATCAAATCTCCATTGTCCTAGGAGAAAATCATACAACCGCTTACAGGCATGTCACGGTGACCTATGTTGTTACCACAATCGCTAATCATGTTATCAACCAATCCAATGAAGTCTTATATCTTTGTGTTTGGGAGACTGAGCAGGGGGGCTAAAGAGCATCAATGTGTGACAAATGATGTGATTCACTTTCAAATTTTTGAAAGCTGCATTTCAATTGCCTAATTCAAAAGTCATCAGAACATGACCCATAAGCAGTCACTGTTAGATCTTCAAATAGGACAATATAATCAATTTTATTCAGCTCAGGCTCTTAGATCCCATTTCATAGGTGTGATATAGCCAACGAGGTGCCTATAATAATTAATAGTCTGCAAATATTCAAATAACAGATGTTTTTGACAATTCTTTCATACTAAATTATGCATCAAACTGACTGAATACTATTTCCTTCCATCAGCTTTTTGCAAGAACGAGATATATAAAATAACTTCATTTAGTTCATGCCATATATTTTTAAACAACTGTACATAGTTTCAAATGTAAGCTTGGAGATTTAATTCAAAATGCAGTCTTGAAACTGTGTAATTCAAGTTGACTTATTAACTGGAGGTTTTTTAGTGTGAAATACGAGTAGGAATCACATTTTAAGGGCTGCTTCTAACTACATCCAACAAAATATGTGACCAAGCGATTTCCATTTGATTTTATGCCTAGCAGTGTTAGAAACATCACAATTTTTCATTAGCTATTTTGCTCACATAAGCAGAAGGGCAACAGTTGAGAGGGTTTTTGTGGGGTTTGTTTGCTTATTGAACTCGGCCTTTACGTGTCCTGGACACTTTTAACTTGAAACCCCAACTTAGCCTACTTTTTGCAAAGGTTAGCCCTTCCATATGCAGTTCAGAGCATTGTGCCTTTGAAATAAGGCCAAAAACTCTAAACAACAGAAACAAAATCTGATTCCGATGGCAGGCAAATATTTGGAGTAATAAAATCAGGTCTCCAAAAATGTTTTACCCTTTATATTTTATAATACGAGTAAAAGGTATATTATTTGGAATCCTTGTACAGCTACGTCTTTCTACTTTTCTGCTGTATCACCCATTTTGGTAGGGTACTACCTCCTGACACACAAGTGTGGCACCAGGGGAAAATCAGTTAACAAGGGTTTCGGACATTTCTTACAAATTGTCATAGAATGGGTAATTTTGTAACAATGTTGATGTACAAATGATTAAATACACAAGGAATAATCAATTGTGGTGTCATCAAACTTCACCCATTAATGCAAAAAACCAACTTTTCTACCAGAAAAAGGATATTACAGCCATTGAGATATCAATCTTAACACCAGTTTTGTAACAGTCAAAAGAAATCATGAAAGACATTAGAAAAACTAATGCAGCAGTAAATATTGCAAGATTTGCTTTAATGTTTTGCATGCATACCAGTAAATGCAGTACTGTTTTGGTGCTTGCCATTATATTTACGATAATCTGGTGAAGCATAACATGTTGTAGTCTTCAATTCGTACATTAAAAGTATTTAAGCTTTGAAAAGAATATGTCGTATTTTAGATCTAAGCTCTCTCCTTGGCTTGAGATATCAATCATTCATCACACAACTCTATTATGAATATACTTTAAAGTCTGAACCAGTTTCATTGTTATTAATTTCAGATATTTTGTATGCAATAACAAAAAGGTGAATTCAAACCCTGACCCACATAGCAGTTCATGTAATAATACAGATAGGGCCCATCAAGAAATCAAATGGTGACAATTCATCTATTCAAATTAAGAAAATATTTCAAGGCAAGAATTTTATATTCAAGTTTGGAATGTGCCCAAGACAGCCTGATACGAATCTGAAATAGAGCAAGTCAACTATAATGACTGTAAGAAAAATAACTACCTCCAGTAAAATACAAGGCACTTACATTAAATTGCCACGTTCCTTATCAAGAAACAAAAAAGTAACCAATGGGAGCAATAGACTGCAGAATGGCTGGAGGAATGCAAATCAAAATTTTCAATACGTGTTAACACATTAACCCCTAGCGACGACTTTACGGGGTATGAGGCAGTAGCCTACTTCCATGGTCTGTAGTGTCAAGGTCATACATGATACACTAAAGTGGGTGGTATTATTGAAAAGTAGACAGATGTAGCTCTACAATGATAGCAAGTAATCTGGACATTTTAATTGTATTACAAAATACAGAGGGAAAAACCGAAGTTTTTGGACCCGTTTTTTTTCCACCCAAAAATCGCCCATGGTCGGGTTCCGAATTTGTATCCAGATTTTAGACTTTATGACCTCAGATCTACGGCAGACCGGTCTGAGACGCACACAGGCAGGTGAACCTGTGCAAAAAGTAGGATAAGGTGGACATTTTGAATAAAGAGTCTTCTACATACGAAAATTATGGGTCCGTTAAGCAAAAAAAAAAAAAAAAGAACTCCGATTTTTGCCCTTCTGCTCATGCGCCAGCAAACTAACCAATGAAAAACATTTTCTGTATCATTAGTAACCATTTGTCTAACAGATTATTGTTTGGAAATCGATGGATTACGATGTATTTAGAAATAGTCCCCAAAATGTGTTTCCCACTCGCATTTCATGCGAAAACAGCAGAAACCTCCAGGGGTTAATGTGTTAAACAGTCACTTTTCATGATGCCACAAAATTTGAATATTCCTCGCGTATTTAATCACTTGTACATCAACACTGAACATGAATTACACATTTTGCCATTCCGAGACAATTTTCTATTTTTTTTTTGAAAATTCTTGTTAACACATTAACCGCTAGCGATGACTTTACGGGGTATGAGGCAGTAGCCTACTTCCATGGTCTGTAGCGTCAAGGTCATACATGATACACTAATGTGGGTGGTATTATTGAAAAGTAGACAGATGTAGCTCTACAATGATAGCAAGTAATCTGGACATTTTAATTGTATAACAAAATACAGAGGGAAAAACCGAAGTTTTTGGACCCGTTTTTTTTCCACCCAAAAATCGCCCATGGTCGGGTTCCGAATTTGTATCCAGATTTTAGACTTTATGACCTCAGATCTACGGCAGACCGGTCTGAGACGCACACAGGCAGGTGAACCTGTGCAAAAAGTAGGATAAGGTGGACATTTTGAATAAAGAGTCTTCTACATACGAAAAAACTAAACTGGTCCGTTAAGCAAAAAAAAAAAAAAAAAAAAAAGAACTCCGATTTTTGCCCTTCTGCTCATGCGCCAGCAAACTAACCAATGAAAAACATTTTCTGTATCATTAGTAACCATTTGTCTAACAGATTATTGTTTGGAAATCGATGGATTACGATGTATTTAGAAATAGTCCCCAAAATGTGTTTCCCACTCGCATTTCATGCGAAAACAGCAGAAACCTCCAGGGGTTAATGTGTTAATAGTTCTAGAACAAGAATATTGAAGATATTTCAAGCATTATTTATTTTCTATAATGAAAATTATGTATAAAACAGATTTGGTAACAGCCAAAAAAATAATTTTCAGGAATCCAAGATAAGACCATTTACCATATATACTCATATATAAGCTCATTCACATATAAGACACCGACCCACCCCCCAAAAAAACTAAACTGGTAAAACTTTACAAAATGCATGAACCATGCACAAGTCAATCATTAAGTCCAGCCACAATGAAAATCTATATATAGCTATTCCATCTGAAAGGATGATCATATTCACATGGGGTTTTAGTACCAGAGGTCCTGGAATTCAGGCTAATCATGTGATCCTGTTTTCAGTGATCTACAATAATATATACTGACAATTTGCAAGACAAGTGATCTCACATAGCGGTGGTCTTTCAAGACAGCTTTCACTGTACTACTTTTCATCCAGTGATACTTTCCAAATGCATGATTGATGGAGAGTTACAAGTATTGAATGAAACAGGACTAACAAAGGAAGTTTACACACATTTGTCACTAAGGCCAAACTAGATTCCTTGGAATGAATGAGTATACAACATTTCAGATCATTACCATTTTGTGAAAAAAAAGATACGAGTCTGAAAACAAACGGCTTAAAAAGACTGAAACCTCGTTGGAACATTTTTTTTACATTTACCACCCACACCACAAGATGATGACTAATATTTCACTTTCATAACATGATAACAGAATTTAGTATTTTAATACTAAACATGTTAAAATAAACAGTAATTATTGATATCTTCATATAATGTGCATTGTTACTATATAATCTCCGTAAGAAGGCCTCAAGGAAGAATAATCCTTGACTAATGAATCACCCTCTATAAATAAAACATTATTAAAACATCAATAGTAGTAGTAGTAGTATCTAATAGTAATCTATTGTATAAAACAGCCCTCTCTTTCTAGTAAAATACTCCATCTAAGTAGCATATATCAATTGTCAACAACAATTTTGTTGAATTATTTTTCTCTGAGTTCACATTGTATGTTTAAATACCGAGATTTTATGGATGCATCTCTTGTATTTATTCTAAGCAAATAATTTGACTAAACTCTTTAACACTTACTTTATTGAACGAGTACTGACCTCTCAGATAAAAGGAGACTGATCCCCACAATCAGTAACAGTGATACTTCATTTAAAATTAAAGATTTTCTATTTAGAAAACACGAATTCCGTAGAACACTATGTCATTCATGTGGTTCTCAGGCGAAATCCAAGAGCACAGCAAAGTTAGATCGAAAAAGCAGTTCACTGTGACCTATTTTTTGGCATGTGGTAAGTAGTTCCATTTGAAATTGCGTGTGTGCATGTGATTTTTATTTTTAATGTTGCTTTAACAAGTTTTCAGACATATCGATACCATGTCTGCAGTGTGGAAGTTAATAGTGATGACTAGCACTGGAGCATCATGCCACAGACATGTAGCATCATGTCCCACCCAGTCACATTATCCTGTAACAAGGCCAACCAGTCCTAACACTAACTTCTTGATGTAGAGTGTAAAACTAAGGCATCTGTTGGTGCATAGTTATTTTAATGTCTTTTTAAGACTCAGCTAGGGCTCGAACCCTCGACCTCCTGCATCCACAGTGGTCGCTCTAACGAATTTGGCCATAGGTACGGTCATCTGAGATCTATGTACCAATAGTTTCATGATGGCACATACAAGTCACAGAAACAGCAAAATACAAAAACTGTAATAAATTAAGCATGAAAAGTGACCTACTTTGGCGCACTGTTAAGAAGTACCATCGCACAAGAAATTACCCACCAAGTTTCATTACTGTACATAGAAGTGTTTGAGAAATTCAGAACTTTGTGTAAATATTGGAGCATTCCTGATGGTGAGTAGTTCCATCCCAGTTTACCATGGTTAAACTATCAAGGGGCACTTTATGAGACTGAGCGACACTGACCGTGCTGGGATTTACTCAGATCAGGAATAACATAAAATGACTAAAGTATCGGATTCTGTGTTGTGCAACAGCGTCAATAATGGCTGCCAACTATTTCGGATAGTCTTGAAAACTAGATTCCAGTTACCCTGACAAAGCCGAAATAACAGAGTAGACATCAACTCCTACATCAAAACCACCAGGGTTGACATCTTACATTGCTGCACTAACACAGCCAAAATCCTATTCATCCTATCAATGTTTCTTGAGAAGATGCAGTGTGTAGTGTATGCTGTATTTTCTATGACATATCGGATATACATGTAAAAGCTTGTGCACATAGCAAGCTTCACTTGGCAAACAATTTTCAACTTGAAAGAATGATTGGCTAGTTGCCTGTAACAGCACAACACAAATGAAAGAATATAATATCCAGGACATGGCAGTAGTATGTCTCCCTGGATTGGTCTGCACAGGATTACAAGACAAGAGACTTGCTGGATGAGATCCTGGCCATTAAAATAAATTGCATGCATTCAACTCCATGTAATTTCCTGATACAAAATAGAAACTCTGTTTAAATTTTTTTATTAAAAAAAAGCTGACATATGACAAGTGAAGAAATGTTCTTCAAAGGTTAATTTAAACTGCCAAAATTGATGGTAACAAGTGGAAAGAAATGGCAGCTAGTGTGCATGGACCTGGATCATGGGCTTGATATTGGATTAGCCCAGAAGTCACCCTATGAGAGCATGAAATCATAAAGTCTAAGGTATTTTCTGTCTGGAAAAGATTAAGCAACAAAATAGCAGCATGTTATGTATTACGCTTATGCAGTACTGATATTAAAATGCAATTTCTATACATCTGACCTTCGCCCCCACTGAATCTCAGGGGTGGCACCCAAATATTGTACCCTTCACGCAGATGGTCAACACAAAGGCAACCAATAAGTTTGGCATATTTCTATGATGCAGTTTAAGAACATTGATTATAGCCACTCTTGGATGCACAAAATATATAAAGGGAAGCACAATATTGCGCATCTGGAATAAAAACAAACTACAGCTAACCCCGGAATTTGCCCAAAAGTTGCATTTCCAAGGGTAAATCAAATTTTGGTTTCACTGACATGACAAATATATAATTCTGTTCACTTTAATACCATTTATTTATCCATTTAATTAATAATCCTAATTTAGCTTTCATTATGTGCTAGTCTTTACTGATAAAAATATTTTTTTTTTTTAAATTCATATGAAATCAAATTCTGCTGACACCAACTTCATGCTAAGTTAATATGCCAGTAATTCCTGTGTTGCTTGCCTAACAGGCAAGTGAATAATGACAAGATGTAAATTTCACTCACCACATGAACAGCACACAAAACATTTGGTGTGATACAGATTGCCCATCGCCTGGCAGGCCTCTGTTGCACCCGAAACCTTTTCTGAACACTGATAGCACTGACCTGAAAGTAGAAACAAAAACAAAGTTAAAATGTACACAGTCTAATTTTTCTTATCTAACACAAATTGTTCCCAATAAAACTTTTGGATAAAGGTAAATGTCGGTTAAACTGATTTACTTCTATGAAATAGTCCCACCTGAAGCACTAATTTAAAGCGAATCTTGGATAAAATGATCTTGGATAACAAAGCAAGACTGTAACTAGTCATCATTGTTGTGTGCATTAGTGTGTGTATGGCAAATAATCACTAATATACAGTCTACTGTCATTACTCATAATGTTTCAGGTTTCTACATATAGGAATTTGATGCAAAATTAAGCATATTACTCAAGAACAAAATTTCACTACGAAGAGGCACCAATGAAGTGAATAGTACACAATAATACCAGTTATTCTAAATATTATTCAAAAGTGGAGATTTTTATATCAGAACTAACTCATACCTCCTATCTTTGAATAAATTGTACTGTACTCTTGACTACCTAATCACATTGGTATTAAGATAATGACAATTCAGATAACACAACCAAAGCTGCATTACAGCTGCCATGTCTAAACTGAAGGTCAATAAGTACGTTCTGTGTATGTAGCGTGTGTGATTAGGAGTTTTAATGTAACTTTTAACAATTTCTCAGTCATATTGCTACAATGTCTGCAGTATGACAGTTTATAGTGATGTCTAGCACTGGGGCATCATGCCGCAAATTTGTAGCATGATGTCCCAGCCAGTCACATTATCCTGAAACCAAGCCGACCAGTCCTAACACTAACCTCTTAATGCTGAATGCCAAGTGAGTTAGGTGTTAGTACCAGTCTTTGATATGACTTAGCTGGGACTCAAACCCAAGACCTCCCGCTTCGAGGCGAATGCTCTAACTACTAGGCCACCAAAACTGTATATACGTAGCAAAATAAGTGGAATTAAAATGCGACAAAGAAGCTTCAAATCATTAGACCCATCATTAGTAAATGGGAACCCTCATACACAACAAATCGCAGATATTGTAGTCACTGTGCCGATCAAGTACAGTATGAGACATATTTGTCTCATACACACCTCCAAAATGGGGAATCTTGACCAGAATGCATTCCCAACCAGTGAAAACAATTCTTATTGTAACTGAACCAATTACCTGCTCAAGAGTAATACATTTTTGGGCCGCTACTTTGGTGGTTGTTAGCACCTTGTTATACAACTTTACCCCATTACCATCTTGACAGTGTTGTTAAGCACAGTCCTAATCTTTAATTTACTGCTTAGTGTTTAGGAACAATGATACATGATATTAAAACAATGAATAGTAATACAATTTGTTTTTAATTTGCCCATATTAAATGTGACATGAATTCTAATGCACAACTAACTGGAGATGATTTACCCCAATTACTCCAAATTACCATTCACTGGAAATGTTTTCAATACATGTTTTATGTCTTCTTTGTTTACTTATTAAGGTATTAATAAGTAATGTTTCCACAATTTACATTTCTGCAATCTCGCCTTTTTGAGAAAAGAACTGTTGACTTCCAAAAATTCAAAAATGTTGTCGACAGGTTTTAGATTTGAATTGTTGGAATAGCCCATGGTGTAATATCTTGGGGCTTACGGTAGTAAAAAATACAGATGCGTAATAATGAGACCATGGTAAATTAAAAAAATGTTAATATTACACTTTGAAAATGCATTTGTCAAAATGCCTTAAACATACATACTGCTAGCATTCTTTACCTTTTATATTAATTCATATTTGTTTTAAAAATTTTACACTTAAGAAACAACATAGAGCCAGTACTGTGCTCACCTAACCACACAATATATATTTAATAAATTTTACAAAATATATTTACCATTTCTAATCAGATAATTAAAAACATTCATCATGGGAGATTTGTTCCCATTCAATTAGTAGCTTCATTAATTCAGTTGATTGTGTTTTAGGGCATACTGATATGGTGACCCTAAACAATTCCAAAGTATTAAAGTAAGTTATGCATTTTGAACTGCTCTTATCTTAAATCTTTCCACTCAAAAATACCCCTATTGTAAGGAATTTCAATGTTGGTACAAAATGTCTGTGCGTTTAGATACCATTTTAGAATGCAATTAGCCTGCCAAGGTAAGGCAAAAACCAATGCAGCATTGATTCATGAAATGCATGCATTTACAAACAAATTCAAAAGGGTACATTTCTGAATTTTCATCAGGACAAGTCATGATGTTTCTATTCATCAACTGGAATTTTAATGTCACAAAGCCATCAGTAATGGAAAACACCAGAGATCTGGAGATCTAAACTTTACCTGCCTATCACTGTACCTGTGGTTTATACATGTACCACAAGAGCCCAGCAACAGCCAACATACTTTACCCAAAATAATTGCAAAAAGGGGGGGGGACAACCTGAATGCTACAATAGCTAGCATCAACGACATCCCAAAAGCTAGTGGGAAGAGTTCAGAGTAGATGGCTTGCCAATGAAAAGCTAAAGGGAGGAGCTGAAAGCATATGATTTGCAATTAAAAGCAATAGAGAGGAGCTGAGAGCAAATGGTTTGCCAATAAAAAGCTAATGCAGCTTCAGTGTATTATTTACTATTTTAGTGCATTTTTACAGGCATATTTATGATGTCAACAGGTGCTATACAATTTAACCACTGAGTGTATGGGCATGACACAAAATATCAAATTGATTATCACAATTTTAAAAAGCAAAAATGTCAAATTGTATGCAGAAAGGTCAAGGTAAACGTAGACAAAGGGGCCAATATTTGTTCCATATTAGAACACAACTGTATACACCCAGGGTACTACTCATCATTTAAAACCCTCATCCAATATGTATTGACACTTGGAAACACTGACCATAGTAATAATTCTAAGATAGACTGGTTTTGTACCATGTATGCCTACTTGCAAGATGAATCCAACAGCAAACTGCACAGACCTAGATCTGCTGGTTCATAATTGCCCAGAAATCCGAATCTGTGCAGTTTGTAAGGAGTAAACATTAGAACAAAGAACACTGACCATAATCTACAGGTGTATTATGCTATGGCAGATAAGGCTCTTAGTTATTTGCAGTTTTACTTGATTTATACAGTGTTAGGTGAGTGTATATGGTAATTTATTTAAGTGGTTTTTAAATAATTGTAAAATGACCTCATTCCCCATAGCAGTCCACAATGGCTGCACTGAAATTCTAAATATCATTATGCACATTACCAAACCACCCTACAACATCCAGGAGGATGGATCCTGTGGTAACTAGATTGGATGTTCATTTGATTTTCATTTATTGGTAAGGTTTACCTCATTTGCTTTAAGAAATTGCTACTGGCAAGAAGGTCTGAACAATACATTGCCAGATTTAACTGTCTGTTTGTTTAGTCAAAAGAAATCTGATAAAGAGTTGCAATTAGTTTTTAAAATACACTTTAAATTAAAATAGGGATGTACACAGCTGCTATACAAATAAGTTGAAGTAATAAGGGTATTTATCTGGTAAAATCTAATATCAGACTTTACACTAAAACAAGAATACTAGGAACAGCACATTATATGCCTGCTTACTAATCCTCTATGTACATAATCAAAACTTTTGTGCAGAAACCATGTTCTTCTTTATTGATGTTGTCTTGATCTTTGATCTACTGACCCCAAAAATCATGTTTTCTCCCTTTACCAGCCAAATATAATCCTTCCTTAAAGTGTAATCCAGATGTTATATAGAACTGACCTTGTAGTATGTAAATAATTTTTCTTCCTTCAATCCATGACCTTGACCTTTTACCTTTAGACCCCAAACTTGGCAGGCTTCTTCCTTACCCAAAATGCAAGCCAACCAGAAGGGTCTGTTCCATATATATATATATATATATATATATATATATATATATATATATATATATATATATATAACTGTTATTGTCTAGAAACCATATTTTGCTTTCAGTCAGTTACCTTCACCTTTTGACCCAAAATCAAAAGGGTTATTCCAAGAACAAGACATCCACAAAGCTCAGTAACTAAGTGGTGGTCAGCTGAGTCATTGTGATTAAATGATTGAAATAATTTTTCTTCTTTCTGTCAGTGACCTTTGTTTACTCCAAAATCTAAAGAGTTCTTCTCAAAACCATAAAGTTTGTAGCTGTGTGTGTTACTTTGAATTATTGTGCAAAGGCACCATTTGCAGAAGGCATACTCCGATGGACAGAAATAAATTATAACAAATAGTTTCCACTGTAAATAACTTGTAGATCACATATAGAATTTTTTTTTAAAAATGCTAATGACCCCAACTTTACTGAATTTCAGTAATAATTATTTTTCGAACCCATAAATTATTTTACTAATGAATACATGCTAGTATGTACAAGTCTTTACACAAAAACTTAAAGGATATACTTTCCTTGAACAAAACATTCCATAAACTGTTTCTTCACACCCTGACAACTTTTGAGCTTCATTTAGCCAAGATAAAAAGTTAAGTTCCATTCTTGTCATCCACATTCCAATGAAGCAACATGATAGGCTATTATGCAAGAAAGGATTCCAAGCAAATGAAAGTACACTATACATGTCCATTAGGTAAATATGAGTTGTGTTGGCAAAGGGCTTTGACATTCCTTTAATGTTAGCTTTAGATACCATGCTGATTGTACCAAAGTGATGACTGCCTTTGTTAACACATGTACATGTATTTGCTGAATATGCCCTTGAGACATTTATGTTACAATTCAATGATGGCTTTAAACATGATACAAATATAGTGAAAAAAGCAAATACAATGTACTGTCAATTCATCCAAGTACTCGTCCAGGTGCAAACTACACTGACCCTGATCTGCCCTTGCATAATGCACCAGCAGATCTGAATCTGTGCAGTTTGGTAAAGTATATGTGGCTATGTAGGTGTATTTACTCAAACTGGCTTTAAAAAAATTATTTTCAAAAAAGATGTACAGAAATGCATTAAATCCAGACTACAGAATGCTCTGCAGCTTAAATGTCAGCAAAAACTTCCCAATGAAAATTACCGATCCCTATGGACTTTTACAATGGTGACCACCGATTAAACTGGGTCAAGAAACAGGGATGGCATCTATCTTAAATAATACAGTGTTTTAAAAAAAAAAACTCAACTACAAGGCTTTTGTTGACATCACAGTGTGCAGCATTTAACCCTTTGAACGCAACAGGCTGGTTTACCGGCCTATTGTACCGGTGTATATACCCAAAAGGCCAGTATACTGGCCTCGCTATCTACCATCATAACCCGACAGGCCGGTATATACCGGCCTGTGTTATGTTATTTGCTAGATTCGCTATAGAATTGTCAAAATTTGTCATGGAGGCTCGGGTTAGGGTGCCGAAATATGGGGGAGATTAGGGTTCAAAGGGTTAATCAGTTTTCTACTGGATTGCCTTTAAGATAACCTGGTCAAATGTGCATTTGCCATCAGGCCCGCACCTAGGAAATTCTGTGCCCCAGGCAGCTGACAGAGTTCGGGCCCCTTTTGTGTTTCAAATATGTGCGTATATTTTAAAACTCGAAAAAGGGTGGGCCCCTGACAAGTGCCATGGTTGTCCCCCCCCCCCCCCAGGTGCGGGCCTGTTTGCCATACATATTTCTCAGGGCGTGCAAATAATGACCTTCCATAGGAATATGGATCTAGAAGGATTCAAATAAATTGAATAATCTGCTATTAATAGTACATGTATTCAGATTGATTTTAAAAATACAACCCTGTGGGGGTGTGATGTGGATTTTTAACACAGCTTTAAAAAAAACTCAATCATATTGCTACAAACTCTGCAGTGTGTCAGTTTACAGTGATGTCTACCACTGGTGCATCATACCACAGACATGTAGCACGATGTCCCAGTCACATTATCTTGAAACCAGGCTGACCAGTTCTAACACTAACCTCTTATTGCTGAGCAGCTAGCGAGGCAGCTGTTAATACCATTTTTTGTAAGTCTTTGGTATGACTCAGCTGGGGATTGAACACACAACCTCCCACGAATTTGAGGTGGATGCTCTAACCACTATGCCACCAGAGAAGTCACACCCATTAGTAAAGTAGTCAGTACCTATTGCCTACACGACATCTATGACATACTATAGGAGTAATCGGTAAAACAACCTGGCCTAAAATCTGCCAGCAATGACTGATCAAGGTACAGGCTGTTTGTTGGTGGATCCAACTTATACACAAATATCTATGGTCTTTTTGTGGATATCCATTTTCATGGATTTGTGAAAAATTTCAGTTTCATTGGTACTTAAATTCGTGAAGACATTGTCTGATGGATACCCAGATTAGAATACAAAACATATAGTAATAATAATGAGGACTTTGCATAGCGCCTAATCTTTAGAAGTTCTAAGCGCTTTACAACATATATAATGATATGATTACACACAAAAAAGCCACCATGAAATTAGAAAACATAAAACATTATGAAAATATTTAATGTATGAAACATTATTAGGTCCACAGGTTTGTTCTTGCAATCAAAATAGGTGAATTTTAAGAGTACTCTTGAATGAAATCACTGTCATTGTATCTAAGTTCAGTGGGCAATTCATTCTATGTTGCTGGGCCCTGGTATGCAACAGAATGTTGTCCATATGACTTCATTTTCATAGTGGGAATAATGAGAATATGATTGCCACAAGAGGATCATAAGTATCTTACTGGTGTACATACATGGGTTGCGGTCAGATAGGTATGCTGGACTGGAGTCCGTTAGTGAAACATAGCACAGAACAAATTTTATGTTTTATTCTGAATCAAATGGACACCCAGACACTGTAAGATACAGAGCAGGCGGGGGGAGGTGTACTCTAATTGTGGTACAGTGTACTCGATTGATTCGAGCAGCTGTGTTTTGAACTTTTTGAAGTTTCTGGAGTAGATATTGAAATCAACCTGACAGAACTAAGTTACAATAGTCCAGTCTTAAAAGTACTAAATGAATACACAAGTGTTTTAGTGGCATAAACTGAAAGATATTTGCAAATGGAGCTGATGCATCTCAGCTCAAGAAATGCAGCTTTGCATATGTTCATGAATGTTAGTGCAATGTGAGAGTACTGTCCTGAGTAACAGCTAGGTTTTGTATAGACTGTGAATTTAATGTAGATGTTGTTGATATATAATAATAATAATAATAATAATAATAATAATAATAATAATAATAATAATAATAATGAGGACTTTGTATAGCGCCTAATCTTTTGAAGCTCTAAGCGCTTTACACCATCAATAATGATATGACTACACTACAGAACAACAAATGACAAAAACAATAAAATTGGAAAACATAAAAACATGCTGAAAACATTTAAGATACAAAACATGATTAGGTCCCTAGGTTTGTCCCTGCAGTCAAAATAGGTGAGTCTTATGAGCACTCTTAAAATGGACCACTGTGTCGTTGTGTCTAATTTCAATGGGCAATTCGTTCCGCATCGCCAGGCCCTGGTGTGCAAACGAACGTTGTTCATATGACTTTGTTTTTCACCTTGGGAACAATGAGTATACGATTATCAGAAGAAGAGCGCAAGGATCTAGCTGGTGTATACACATGGGTAAGGCTGGATAGGTATGTTGGACTGGAGTCTGTCATTGAAACATAGCACAGAGAACAAATTTTGTGTTTAATTCTGTATCGAATTGATAGCCAATGTAGGGTACAGAGCAGTGGTGAGGTGTGCTCTGATCGAGGTACTCTAAAGATGATCCATGCAGCTGTGTTTTGAACTTTTTGAAGTTTCTGGAGTAAATACTGTGACGAACCAGACAGAATTAAGTTACAATAGTCCAGTCTTGAAAGTACTAATGAACACAAGTGTTGTAGTGGCATCAACTGTGATTGTTTGAAGTAAAGGATGTGAATGAGAAAGTCTTTGTGTTGTGATCAGAATGGCCTTAGTTTTATCATCATTCATCTGCAGCTTGTTACATGTCATCCATGAGTTCACATCAGAAATGCACCTCTCTACACCTTGGATGGTAACTTCAGTTGGGTGGCTGGACTTGTATATTTGGGTGTCATCAGCATACAATTAGTGAAACACTGGATGATGATTGATGACATTGAGAGTGGCCTAGTGTATAGAATGAAGTGAACAGGTCCAAGAACATACCCCTGTGAAACACCACAACATAGATCAACTGGGCTGGACTTTATTCCATTTGCAGATACAATTTGTGTCCTTTGGACCATGTAGAACTTGAGCCACAGTAAGGCTGTATTATGAATGCCAAATACATGATGGAGACTGAATATATCATGGTCTATTGTGTCAAATGCTGCAGATAAATCCAGGAGTCATTAACTATTTTCACAAGACTAGTTTCAGTACTGTGGCAAGGGCGATATGCAGACACTACATTGCTAAAAAGACTGAACTCAGATGAGATTCAAGTTGGGATAGAACAATTTTTTTTACAGATTTGTTTTTTTAGATGAATGGGCATTTAGAAACTGGGCAGTAGTTCTTTGGTCAATTATTGGTTTCTTCAGCAGAGGCTTTACGATGTCAGTTTTGAAAAGTTATGGGAATTCCATGGATGAGAGAGGTATTAATAACATCAGTTAGTGAAGGCAATATTGGATCCAAGCACTCGAGCAGCAGTGAAATTGGAATTGGATCGAGTTTACATGACACTCAGGTGCACTCGATTGTATATACTAAATCCATTGAGACAGGTTCAAATGCTGCAATCAGTTCCCACTGAAATTCTGTATCGCAACTGTATGGTGACGAGTCAATTGAAATTGTGTTATCAAGCTTATCTCTAATTTTTTGTACTTTGTCACGATAGAAATTTGCAAACATGTCCAGAAGGTCTACTGGAGAGAAGGTAGCCAAAGTGGTGTACATATGTTCCTTGACATTAGTTTTTTAGTAATTGTGAAGAGCTCACTGCAGCTGGAACTTTCTGTGATCTTACTGCAGTGGTCTTAATTTGCTGCATGGACTATGTGACATTATTCTCAGATGCTTCATAGATTTTCTTATGAATAGTGAATCTGGTGGAAAGCCAAAGTGTCAAGTGCCAAATTTTTCGCCAGTGAAATTCATTAATTAATTCGTAGTCTAGCCGACAATTAACTGTCTTGGAGTAGAGTTTGGACGAAAAGAATGTTTATTTAACTGGGTCATGCGTTAGAATATTGATAGTAGAACCGAACTAAGTGTATTTCTCACGTAAAGTTGTCAAAGTGATTTGAAGCAAATGGTAGGATGATATTTCGACCTTAAGTGGCATTTTTGGCATCTTGATAGACGGTTTTTCAGGATGTCCGTAGGAATAGCATTTATTCCGATTGGTCAAATGTAGAGGGGGGGGGGTCGAACCCTAGAATCGGGGAAATATATCCTCTGAGCTTATGAGTTTGAATTAGTCTAAAAATTTCTCTGCAAGAGAGAACCAAAGGTAGAAGTAATTACCAGGACTCCGAGCGGACTTTAGGAAAGACATTCGTAAAATTGTGGTATAAAATTGTGGTTCCAGGAAACTGAATGTGGAATGATTATAAGACGCCAAAAACACAAGGTATTTAACTCAAATTCACATTTATCATGATGTAATTTATGTGATGTTTTCTTTGTTATAGATGCATGATGTACTGATACCATGATACGAATAGTTCGGTATTACATTGATTTAATAACGTACTTTGATATGTTTCTTTGTTATGGATGCATGATGTGTTCATATTTTTCTATGGATAGTCGGTTTTACATTGATTTAATAATGTATTTTTGAATTCTGAATTAGCATTTTTACCTTATATACTTAGGTAGGTAAATGGGTGGTGTAGAAAACCCGCTGTGTACATTTATGATTGGAAAGTGTTACATTAATTTGAATTTATCATATTAGTGAATATGGATTGTGTGTTATGATATATTGCCTCACTTTACGTAATGATTTACGGGAATATATGACTTCCCAAATTCTGATGTTGATAATTAGCAGTAGAGCTCTATTGATCTGAAGACTTGTGTAGTATTTGTTAGTCATATAAATGTTAACACTGATAGTAAGATCTGATTGTTCGAACCAGAAAGACGGACGGACAATCTCAACTCTTAAAGCATAACAAGATACTTAGGGCGTTTTACCCTTTTCTTTTCAAAGGAAAATAGTTTGTTTGGAAAGAGTGAGAATTAGCGAGAAGTCAAGAAAAGGAGAGAAAGAAGCCAGAAGTCAGAGTTGTGGAAATCCCACGTTCAACCAAAAAGTGCAAAGTAAAGTCGTGACGCAAGCAGAAGGAAAAACCCCAGTCGTCGAACAAGGTCATTGTGAATTTCTTAAGCAGTCCGATGTTAATGAACACTCGATTTCGTGATGAAATTTACTATCAGCTAGTAACGGCTAAATTCATCTATTTTATTAGTGTTTTGAATTGTAATTAATTTATCCATTATTTTAACTCTTCGGTTAAAGTGCTTCTGAACTAAGAATATTCAGAAGGAAAGAAAATTGCAATTCACTGTGTCATTCTCTTTTGATTGTATTTTAATTAAATTCTATTTTATCTTTACGGGGGCTCGTGTGTTGTCTTGTTCAAGATACCATCTCAGATTACCATATCCACCTTGACCAGGCAAATTACACCGTTGAGGTCATTCCTTTAGATAACGAGAATTAGCAGGAGGCGGTTTTCGAGTGGTTTTTTTTCTACAAGTTGCGCAATACCTCTGACCAGGCCTTGTGCGATATTGTACTAATAACCCTTGATAACCAACCAGCCCGTTACACAAAGCCTCTCAGCTTTACAAGGTAAAATAGTACATTCAAAACTATCTTACTAACATCTCTATATAAAGGGCACTTGCTCATAATGGACACTTGAATTCTCAAGTTTACTTGCACAGTTTTAATTTTTATGGACATCTGTCAACAAAGGACAAAGCTGTACAAGTCTGTTGATAGTCTTGATGGTTTCATAGCACCTGGTGGGTAGGGTCTATTAAAGCGCAACTGTGGAATCTGTGCATAGTTAGAAACATACATGCCAAAAATCAACCAAATGCATTAAACACATCTCTTTTCCCTTTTATTCAAACAATGGGGTGATTCCCCACCCCCCAGTTATAAAATACACATACACCCTGCAAGGATATGGGTTAATGGGATTAATTTTGTTTTCAGCTGCCTTGGGCACTGCCATGAGGAGACAAAGGAAGCAAGTACAGGTAATTTATTACTCTGTGCATGCCTCTAGTCATCAACAATGGCAGCAGCAGCAGTAAAAATGGAAGAATTCTGCCAACAGTAAGAGTTTTGCAGCAATTTGCTTTGATGCCACTATGGTATGTCATTAATGACAACACATCTAATAGACCTCAAGACTGGTACTAGAGCTTCCCAGTAATTACCCTGATGGTAGGAGGTAAATTATTATTCTAGTGTACTTAAGTTCTGAATTCCAGTTTCATGAGAAAATCTCAGAAATTTACACTGAAAAGTTATTCTGCTCCACATTGTTCATTCCCTACTATTTTGCCAGTGAAAGGTGGGGGCTAGAGCATGTGGACCCATAAGTATGCATGTACAATGGACAAATTACTGTCATATACAGCTACCATTTAAGACATAACAATCGAACTCAAGAAATATGTTGAAAGTAGGATGAATTGTAAACATCTTCTCTAGTTAACATATTTAAAACCCCTAGAGCCAAGTTTACGGGGTATGAGGTAGTAGCCTACTGTCAAGGTCATGCATGATACACTAACGTGGATGGTATTAGAGAAAGGTAGACAGATTTAGCTCTACAATGGTACCAAATAATCTGGACCTTTTAGTTGAACTACAAAATACAGAGGGAAAAACTTTTTAATTTTTTTAGACCTGTTTTTCATTCCACCAAAAACGCGCCAATGGTCAGAATCTGATTTTGTGTCCAAATTTTACACTTTATGGCCTCAGATCTACAGCAGACCGGTCTAAAGCACACACAGACAGGTGAACCTGTGCAAAAAGTAGTATAAGGTGGACATTTTAAATAAAAGAGCCTTCTCCATATAAAAACTATTGGTCCTTTAAGCAACAGAAAAACAAACAAAAAAAAATCAACTTTTCACCTTCTGCTCATGCGCTAGCAAACTACCCAATTAAAAAAAAACAACACTTTTTTAAGCACAACTAGGCATTGGTCAAAGTGAATATTGCTTGGAAGCCGATGTATTAGGATGTATTCAGAAAGAGTCCCCAAAATGTGTTTCCTACTTGCATTTCATGTGAAAACAGCAAAAAGTTCCAGAGGTTAATGTGATAATGGTCACTGATCCAATTTATTTCATGTTAGTCCTTCAGGCCTTGACAAAAGTTATGAACTAGCTGAAACAGTTTATGTTGTTGTTGTTGTGGGGCTTAATGCCATTTTCAGTACATAATAGGCTATACATGGCGGCCAGTATTAATGATGGAGGAAGAACTAGGGAAAACCTCTGGAAGAAATACCGACCCACGAGATGCTAAGTGGCATGCTTTCTCACATACCCACATTGGTCAAATTCTAGACTCGAACATACACAGACTGAAGTGAGATGGCAATGATCTGAAATGGTTAGTGCATTAGGCCACTCAGCTGCTTGGGGCCCCTAAACAGTTTATGTTGTACGCACATATCTAACTGGATGCAGCTGAAATCAACTGAAACATTCAGATTGCTTGATACATTTATCATGGTATTGTGTATACAAGTTAAGGGTAAGTTTTCTGTGGTTTTTGACAGCCCTAAATATGGTGTGATTCTAATGTTTTCCAAATTGTTTTTCTTGTTAATGTAATGATTTATTAATCAAATGACAAATAGTGTACTTTGCAAGTGTTTTGCAACTGAAATTAGTTCCATTTTTTTCCAGCTTCAAAAATATCTGACAAATATGCTTCAAAACACACAGAACTACTGGTATGTGGTCTAACCCACCTGTTTTGCACATGGGTCAAGGTAGGTCTAATTTGGTGTTTATCTACATATGTTGTGTATGAGATATAGACTATTGGGAATGACTGGAATGTGGTTATGGCCTAAGGTACAAAATTTCGAACTTGTTCCTGGAACTAAGTGGTTGGGAGAAAGGCTATAGGGAGGCATCATAGAATGATGATAATGATGCAGATGATGTATAAAGGCAAGCTGTTGTTGTTGTCACTGCCAATGCTCTGTTATTGTTTGTTGTGGATTCGAAGATGATGGCTTTTGTCATCTGTGACATTTGCCATCTTATGTTTACATATATTTAGTGATGCATACACTGAATTGCATCATTATTTTAATTTAAAAGGTAATTTTTCAGTTGAAAAACATCATCTGAATAAATTATATGAAATTAATCAAGGTGATAGCCAGGGAAGCTTCAGTTGGAATCGTAACCTAATAATTACTCAGGGTCAGCTGCCACAATGTCGCCTATGAAGGAACAGTTCATAAGCACATAGAAACCGTTTTGCATATATATTGCATATATTTTTAAAACAATATTGGCTTTTTTATCTTCTTCAAAACATTCAAAGCAAACCAATTTATTTTTGTGATTGTTTGCTGCACATATACAGTTTATAAAAAAAAAATCCATTTCAACAATTAAATCAACTGTCAGTGGCTATCAGTGACACCACAGCAACTTACCAGAAGTGTAATACCTGATTATATAGCTGTGGTGTCAAACAGACATGGGTGACAGATAAATCAAAGTACTACTGACAGGTGCCCCTAACCAAAACAGGTGAGTTATTTCTAAAAAAAATTGCTCCTTTACTTCAGTGGAAGTTTTTCAATAGCCTTAGTCATTCAGTGTATATCCACAAAATTCTTTGGTTGTGATATCTTAAGTACAAATTATAGAGGGACACATCCATACAAAGAAGCATGACTTCCTTTGTGACTCATCCACACCATATCACTTTAAAAGAATCTCAGAGTTAGAAAACTATTACTTATGTCAACACATTCATCCTGTACAACTTCATTAATTTCAAAAGATCAAAATTTAACTCAAATATGATTCTTACTAACCTAATATAAACCAGATGAACTTTCTGTTTTGCTAAATGTAAGGTGTTTGGATATCAGCTTTTTTTTTTCTTCATCAATAGCTGTAACTACATGCATAACCTACACAAATTCTTCAAAATATTTTTAAAGAACTAATTTACTTTAGCCAGCTGTTTAACTACATGTACATTTAATACTCGTGCATGGCAAAAATTAATTTCATATGTGTAAGGATAAATTATATTGTATGCCTGCATAAAAACTTATTAGATATCATTACTACCTTAGATTTCGTATAAATCTTTAGCACCATGTGTGTGTGTGTGATTTGGATTTTTAATGTAGCCTTATGTAGGTGATATTGCAACGATGTCTGCAAGAGCCCCAAGTAAAAGAATGGTCTAACGTGCTCTCCGTTACAAATCACTGCCATCTCACCTCTATCTGTGTGGGTTCAAGTCTAAGATTGTGCTAATGTGGGTATGTGAGAAGCTTGCCAGTAGCTTCTCAAGGGTCGGTGGTTCTTTCCAGAGTTTTCTCAGGCTCTTCCTCCACCATTAATACTGGCCGCATTGTAGAGCCCATCCACTGAAAAGTGGCATTAAACCCTACAACAACAATGATGTCTGCAGTGTGGCAGTTTATAGTGATGTCAAGCAATGGAGCATCATGCTGCAGACATGTAGCATGTCCCACCCAGTCATATTATCCTGAAACGAGGCTGACCAGTCCTAACACTAACCTCTTAATGCTGAGTGCCAAGTGAGGCAGCTGTTAATACCAATTTTGTAAGTCTTTAGTATGACTTGGCCAGGAGATAAAACCCACTACCTCCTGCATCCGAGGTGGATGCTCTAACCACTAAGCCACCAAAGCAGTCCCTTATGCATTGTAATGTGGGGTGTGGTGTGGGGTGAGGTGGCACATGACCTAGTCAACAAAATTAACTTATAAAGCTAAGCATGATTAAAACAGTGTCAGAGAAATGTGATGAACTAATGCACATCATTACAAGCCATATTCAACAGTACATTATATATTTAGTACATTATATATTTTCACTTGTAACTGCCTGCATTACAATTTCCCCAATTCTCAAGGATATACATAAATCTACTTAAACAATCACTAAGTGCAAGCAACATGTTGATCCAACATAATCTTCATGATGTTTGAATGAACCAATCAAAGTAGAGATAACCATATTTTCAACATGACCACCAATGTAGTGAAAGAAAGAGTCAGCCTGCATAATTTTCAAATAGGACCAAATGGACACTGTAGGAACTATTCTGATGAAAAATTAGTTTTCAGTTACAATGCATGAGTAGTAATAATAAGACTGGCACTAAACAAATTAAAAAATTTCAGTCAGTATATCTTTCTGCTCCTATCTATTACAGCTCCATTCAAATCAAAATCAAAGTTTTCTCTAGTTGTATAAAACTTTAACTGTTGATTGTTTCTGAGCGTGACCTGTTCCTTATTTATGACTGATCATGGTTCAGTGCTAAAAACCTTTCAGTCTGCTATCTGAAAAGAACATATGCATAACTAGCTTTGCCAGCTTGAACATGTTGGGAAACTGTTCTTTTATGGTTATGTATGATTTTCCACAGCTCATATATCTTGCCTCCTGTATCTCTCCTATTCAGTGTTACCCTTTATGCACATTTGTGCATCATGGATGCAGGCTGGAGAAAATTGATGCACATTTTGTTGCCATGCATTTTGTTACACAAAGGATTCACATAATGCAATCAGGATTTATTTAATATCCAATGCTTTGAATGATGGGGGATGCCATTGTGTATACTTTGAACATAGGCACAGACTAGTTCCCTGCTTTGTTTGCTCCCTGTCTTGCACTCTTCTATTTGCATAGCAGAGTGAGCATAAAAAAATGGAATCAGATTAGCTGAGACAATGTAATGACAGTAGCTTCCCTTAAAATTGGGAGCGCTCATGCGATTTCCATTGAGCTCAGAAGGTGTCATCTAAATGTTTAACCTCATAGCTTGTTGCATGAGAAAGTGATCTCCAGATTAAAACGGCATGCACTGAGAATCAGTAGCAAAGAATGTGAAAGAAGCAGAATACAAAAGAGTAACTGTGGATCTAACTTTGATGAAAAACTGAGAACATATTCTAACCAAGACATTCTTCCACAACAAAGAAATCAGTAAACTTTTCGAGAAAAATGCATTATATGGATTACAAAATCAGAGGGTCATTGCAAATTTTGTTGGTTTTGAACTTTGTTGCACTAAAAGATTTTAAAGTTAAACGGTAACTTATTAGAAAGAAGATGAATCATTAGCCTCTTTAATGTTTGGATAAATGTGTTCTGGGACGAAGTACAATGAAACCGATGATAGAACACATTTTATGATAGGCAGTAAAATAACCATTTGGTTAAAAAGATTTATTTGGCTTTTTGTTTTGGCTTATATGTAATGTGTTGGTCTATAAATATTGCTACAAAAAGATCATAAGGAGACATCTTTAAACTAAACAAAAAATGAATACAATTATTATTGGAATGGACAATGCATTTGTGTGTTGATTGTGTATGTTGCTTAATTTGTATGTTTAGAGAGAGAGAGAGAGAGAGAGAGAGAAGAGAGAGAGAGAGAGAGAGAGAGAGAGAGAGAGAGAGAGAGAGAGAGAGAGAGAGAGAATTATGTTGCACAAGTTGCAGTATGATGACTATCCTATTTCAAGTTAAAAACATACAGGTCAGATGAAGATTTGTCTGTACATTTTTTACACATTTTTTATTTGACCCCCAGTTATGACACCAAGGGTTTTATAACCCTCAATTTTATACCCCCATTGGATAAATTGGTTACTGAATATCATTTTTACTAAGATGAGCCCTGCCAAAGACAAATTTCACTTCTTTGAATCTATGCTTTACTGACAGATTTCTTCAGTTTCATATTGCTGTATTGGGGTTTGCTTACCCAGATGTATTTTGATTGAACATATCCACACTGTTAATTACTTTTTGGATTACTTTTTATACAATATATGTTAACCCTTAGATTGCCATGTAGTTTTGTAGGACAAGATTCCCCAGAAAAAAATGAACATTGCACTCACTTCAAACTGTCTGTATTTTAATCAGATGTACAGATTTACATTCAACATCTTGTTGAGTTCAAAATCACTCCCTGGTAAAACACTTCACCAGCTCCAAAATGCTTCAATACCTTAAAATATCATTGTCATCATTACTATCATCAGCCAGTATTTGCTGACAAAATCTTCATCTGAAGATGAAATATGCTGGAAGTCAGCCATCTGGGATTTTCTATGCAGCCCATATATTAAATGAGCATTTTGAAAACATTCTTGATGAAAGAAAGGTAAAAATTGTGAGAGAATATTTGTTCCAGCATGCATAAGGTGCCAGTCAAATTAAGTTTAAGAACCATTCATGTCAAGTTGAAGTATCCATAGATGTAAAGAGTTGGCAACCTCATCAACGACATACTACAAGACCTCCAATAGCATGGCAACCTCATCAAAGACTTGCTAAAAGACCTCATCAAAGACATGCTAAAAGACCTCATCAAAGACATGCTAAAAGACCTCATCAAAGACATGCTAAAAGACCTCATCAAAGACTTGCTAAAAGACCTCATCAAAGACTTGCTAAAAGACCTCATCAAAGACATGCTAAAAGACCTCATCAAAGACATGCTAAAAGACCTCATCAAAGACTTGCTAAAAGACCTCATCAAAGACTTGCTATAAGACCTCCAATAGCATTTTTGTCAACACGGAAATAAAAGCTGCATACTACGCAGCGTACATTTTTATATGCACAGTGCCCTCCAAGTGCACACTATTCACATGCTCAGGCCAATAGATCAGCACTCCAACCATGTATTGATACTGATGGACTAATTGTGGGTCTGATGTCGCCTAGTAATAACATTGAGGTACTGTTTGCAGACAGATCTGCCTCACGAACTCCCAAAAAATATATTTAATTATGCATACATGTCAAAGTACAGTTTAGAAAATTGCCAGTATTTTTGTTCTCGAGTAACAGTATTTTCAGATGCTATGTTTTACAGCTTGCAAAGCAACATGGAATAACATAACCCTAATTCCTTTGGAGATTTAAAATTTTGTGGCTACATACAGCAGTTACCATATACCAGTAAGTGTCTAAACTGGACATTTGAATGCAGCAAAACTGCACATCAGTATCAACATATTTTGGCCGGTTGATTTATTAGATTTAACTGTGTACCCTGGCAGGATTTCTGTCAAACATATCTTCTCAACCACGATAACAAATGTTGCACATTCTGATTGGATACAAGACTGTAAGGGTGCAAATTTCTGTTGATCTATAACAAGCACATTAATTTGGGCAAGATAACAATTAATTAAATGTATGGAGACAGGTTAGTGTTAAATCGCTACAATGCAATGATTTTAATGTCTATGTCATGAGAGGAAGCGATTCCTAATTATGTTTTCATTTATTTAATAATTAGATAGACTGGAAGGAAAAGGTTAACTTTGATCTTTGTATCAAACATGTCAGAGTTGAAATTGTCCAGTTTCATTTATGGGAAATCTAGAGGTCAGGCTGACCGCAATTTTGGCACCTAATTATAAAAGGTGGTAAATATATTTAATCCTGATTGGTTATGCTAAATAAGGGACATGGTTCACACACATAATTTCTTGGTTCTAATATGCCCCATCGCAAATTTAAAAGAAATTCTCTTGTAAAACAATTCTCCAAGGGCCCAGATGTCTCAAAAGTCAACATATAATTCTAGTGGTAGAACCAAGCAAAGCTTGAAAGCAAAATGGTATTTTCGTCAATCTCATGTAATTTGTTAATACCAATATAAGGATTTGCTGGAATTACTTTACTTATATTTGCATGAATTCATTTGTTTATATTCGTAGATCAGTTTTCTTGATATGAGTATAATTTTGAGTTAATCTGAATGCATACAATGATCTTCTTTATATAAGTCTAATGAATTGTTTGAATTTGTCATCCTGATTGTTATAGGAAGCAGGTATTCTAAAATTTCATGCATTACTTGATGTGAGTTCCAAGAATCTGTGTGAATTCACCCATTGCAATGACTTCTTGTATGATAAAGACTTGAATGTGTGTATTTGCTGAAAATAACAGTTAAGTCATGTAATTAAATCATTAATTCATTTTGTAACTGAGACATTGATGAAAAAGCCTTTAGGAAGTACATGTTGATTAATCTCACGAAACTAGGCTTGTTTATGGTATGTGATGTTTGGTTTGACCAGATAGACTTTGGTATCTGTTTGAATTCCATTAGGACGATATCTGACATCACAAAAGTGGAGTAATGATCTATCCCCATTATGATATCTGACCAAAGATTTAAGTTGCAACTGCTTATTATTAAATGGGAAATAGCTCCATTGACGATTTTACGTACCTACTTATCCAAGTATCAACGTATCTATGTACTTACACATCAACCTACCCACACAAAGTTTGAGGGCTGAAAGAGGCGAGACAATATAGAGTTTGGAGAAGGAAAAAGCAAATGGTCTAAGAAGAACAGTCATGGTGAAGTTGGAGTAAACTAGAAATTAGCAGGTTACGAAGTTGCACAAGGCAATCACTTTGATTGTTCACTCAATTCTATGATGAACCAATTCTATCATTAAAACAAATTGGCTATTTATATAAGTATATTTATGTTTGAAATTCAATGAATGGTTTATTTCAAAAGAGAAGTGTATCTTCCTAATGTAATGTATTATCACACTTGTTTATGTAATTGATTAAATTGTTGTATTTCATGTACAGGTGAGGTGCTCGTGTCATTCTGTTCTATATATCTGCTCAGATCACTATTTATTCCACTTATAAGTTTCACACTTTATACTAATATTTACTTAATCCGGGCAGCAACACTGTGGGTGATCTCCCTCTAGATAACAATAACCAAATAAAGCAGACACCTTGTAAGAAGGTACAATCCGCCAACCAACCCCATAGCCTTCACAAAGAGCAGAATTATGCCGACTCATGAAAACAGTGCACATTATATGGCTACAGGCAGAAGCTAGATCCACTAAATACAAAGAAACTTTTTAAAACTATTGCTTGTTAAACCATCTTCCTCTGCAGACTCTGACTGGTTTCACGTTTGTACCAGATGGCCATTTATACTATAACTCAACCACTACATCTTGTAAACCTATCTTAAGGATGACTGTGTCTAAAAGACTCTAAATTATTGGAGTATTTCACCTTTGTAAAAATAAATGACTTTTAAAACAGAAATATGTCAGAGCAATCCAAATTCCTTAAAACAATGTAATAGGCCAGTGAGGACATAAATAGACTAGTGGTACATTTCTTTTTGTTATCAAACTCGTCACTTTTTATCAACATCACATCACTTCTTTTGAACATCACTGACTGAGAATCTACTGTTGAAAAATAGGTATTTTCTAATTCTTTACAATTCACTCACTTGGAGCTCTATTACAGTTAAATTTGATCAATAAATAGCTTGCCACATGGCCAAAGTAAAAAATTAAAAACAATACATGTATATAAAAAAAATGTAGTAGTAATTTTTCTTGCATTATATTATTTTAATCTACCATATGGCCATGTTTCTCTGTGAAACCCGTGAATTCCTATCTCAGACCTGTATGCTAACATGTTGTGTTCATTCTTATCCAATCATGTCAAGAATGTCAATACAACCTTCATTCCATACTGAGTAAATACATAGTGCCTAGTTCAAGAGGGATCTCTCTGGATAAACTAAAATCCAAATGGAACCACTGTTTTGATAACCCAACAACATTTACAATCTGCCCAATGCACTCAAGGTAACTGTGTCCCATTAATTTCTGTCAATACTCACAGCAAATAGTAGGGCTCCTTTAATGCAATTAGAGGAGCCATAAAAATACACCATGGTACTTGAAGTTACCTTAATACTGGGGTACATTATAGGTAGTATTGCTATTACAAATGTCATAGACCCATGATCTTGTAAATGAAATCATGCCATGGCTTATGACAAGGCTTCCAATCTAGGCACATGAGGCATAGTCTAACCCAAGGGGCAATGCTGCATCACTAAATGTATATTTTGCCTCTTCCTTGTCAGATAGTGAATTAAGGAGCGGATTTCAATAGTTTCCATTAGTTCTAAGTTGCCTTAACAGCAATGTCCCTACTCCTGAGGTGAGAACAAGAAATGCATTGGATGCCCAAGTGCATATATCTCCTGAAGGCTGAAGTCTAAAATGTATGTCATACATTATTCCCTTGATAAGGATGTTCAAATTTACTTGTTCATATGTAACAGGAATCATGTATTCTAGGAATTTTGTCCATTACTTCTGATATGAACTGTGAGAATTGTATCAAATGCATCTATCTGAAATTATATGATTCAAAGAGGCTAGGAATTTATACTACTATGCATGGTTGAAATGTAATGCCAATGATTGCCTAGTTAACAAATATTGTAGTTTTGACAAGAAGTTAATTCTATTAATTCATTTGTGTAATTAAACAGTTAATTCTTTTAACCCAGAAATTGGTGCCTGCTGACTATCATTTAGTCCAGTTTGTGATTTAATAGCCCACATTAAGGCGCATATGGTTTATTGTGTCTGGATTATGACAGTTCAATATGGAATATTAAGTAGTGGCTATAGAGATACACTGATTTCTTGGTAACAAGGTCATGTATATAAGCTTTCAGGCTACGAACTGACCCCATATTAACTTTAGCACATGTCATGTCCAATTTCATTATGTTTATGTAATTGATTAAACTTATATTTTACATATGTTATTCTATTATATATCTCTGCTATTTCATCCATTAATTTAATATTTTATTATTTACATTGTGGTCAATCATGCTCTAGATGACATTAACCAAATCAGTCACCAAGCAACCTAACATGGCGTATATAAAAAAAGAACCTATATTCATAGCAAATGAAGAAACAATAGGCAGTGCAACCCAAAATCTGAAGGACTCCATGAATATAATTTCAACATGTAAACTAGCTTTCTTACTTTTATTTTATTTCATAATGTCATTTGCCTAAATAAACGTATTTAGAACTCACTTTGTACCATCTTGTGCTGTACCAGTATTCTAGAAATTATTGGTCGGCATATATGCGAGTCATGCACTTTATAACAGTTTTACCAGTTCAGTTGGGGGGGGGGGTCGGCTTATATGCCAGTATATACGGTACTAAAAGCCCTCTTCTTGGAAAGCTGGAAAAGAAGCATGCATGGTATTCCAAGTCTGCTGTAAGATCAGCTACAATGTACATAAGAATGTAGCAAACAAAAGTTGTAAAAAGTTGCTACAATGTAAGTTTAAATTACCACCACAACACAGCCAGACTCTTAATTAGAGCCTTAGATAAAAGTCATAAATATTGTAGTATAAAATGATACAATGAATTACATGACAGGCAAAAAAATTATACAGTCACCTATCACTCAGTAACTCACAGCCAACATTAACAGTGGTAAGTGCAGGACAGAGATAGCAGATAGCAAGAAAAAACAATTTTAAGTATTAAAAAAACAATGATTGGGGAGGGAACTAGTGACAATGCATGTTACTTGAAGATGCATCTATTCTTCTGAAACTAATTTACATTATATTTTAAGTATGCTTTACAATGTAAAAAAGCATGTAAACTGCTTAAGTAGTCTTCACTTGAATATTTGGAAGGAAATTTGTTTTAAAACCAGGATGTACGACTTGACAAACACTTCCTACTTTCTAGTATAAGTTTTTCCTGGTTAAAAAACTTTTTATGCACGAAAGGTCGGAAACAATAGCTGTCTTGGTACATCATGTACACACATCTCAACAGGACTGTAAGAATCCCACCAGTAATTTGTCTCCTTGCCCAGACCAAATATTCTCAAGGACTGCTATAACAAAAATTTCAACTTTTCCACCATACTGTTTAAAATCATAAAATCACCCATATATAAATTAAATATGCTCATCAAATCATCAATTTCCTCCAAAATTAAGAATATGTAAAAACTTTCTTAAATTAACAATTCATGTAAAGCTGTACAGCATAGCCAACAGTTGTACATAACAAAACTACACCAATACACATATAGGTCTATCATAAAAAAACTACACCAATACACATATAGGTCTATCATAAAAAAAACTACACCAATACACATATAGGTCTATCATGATACATGAATATTTCACTATCTTGAAGCACACATCAAAACCAAGCAAACATGATGGACACCAATTTAAATAATATGCATATGCTTGTCATCCACATTTTTAAGGTACTTTATATTAGATGCAATTCTCAACAATGGACTCCTAATCGAAGGGATGCAGGTTCAATACCCAACCAGACAAGTTTTGGCTGGCTGCCTCAATGTCCTTCCAAAAGGCACTAAGGATCCATTTGCTGTTCATGATATAGCCAATAGTGTGATCACAGTGATGTTAAAACCATACAAACATGAAGCAAGTATACTTACCCATCCACTGTTCATAGCGTTAAGTGTCAGTTGTGTTGTTATTCTGATTTACAGGATTTTTTTTTACAAATATATAGTTTGCCCTGGTCGATTTGAAGACACAATGTACACATATGTACACAGAAGAGTCATCAACATCTATGCATCCTAGAGTTACAGCAACACTCAGATTCTCTATCAACATTCATCTGACCAAAATGTTCTGCTAAAAAAAATCTTTCTCCCACATGGCAGCCTACAATAAGATTTGACCTTTTCTAATTAATATGCACAAACATGCATAACCAATCGTTTCAAGCCCAAATATAATTTTCTCAAATGACCCAACATGACATTATATGCTGACTGAATCTACGAATTAAAGCTCCTCTTCCAAATGGGCACTAATTAATCAATGGGTACTTTTGTTGTGTTGAGTTTGTTTCATTGTGTTGTTGATACAGGGCTTATGTGTTGAGGAGCACAACTAATCTCTCACATTCCATCATGCTTCTTAACTTGCTTAAAGAAGAATGATAAATCACTCTCCCCAATCTTGTTCAAAACATAGATTTCCAGATGAGAGAACTTCTCAATTTTTGTCCCAGATTTCAAGACATTTGCTTTACACAAAAACTGATACTATATATTAATTGATTCTGCCATTTTGATATATGATGTCATGTTCTTTAAACGATGATGTTTAACTAATTGAGGAAAGCGACTAACTAATCAACACTACGGGGAGAGCTTAGTTTACAGCACGCAAGCCTTTTTGACGACATTTGTTAGGTACTGGATATTGATGAGAAATGAGAAAATCTTCTGGCAAGCATCACAGGTGAACAAATGGGCAAAGGTACTCTCCAATTTCTCTCTTGAACAAGAAGGGACTGCATCCTCTATTGGGTAAATTGAAAGCGTTGCAATAAGATTTACTGTGGTGGCCATAAGGGACTTCAGATTAATTGCATTTTTTCTTAAAACCATGTCAACACCATAATAAGTCTTTTAGTGAAAACCACATGAGGATATGACCATCAGCGTAAGCGTGATAATTAGATCTTCAAGACTGCCCCTGCTGAAGACATGCTGAACCCAAATCAGCACCATATTCATCTAGCATGAGTGTTTGTCTTTTGGGGAATTTTAAGACTGCTTTTCACATAACCACACCTGAGACTCAAACCCATGCAGACAAGAGTTGAGATAGTGATCGGCTAAGGCAAGCACTGCAGACCTTTATGCTACCTGGGGAATCTTAATTCCATTTCTAAAATTGGGGCATTTTTCTGAATATAAGAAGAATTAATGTACAATATTCATCCATTCTGTTTATTTATTTTTTAAGTGATTTAAAATAGCCACAGAATGCAGTGCTTTGTTAGCACCACTTGCAAAACCCTCACAATCTATAAGCAGGTAAAAGAAATGCATCATTGCTCTTTTTATCAGATAATAAAAACATTAAACTTGGTTATAACACACTTTGCTTTTTACACATAATGGTGGGACGATGATTGGAAACCATTTGTAACTGATGAGATATGCGTATCATCAAATTCTTCCATTAACTTGCTGACAAAAAACTCAGATTTTTCTGATAGCCTTTCAATTTACATTCTTTGTGACCAAGAAGTTTGAAATAAGTTGAACAAATAAAGAAGATTTAATGGACCTATTTTAGGGAAGGAAGCCAGCCCTGGTCCCCTGGAATCAACAAAAATTACCAACGTAGATCAGATATCTGATATAAATATTCCTTTCTTAGACAGAATTATTACATTGGAAAAGGATTTTATTGATTGCCTTCATTAAGTGTCTGTTCCAAACAGATTTTGTCAACAATATACCGGCAATTATAAATAGTGACCTTTCCAAGCTTGCAAGATTTAAACAAGTAGATGACATGCATTTCATTTTTGGGGGTTTACTGACGGTAAACATTTGCAAAACTAGTAAATGTAGATGCACCTGTAACATCTGCTGTTGGTTTGTTTTTATGGTTTAACGCCATTTTTCAGCACAATATAGGCTATACAAGGTGGCCAGTATTAATGGTGAAGGAAGAACCCGGAAAACCCCGGAAAGAACCACCAACCCATGAGAAGCTACTGGCAAGCTTTCTCACATACCCACATTGGCCTAATCTGAGACTCAAACCCACGAAGACAGAGGTGAGATAGCAGTGATCCGTAACGTACAGCGCTTTTGACCACTCGGCCACCCTTCTGCTGTCGGTAGATGTGCATGTCAAGCTAATATGCCCAATGGAATTATTCTGCCTAAAAAGGATAGAAGTTACACTAGAGCAGACATCAGCGACTTGTCAATAAATGTGCTGAGAACAGTTATCAATCACCCAATTTCTTTTTTGGGTGGAATGAATTGCTATCTGAGAATTCTGATTGGTGATTTTGGCAATGACTAGTGATAACATGGTTCTACATACTGTATCAGTCCATAGTACATATCTGGTGCAACACGTAACAATACGCTTACAGTATCGTGAAACATAGTTGTGGGAGGTGGGTTGAGGGGGGCAGGGGGGGGGCTAATTTTAATTATGTAATATTTACACATTGAGATTGCATAGTTTAACCTTTTTGTGAATTTTTGTTATTTTCGAGGAGTTGCCAAAGTCTAAAACTGGACACAAAATCCAATTCTGAGAGCAAGCAAATGTTTGGTGTTAAAACAAAATTTTCTCAAAATAGAATTTTTCCCTCTGCTTTTTGTGATGTGAACTAGAAAGTCCAGATTGTTTGCAATCATTGTAGAGCTACATCTGTCTACTATACCCTAATACCACCCACTTTGGGGTATCTTTGATAAGCTTGACCCTACACAGCATGGAAGTAGTGTCAACCTGATGATGCACAAACATGATGCTAGGGATTAAAAAGTTAATAAGTAATATGTGTTGCATCATCTTAATGCATTAAAATATATTTTGTGATGTGGTCAAACTGTCTCATTGCTAATCCTAGAACTTTTACTCTCTGGTAAAAAAAAATCACATACATGTATATATTGTCCATTGAAATTAAACACAAAAACAGTGATCCTTCAAGAGTGCTCTTATAACTCGCCTTTTTCAACTGTAAGAACAAGCTTAAAAACCTAATAATGTTTCCTAACTTAAATATTTTCTGCATTTTTTTGTTATGGTTTCTAATTTCATGGTGTTTGTTTTGTTTTTTGTAGTCATATCATTATCTATATTGTAAAACGCGTAGAGCTTCTAAAAGATTACGCGCTATACAAAGTCCTCATTATATATATGTGTGTGTGAGTGTGTACCAGACTCGTGTACATTTAGATACATCTGAAATAACTTCACTACCACAGAATGCAATTGTGCACTAACTCAACATTATCACTGATATTGCCATTTACAAAACAATAAGTTCTAAGTTAAACAGCCCGTTACAAGCAAACAAATACATGTATCTGACAATGACAAACCGTAAAATTCAACTCAGTCACATGAGGATAACAAAAATAAAAGAATAAATGCTATTTAATAAGTGTACCTAGTTTTCTGACACCCAAAATTAGTTACTGTCGTCAATCACCCTGACGTCTTCCGTTAGGGCCGGACTTTTAAAAAAATGTACACTGCTCACTAAATAGCAAGCATAAAGGCCGCCTCTTGTTAGTACTAAATAATTTGTGTCCAACAGTAAGCACTTATATTTCAACAGCATTGTAAGTCGGCAAATTTACAAAAGCACTTCAAAAGATGATAGGAATGAACTACCTTTCTGATACAATAACATGTAATGAATCTGACCCTGGCATACAATAACTATCTGATGGGAACTAACACCTATACCACAGGGCTATGGAAGTATTTTGCACATGTACCTGAGATAACCCATGAAAGCTATTTTTTCAGACTGGAAGAATGTTAGAAATACAATATTAACAAATCAATTGACACCCATGCATTTAAGCTAATCAAAGTGGAGACCACATTCCCTTTAACCACCAACAAAACACAAAAGGAATACATTACTTAAGATGTTGATTGAACCATACAAATCATTAAGATACACATGGCTCAACAGTTATGTTTCACACCTGCTAAACCGTAACTTTGTTACTATGTACTTGAATGCAGACTAATTTGCACACATTCTTTTCAAAACTGGAAAAGCATAAAGTTATTTTAATTTGCCATAAAAGCTGAATGTATGCCAACATAGTTTAGTTTACTTAAATTGCAAATGGTTTTTTTTAATACTGAGAATGTAGTCTTTATTAAATCATGTTTTGAAGAGATATTCTCAATTTCAATCACATCCTGTTTGCTGTAAATAACTAGAATCTATTGAACCCCAACAGAGACAGAAAAACACGAATTCTAGCCTTTGAGCTGACACCGCCTGGAAAAACCCACAACTGCAAATCTGTGTAGTCAATATAAGTAACACAAAAATTGTATTGTAAAACCAGTGATGCAAAAAAAGAGAGCATCTTAAACCTTTTCCATTATTTAAAGTTTGCCGCAGAATATCTGAAGTTAAAATGACATTATACCAAGACCAAAAACAGAATTATTTAAAAAAAAGTTTTCAATATACTGGTCCACTGGTATGGAACAACTATCCCAGTGACATGAGACAGGCTCCTAGCATTTCTTCTTTTCATAATCAATGCCTTAAATGGATGAAATCTTTTAAAAAAAACTCAACAGTTCAAGTACAATAAAATACCACCTATTTTTCAGAAAGTGTGCATCATTTTTCACAGCTGAATTTGCTAATCCTCACATGGAAATTCACTATGTCTGCTAATCTTGCACACAAAAGCACAATATCGGACACATACATAAATATCTTAAAATTCACTTAATTGGCTTAATGAAACTGTAAAGTAAACTTGAAAGAACTTGAAATAACAGGAATGAAAGCCTCAATTAATACCAAGTCAAATTCCAGTTTTTTAACCCATCTAGGGGCAAATAAACCATGGAGATTTATAAATTTGGCTCTGAATAAACTTGGACATCACCATAAATGCAGATTTTCAAAAATTATACATGACAGCTTAAACAAATGCTTAAAGGTGACAAAGGAAATTTTACAATCCACCAAACTTGTGACAATTATGCTCATTCAGCAGGAAATATACTAGTGGACCACTGCTAACTTTATTTAAGCCCTGCAGATAATACAAGGACATGGTAACCAGGCTCTTAAAATATCAATTATATAACAAGTTCTGAAGTACACCCTATAACGATAGCTATTTATTGTGACAACACAATAAGTGTAAGAAGAAATTAATATACATGTATAACGAAACAAACCTTTCCCAACAGGAGACTTGATCTAAATACTAAATTATCAACAATAAATTTGATAAACCTCTGTACACTGTCCAAAAAGAAAGGTCCATATGACAAATATTGAGTACTGTATTATCACAGTACATGCATAACTCAACACAGATATTTTTGCAAAAGCAAAACATAATCACTGCAAGACTTGACAGTTCAGGACAGACATACAACAAAGCAACAGAAAATAAATTGAAAAGAAAATTGAAAAAATGCTTTATCCTCAGAATTAAAACTAAAATAATGACTGAAGAATCGAACGCAATGTGACTATTTTTCAAGACCAAATGCTCATCTTCAACATCAGTTTAAAATGAGAGAAAAAAAAGGAATGCATACACTAGCAATATGGTCTATATATATTTTTTTTAAAAACTGATTAAAAGGTTACTTGAGGACAGGCAAGGAACTTCACCAGATATCAGCCAACCACCTAGCAATCTAAACAAAACTCAGATCAATACCTTTCTAATGACCCTTAATCACCTGGCCATTGTTCACACTTAAGGTACAAAAGTATCTAAACAGTTTATTTTATAAACAATGCTCAAGGGTTTAAAGCATGGCTAATCTCAAGGTATTTCAATTAGATAAGTTACATTGTGAATAAATACTCAATTGAAAAGACTGATTAAGACATGTTTTGTCTAGTTCAATACCACTATAATCTGCACAAAATGCTTTAACTAGTTGTAATGAGTAATACTGTTAAAACTTTATGACTCATGCTGACTGATGACAATGCAATTACTCGAATGGATCTGTGAAATAAATCAGTAAATGTGCATGCTGTATTTACCCAGAAAATATGACAAGGTATAAATTTGTTTATATTGTTGGAATGCCACACAAGCCAAAAATATGAGTAGAATAAAACAGCCTATACATTAAATTCCTGTCTGCTCTCTGTCATGCAATCACAATTAAAATTCAGCGGATCCATTTTTCATTTATATGTAAGATCAGAGGGAACCATGGAGACATGTTTCATTATGTGCACAATGTGTATGAGAGTTAGTAGGTAGTACACATTTTCTTTTGTTTAAAATAAAAAGATATGTTGCTGTAGGGTTTAATGCCATTTTTCAGCACAAGACAGGCTATACATGGCAGCAAGTATAAAAAGAAATAAAAACAAACTTGAACTGTAACATACTACAATCACCGTGCTTTATACTGCACATACCAACTAACACATTCCCATCAAACACAGTGACAAATGGGACAAAAGGAAATAAGAACACCCAGTAAGATTCCCACAGCTTTATCTAAAACTAAAAATCTACAACAATAAAATCCAGAGTTACAGAAAAGTAATTTTAATTGCCTTAGAAAAGGTCACAGATTCATGCCTGTAGACAGTCTTTTGTACCATATATCAGGATGCTGGGATTGATGTTCTGGTCAATTGTGATTACAGTAAACCTGTCTTGAAAGACCACTGCTATGTGAGACCACCTGCCTTGAGAGACCATATTCTCAAAGCACAAACTTAATGATTATATAGCCTTGTGACCTGTTACGAGAGACCACCTGTCTTGAGAGACCATATTTTTATGGCAGAAAGGGTGGTCTTTCAAGACAGGTTCTACTGTACTACCAAAAATATATGATGCACCATGTTTTACATTAGGCACATACAATTTAACTCACGAAGTGTTGGTTCCAATTTTATAGCCAGCAACATAATACATAACTAGTCTGGCTTACAGCCTATATATGACTGGTCTAATAGTACTAATACACAATGTGTACAAGCAACCTAAAGCAACAGTGTACATACCAAGAAGATACATATATGAAAATATACATCTATCTTTTTCTACCAACAGTTAAATTACTGGCAGCTTAACTGGCATCAACTCTGATATGGCAAAGGTTTATTATTAAAATTTGTGGTGCTTGGTGAAATTAGTGAACTAAAATTTGAAATAGTCACAATCATGTTCAGTAGACAACCCTATGGCTGCTACTGTATAAACTCGCTGTTTGAACCTATTTGCAAAATATCAAATACAAAGGTTTGTGTATTACAAAAGAAAACTGACCCAGATGCTGACTTTGGGTTCTTTTAAGTCTGAAGATTATACACTAACATGGACAAGAATAACCCAGCATCTCCCAGGAGATTTCAAGGGGGAAAAAAAATCATTCAATCAGTTCCTGGAAAGCCAGAATAGGATAATTTTGCCATCAACATAACAATTAAAATAGACACAACTGCAATGTACTTTTAATCTCATTCCTGAGCAGACTTTTTAATAATTAGAGGGTTGAAGAATTTGCATGACTTTTGCAGATTTTAAAAAAAACATCTAGCTTTAGTCTTTACAGTTTCTGCCGCAGGAGATTTATTGTCTCCAATAACTTTTCAGTGTGGGGACCATAATATGTATTCAGGCACCAAAAGGATGGATTGTACATGTGCTGGAAAAGGATTGCATTGAGGAGGTGATGCTGCTGTGAATTAAAGAGATTTTTCTCGGTGACAGTTTAACAGATTTTTTTTAACATGAAACTTTCTATTGATTTAAAAACTGCAACACAACTTACAACTGAAAAAATGATGTATCCCAGAAGTACACATAACAAATTAATTATAATGTTAATTTAATGGTGTCCCAACAAATATTGATGCACAGGATGACTTTCACACGCTTACAATTATAAAATCTTGACATTTAAATTGTTTCTGATGAAACCAAAATCAACCCTGGAAAAGGGGCATCATTTTAAATCCTGCAATATTTAATTTTGGAGGAACAAACATATGCTGACTTACCAAAAAAATCTCCTTTGTGTAACTTCTCCATTTCATCTTCCAGCTCTTGAGTAAGCACTGCGATCTTTCTTTCTGCCTCTGACGGCCCTTTTAATGGTGGCGTCACCTGGTAGGGCATCTGAGACTGGGGTCGCACTGTTGCTGAAGGTGGTGTTTTTGCTGGTGACATCCTATTCATTGCTGGTTGGCCAGGAGAATTTGGAATGCCATGATTAATATATCTTGGAGGAACATTCCTTGGAGGTAAACCAGGTGGTGTTTCAGTAATATGGGGCCCATGATATGGAGGGGGAGGTTCCCTTGGGGCTGGAGAGGAAGATGTAGAAGACCTCCGACTTGATGAGATTTTCATATCATTTTCAAGCTGCTGTGTCAAAACTGCCAGTTTTCTCTCTGTGTCAGAAAAACCATTTTGCTGAGATTGAGGCTGTTTTGGAACACGAGCTGGTAGGGCAGGTGGGGGAGAGACCTGAGGATTCTGAGGATTTCTTGGAAGACTGGAGGTATTGGCGAACATAGTTGGAATACTTTGGTTGTTGCCACTTGAAGTGGGATTATATGGATGTCCATGCTGATTTTGGCCCTGTATACTGCCGATATTTACATGGTTCATGCTGACTGCCACCTGAGGTGGAATGATACGAAACCGAGGTTCTGTGCTGGGTGGTGCCGCTTCATTGAACCTTTCACTAAAACCAGGATTTCTTGATAAATTATACAGGCTAGTTTGAAGCTGATGAATATTATGTCCACTAAGAAGGTGAGAACCATCATGGGGATTAGCCAAACTTGATCTTGGACTGGGAAATTTGTCATACAATATACCACCTACCCCAGCCAGGCTAGTTCGAGGACTGGAGTTTCTAGAGTCATTAAGTGAGACAAGACTTGACCGATTGCTACCAGCACTTGACCGTGGAACATTCATATTAGCATGTCTATAATCATATGGAGGAGGGGGTTGTATTGCTAGACTTGTTCGTGGACTTGAATTTTTTGAATCAGCACCTCCACTACCAACACTAGATTGTGGGCTAGAATAGTTTGACCCGGGCCTAGTTAATCCATGCATATGATTAGGGATAGCCTGTCCTCCATTGAAAACCTGTATTCCTTGAGTAGACTGATATGGGCTCGCAGGGGCAGGGTAGCGGGTTCCACTTATCATTATACCCCTATCTTGCGTCACAGAAGAAATAGAGCTCCCACCCCCAACATTATGCTGTTGTTGAGAGCTAATGTATAAGTTACTAGATACACTTACACTGCTAAAGTTTGGTGGGGTCCCCCCAACCATGTGTTTACCGTTCGGAATCATATCCACTGATGACGTCCCTCGAATTGTTTCCGCATTGGAGAAACCTGGCAAATAAGATTTTGGTGTTGTATTGTGAGAGAAGTTGATCTGGCTTTGTTGTTGAACATTAGCCATTAAAATATGGTTGTCACTATCTAGTTACTTGCTGGCTTCACTTACAAACGATGGACACTGGATCATCCAGTGGACGAAAAATTAGGATTGTTTAGAAAATATATATCACTAGGAATCCACTTCTATGTACAATAAAGGCTATTTCAAATTACTATAAAATCCATCGAATATCTTCTTCATCAAGTAGACATTCCATATCCCGAGAAACTTAATGATAACAACAGACTCGAATACCACAAACAAGTCACTTTTAACAGCGGCCTGTTCACATTATTTGTTCTACAATGGAAGAGCAGAAAGCTAGCATATTTATCCGCAATGTTGAGAACTACTTTTAATACATACTGTAGTATTATTATATGCGTAGTACTTTCCTGTAACTTTCAATTATTTCTTCAGGATATTATTGGTATATTTTTCATAACAGAAAAATTCTTTTCCAGCTTTTTTTTATCAATATGCTGCGCGATGTTTTAATGTGCACTATTTTTTTATAACAGGTGCCCTCTAATGCGTAGCCGGAAGTCAGAGTAATGCCGCATTCCGTTAGAGAGAGCGCAACTCTGTTAGTCATAGAGAATGAACACAGGTATCAGACGAGTCGGGAACTCGTCTATTGTTGAAAGAATTATTAACCTCAGGAAATACTAGCGTCGTTCGGCCGTGACTGAGTGTTTAACTTTTATTTCTTGCTGTTATCTCATTTTATCTCTTTTTATAAAACGAATCCATCATTAATTTTATTTTGCCCTCTCTTTCTCAATTCACTCCTTTTGAAAAACAGCGTATTTGTGTTCGTTTTGCAAATCATACAAGGTACAAAATGAAGCATTTCGATACCTTTTACATTGTTGAAACCAAACTATTCCCCCCCCCCCTTTTTTTTTTCTTTGTTCGTTTCATTGACGATGGACCAATGGCAGATATCCATGGATAAAACATGTTATTTCAAAGATTTCGAGAAATTAAAAATTTGCAAATGATCATATGAAGTAAAAATAAATAGTAACAAAATTAAATTAAAATATAAAGATAGAATTTGCGAGGAAGTTTAATGCCAAATTTGACATTTTTTTATTTTGATATAAATTTACAAAATTACTACTACTACTATTATTATTATTATTATTATTATTATTATTATTATTATTATTATTATTATTATTATCATTATTATTAATAATAATAATAATAATAACAACAATAATAATAATAATAATAATAATAATAATAATAATAATAATAATAAAGACATTTTATTACAAAAGGGATGCATTTTTAATTTAATGGATATTAATTTCATTTAATCATATATTACATGCCATTTCCCTTCTTAATTTTGGGCAATCGTGTATAGCGTCTGTTTATGGAATTACTCCGCTTGTCCATATATTGGGACAAATCACTTTGTTCCTCTTTGTTTTTTTTTTCTTCAATACTTTTTCTTAAATCATCAGAAATCATAAAATAAGGAAGGATACAGAGTTATATTTGATATGAGATAATGTTTATCGTTAGTAAACGTTGTTATCGGCTGTGATGTATTAATGAATATTTTCTAAAAACAAATAGAAGCAAAACTATTTACCGTTATTGAATTTAATGTGTTCTCTCTCATTTTCATTTCTTATATTATGTTTTCTTTGTACCATAATGTAAATACGTTCCCAAACAACCACTCACCTGAATAACTTCTTTGTTATGTGTATGGCTTGTCTTAGAAATTGTACACTGGACTTCAATTCGTACCAAAACTGTTACCAAATACTCTCTCTCTCTCTCTCTCTCTCTCTCTCTCTCTCTCTCTCTCTCTCTCTCTCTCTCTCTCTCTCTCTCTCTCTCTCTCTTATTCCTTCCACTCCTTTCCTTTCGTGTGAAGTATTTTATTTCTGGATTTCTGGATTTTGTTGGAATCTTGTTGTCTCCGTAGGAAAACCTCACCTAAAGTAGCGTTTCAGTTTGTGATACTTTTTAATTCTTAATATATAATCTTTTTCGATTGGCAATTATCTAGGTAAACAATTTGTGCTTTGAGTGATAATAAATCCACAAATTATGTGTCAATCCAGCTAAGTGTCACGCGTTCAATCGTAATAGTTCTTGGAAATCTAATAAAATCCATCCTTACGGGATATTGCGAGATAAAATTAAGCACCTGGTATGTGATAGGTATCAAGTATTCTAATTACACAATATAAGTCACTGCAAAAACTAGATCCCATTTTCTATGTTCAAATTGCATCCAGTATGGAGTAGAAACAAAGCATGACATAATGTTATTGGTCTAGCTCAGTTTTGACCGTAAGGTAGGTTATAGGCAGAAAGATATATCAATATTATACATGTCCATTTTAATGTTGATATCAGTATGTATCAAAAACCAACTCAAAAGCTCAATTTTGACCGTAAGGTAGGTTATCGGCAGAAGATATATCAATATTTTTCTTTTCCATTTCAATGTTGACAGTATGTATTTTTGAAAAAAAAAACAAACAAAAAAACACTATACGATCTAGTATTTTATTGAAGCGAAGATTCTAGTAACCATATCATTTACAGTGCAACCCCGACGAATACATAATATGTAAAACTACTGCAATTATTATCGAAATATGCATTTAAGTTACGAGTGAAAAGGCTGGTTTAAATGACATACAAGTAATTAAAATAATATTTTGCAGAGAAGGGAGTGTGTGTGTGTGATTTATGATTTGGATGTTTTAACGTAGCTTTAACAATTTTTCAGTCATATCTCTACGATGTATGCAGTGTGTCCGTTTATAGTGATATCTAGCACTCAGGCATCAAGCCGCAGACATGTGTCATGATATCCTACCCAGTCACATTATCATGACACCAGGCCGACCAGTTCTAACACTGACCTTTTAATGCTGAGCACCAAGCGAGACAGCTGTTAGTACCATTTTTGTAAGTCTTTGGTATGACTTGGAACGGTGATCGAACCCACAACCTCCATCATCCTAGGCGGACGCTCTAACCACTAGGCCACATGAGCCCTTCAAAGAAGGACATGTAATATATAATTTATGTTGTGTGCATGAGTTTTATCAATGATTGTGGGTAGAGTTTAGCCTACCTGACTTTTGTCATTTGTCTTAAAGATGTTTACTTCGTTTTTTGTTGTTTTTTTTTTAGTTCAAGGCCTAACCTTATTTGCGAACTTAGCATGTTCTGGAAACGAACTTGTTAACAATTTGTCTCTTTAGTTAACTCAAATTAGTGTCTATCTATCTATCTATCTATCTATCTATCTATCTATCTATCTATCTATCTATCTATCTATCTATCTATCTATCTATCTATCTATCTATCTATCTATCTATCTGTCTGTCTATCTACCTATCTACTTACCTGTCTGTCTGTATCTCTCTCTCTCTCTCTCTCTCTCTCTCTCTCTCTCTATCTATCTATCTATCTATATATATATATATATATATATATATATATATATATATATATATATATATAGAGAGAGAGAGAGAGAGAGAGAGAGAGAGAGAGAGAGAGAGAGAGAGAGAGACTATGTTCTTTAAAAAAAGTAACAGATCAGAGCGAAGAAAACAAGCTTTGTGAAAATTAACAAATAATTTATTTCCCTGGAATAGAATACAAAGTGAAAAAATAAGAAGACAAAACCTACGGTATTGCAAATTAGATCCAAATATAATCCAAGAATTAAAGACACAAGTCGTAATAATAAAACGTCCTGAATGAAACTCAGTTCAAGTCCCGAAGAGATCCAAAATTAAAGGCGACGACGTGTCTGTTATAGCCTACGAAGTACTGACGTACCAACAGTCTCTTTTTGAATCACATAAATACTAGTCCAGGTTTGAATTCAGTATAAAATCCAGTGGACATCTTTATCCAAGAATTTTATTAGAGCACTTTTGTATTCCCAGAGAAAATAGTCACTTTAATTCAATAATTTTGAAGAAAATAAAATTCAGCACAAGCTGGTCACACCATAGTACAACTATGAGTGCTAGATATTGAAGCACAACTGGTAAAATCATAATAGTCACAAGATAATATTGTTCGCTGTTTCACCTCAGGTCACATTAACATTTTTTAAAAACAACCATTACCAAACGGAAACTGACCTTCTAAAATGATATAATAAGACTATTTTTTTTTGGCAGCACAATATCCTATCAAATTCAAAATCTCTAAACCCTGACCCTGATCAACATATTTACCAATTCTTGTTTGCCTGAATAATCATCTTTAAGTAAACAGTTATTGTTGTGTTCCGATATAATTTAAGAGAAATTTTTTTTTTTTTTAAATTATTAATTTGTTTTCCTATGTGTTCATTGACTTTTCAGATAAAACACTACTTAGAAATTATTGTGAATTTATTCAAAGACATTATATCATTGTGATACATACGACTATTGGTACATCAGCACATGACATATTTAAATTCATACGGAACATTCTAAACATTCGTGCATGTGATACAACATTTAGGATTAGTGGGTAATTCACAATACTGAAAGCATCTATTAAATTTTCGCTTTGTAACTTAGAGGAATAAATTATTTGTAAATTTTAATAAACTTATTGATTTCTCTTCTTTATGTTACTTGGTTTAGAAGACCGTTCCGGTGGCCTAGTGGTAAAAGCGTCCGTCACGGATGCGGGTCGTCGCGGGTTGAACCCCGGTCTGTAGTCATGCCAAAGACTTATAAAAATGGTAAAAACAGCTGCCTCGCTAGGTTCTCAACATTAAGAGATTAGTGCATAGGACTGGTCAGCCTGGTGTCAGGATATTGTGATTGTAGATATATTTTGCATAATTTTGACATCGTTACAATTTGCATTTTATTCTTGCTGTACTTGATATTTACATCATTTTGGAAATGTTTACATCCTTTTTTGTGCAGTTCATTTTTGAATCTGTCGATCTTGTCCTTTAGTTAGTATCATATCCACTATTGTACTGAGATGCCGTGACATGCTACATACATACATACGTGCGTCCATCCATCCATCCATCCATCCGTCCGTCCGTCCGTCCGTCCGTGCGTGCGTGCGTGCGTGCGTGCGTGCGTGCATGCATGCATGCATACATACATACATACATACATACATACATACATACATACATACATACATACATACATACATACGTACGTACATACATACATACATTCCTTTTTACATGATTTAACGTATATTTTTTAACCAAAGTGCACAAAGTATTTCAACTGCTTGTTAAGTTTTCTTTTATTCATTAGTTGCGATTATTCGCATTACAGAACAAAATACGTTTCCTCAACCAACCAACCAACCAACCCCCCCCCTCTCTCTCTCTCTCTCTCTCTCTCTCTCTCTCTCTCTCTCTCTCTCTCCATAATTGTTTGTTTATCAGGTCACAAAGTAATTGATGCTTTCGAACTCAAGTGTATAAACCATGGCGTCAGAAGGTTAGAGTATACTAAGAAGTCTGGTTACGCTTGCTCATTATTATAATCATTATTACAATCCATTCTGCCCAAATACACTGTCTGGTTGAGATAATTATTTCGCATGTTTTCAAAACCGATCATTTACATGTTGGAAAATTGCAGTGTTCTCATGCCACACTATTACACTTTTGTAAAAATGGATCTCCGTGACATATTGCCTTGTTAACTTTGAATGGAATACTTCACCGTCCCACTGCCTACATAATTTAATTTTCTTATCATGTGTAGTCTATGTGTTTTTGACTTGACATGTTAGTATTTTTTCCCAACATTATTATTGAATTCTGAAAGACTCTCTCTCTCTCTCTCTCTCTCTCTCTCTCTCTCTCTCTCTCTCTCTCTCTTTTAAATTAATCAGTAAAATATAGGGCCTACTGTATGCGGAAATGTGTTGTTGACGATATTGTTTGTTTTGTGTCCAGTTTGAAAATGTATTTTACAGACTCGTAATATATACTTAGTTTTATTAACGATATAACGCACGTGCGCGTGATGTCTCTGTGTGTGTGTGTGTGTGTGAGAGAGAGAGAGAGAGAGAGAGAGAGAGGGAGGGAGGGGGAGAGAGAGTTGCCAGGATTGAGACCGCCAAGGTATATGCTCGTCGACAAATCTATCTATCTATCTATCTATCTATCTATCTATCTATCTACCTACCTACCTACCTACCTACCTCCCTCCCTCCCTCCCTCCCTCCCTCCCTCCCTCCCTACCTACCTACCTACCTACCTACCTACCTACCTATCTATCTATCTATCTATCTATCTATCTATCTATCTATCTATCTATCTATCTATTTTTGTTTGATTCTTTATAAATGATTTCAAAGCGTAGATACTAGTGTTTGAAGCGAGACCAATAGGACAGTACGTGGCTTCGTAGCGTTTTGTTCAATAGTTTACAAGGTTAGGATGATAAAGCTTCAAGCTCATCAAGCATCCGAGCTTCGGTTTTACCATCAACAAATCCAAAACAGTGTTACAACAGTAGGGTCTCATGTGACTGGCTGATCACCATCCTGAAGTTCAATAATAGTCTTTTTGATTTCCAGGTGGAATCACATCACGAAGGTAGTTCTAGTCTATTTTTAGAACATTTTTTTCCTCTCTCAGTTGGTGGTGATAGAAGAGTTATATTGATGCATTTTTGGTAGGGATTTAAAGGTAATTGTTTATTCTTGAGAATACGAGCTGAGAGAGTGGTTGTCAGTGTGTAATTTGGCGATAGTGTACATGGAGTAATAAGGCCTTGGTGATGATCCGGAAATGAAATGTGTGTTCTGTGTACATGCTGTTCTGTTTACAGTGCAGCCGCTCAAAAAAATTCCGGTGAACCCCTGACAAGAACTTCACCGTGAAGTCATCTTTGGATGTATTTTAGATTAACATATGATTTCTATTGATTGTCACGCAGTTGAAAGGTCAGGACTGAGAAATATATGTAGAGAACATATAGTAAAATTATTTGTGGTCTTATGTCCAGGTTCGAAGAATGGTCTACGTGTGTGCCATATATATATATATATATATATATATATATATATATATATATATATATATATATATATATATATATATATATATATATATATATATCGGTCTTGCGGATGTCTCCATGTGTTGAAAGGGTTGCTTTGTACCTAAATTATAACCATAATTAACTTCAATTTAAACACCGATGATGACTAAAACAGGTTCCTGCGGCTCATGGAATCCTTGAAAAGTTTTGGAATTTTACAAATAAATTTTAAGGGCCTTGAAAAGTAATCGAATTTGTCAAAACCTTGCAAAGTTTTGGAAAAGTCATGGAATTTCTGACAAGGGAGTTAAAGAAATTGATTACTTCAAATTTCTTAGAGCACAGAGCAGCAGTTAAATAAAACACGATTAAAAAATACGATATATAAATGGTTTCATTTCATATAACAAGAGTAAGTTCCCCAAACAGTAGATATCAGGTGGTTTCCGGTGTAGTTCGATTCGAAAATTCAAATGGTATGCCGTGCCGCTTTGAGTACTTGCCACTTGACGATCTGTCAAATCGAAGTTAATTTCTTCCAAAAAGTCTGTTATTTCTTCGATGTAACGTACAAGGTAAGTACTAATTTGATTTTGTTTATATTCTTCAGTTGTTTTTCGGGTCTGTCGTAACATCTCGTCCAGCAGAGTCATTCATTTATTACGTCAAAGGGTACGACATGATTATAATCATTATTGTCGATTTGATTTTCTTGTTTTGGGCTGTTCTAGTTTCAGAATATTGAAAATTGTAGTTTTTTTTTCAGAAGCCGTTTTTAGATAACCTGACAACCCATCTTAAAAAAAAATTCAGAGAATTTTTTTAATATTAGACCCGTCTAGGTCTCCCAATTTGAATCTCCCTATTTTGCAAAATCCTCAATAAAAATAAATAATAAATACTATAATAGATCATGTATTAGAGCAAGAAAACTGTTCGAATTCAGAATTCAAAATCTGCAAGAAGGCTTCAGTAAATTCCTGTAATATTACAGTGTGGGAATTCTGACTTCCATTTTTCAAGAGGGTTGTTAGGTTAGGATGAAACACGTGTACTGCCAATATAGTTTTACTTTAATCAATCATTTTCCTGTATCTGGTAAACTTTGACAACTTTTTTAGTGTTGCATGTTATTAGTATATTTAATTAATTTTTTTGTTAAAGTTAAGAAACGAATTGTCAGTGTCTGAAATTGGATTTTAATTTTAAATCTCCAAGACTCAATGTAATATGATCTAAGAGATTGTAAGTCTGGTCAGGCAATAGGTGATCAAAATGAATTACTTAATGAACACTGGGCTGTTAGAAAATTCTGAACACATTATACAATACACAATATCTCATGATGATAGTGAAGTCTTAAAATCTTTCATTTATATTGCTTTAGGTTTAGTCCAACATGCCTGGTATGTACACATTCAATAACAGTTGGCTGACCAACCCAAACTACGAAAAATGGGTGGAGAAGAATGCTTCAGACATAAGAACTGCTAAATGCAAAGCTTGTAGCAAAATTATAGATATTGCAAATATGGGAGAAGATGCCCTCAAAAGTCATTCCACCAGCAAGAAGCATGTGCAGAATTGTAAAATAATGAAATCTGCTCAGAACAACACAATCTCTGGTTTTATTTAAAATTCTGCCTCACCACCGCCTTAATTTATGCCAAAGCCTGCCCCAACATTAACTTCATATACATCATCAAATGATGTATTAAAGGCAAATGCTAAAAAAGCCGAAAAGGACAATAGCCTATGCCTGCTAACTACATCCAATTCTCTCAGAAAGACTGCAAAAGTGAAACAAGAGACTCTGAAGGACCTTGAAAAGGAGACAGAGCAGAAAACGTCTGCTTCTCACTAAATACAAGAAAGCAATTGGAAAGCGATGTCTTTTGTTAGTATTGTAAATAGGAACACATACAAAGACTACATAGGATTTGTTTATTTTTTTTTCTTTTGTATACAAAATATATTGAACATTGGATTATGACATGAATTACTACATAAAGTCAAGGTGTGCAAGCCCAGGTATTAAAATGGACATATTAAAAATATTTGTTGTTAATTTATTTGTTATTTTTCATTGATAGATGTCATTATTTATATTAATTTACTTCACAATGCAAGATAGTGTGGTCCTTGAGTTTTGTGAAATGGCCTTGAAAAGTTTTGGAAAAGTCATGGAATTTGTTTTTGTTAAATCTGCAGGAACCCTACAAAAATAATATGCCATTCCTTGTAATCAATAAGGTGGATACGCAATTATTTATAATTTACGACAAATTGCGATTGTGACTATAAATAATGAATACAACTTAAAGCGGGTCTTTATATCTGTGTATTTTCAACGTTTTATCCTTACAGTTAAATGTGCGTAGGTAATAAAATGACGTGAGGTGGACGAAAGTCGATATTTGATAGTAAAAACAGCGTTAACGTATCAAGATTATACAAGATTACCCCACAATAAACAACGATTTTTCCCGCAAATATTACAAGCAAAGTTATTTCCCTTAGAATGGTAACTATATGTTTCGGCCCAGGGCATTTCGCCCCACTTCATTGGACATTTCGCCCCACCTAGTACATGGACGTTTCGGCCCAGGACATTTCGCTCCACTTCAATGGACATTTCGCCCGACCTGGTACATTGATGTTTCGCCCCATGGACGTTTCGGCTCAGGACATCTCGCCCCACATCATATAAGCCCGCCCTCTCTCTCTCTCTCTCTCTCTCTCTCTCTCTCTCTCTCTCTCTCTCTCTCTCTCTCTCTCTCTCTCTCTCTCTCTCTCTCTCTCTCTCTCACCACCAGCAAGTGTTTTTTGGACTTAATTACAGCCAGGTAACTTCTTTGATCTTCATAGTTAAATAATCTACTAAATGGTATCAGGTTAATTAATCTGCAGCCAAGGTTTTGAGTAAGTTATGGAAGCTTTTATGAAAAGGAGATTACAATTTAGCACAGATGGTCTTGCGTTCACTAATAATAAAAACAATGACATATAATTAAAACAACGTATATAAAAAGTATATAAAAAGTATATCAAAGTATATAAAAAGTATATCAAAAGTATATCAAAAGTATATCAAAAGTATATCAAAAGTATATCAAAATCTGAGCTTTAGGATAAAATTATGATTCTTCATGTGTATTGTCCGACAGATCATTTGATATATAGAAGCTCGTGTTTGCTTGTAAATTTATCAGTGGCTCCATAAATTGCAGTCTTTTCTTTTCATGGTACTATTGTTATAATATCTGGTAAATCAATAGATCGAACAATGTCTTCGTGCATTTAATGCAGAAAACCAGTACCCATCGTCCGCAAGCCATATATTGCTATATTTGCGGCATATGGCAACACAGAGCCAGTAGAAATACTGGTAAGTTTATTTATTTGTTTACTTATTGCTTCGTCATATTACGATCATTCCGCAAATCAACGGGCATAACACAGTAAATACAATTTTGTTAATAATAATTTTATGTATCTAGTGTCGCTTTCTCGCATGATATTGTTCGTGTTTCAGTATATCCAATATTGATTAGAATAGTACGGGTGCTTGCTTACGTCTTAATATTGATTAGAATAGTACGGGTGCTTGCATACGTCCAAATATTGATGCTGCATCAACATTTGCATCCGATATCTCTACATTTGACGTTCAGCGCCCACACAGATCTTTGACACCAGAAAAAGAACCGTAACTTAAAAATCGAAGCGGACAAGAAAGCACAGAATATCACAGCAATTAATTTCAGTAATATTGATGTGCATAATACATTTTACAGTCCATCTCTATTCAAAAGAATGCTTATTATTTACGCAAGCTTGTTAGGTATCTTGTTAACATTTGTTATTACATGTACATATTTGTTTCCATGTAAAAAAAAATTTTTTTTTAAAACAAAATCCACACGTCACGTTTTTCTCCTTTCTTCAGGTCAGTTATGAATGAAACTGTTTATGATGAAGTGCCAGTGAATTCTGAAGATCGTATAACTTTGAAGTAGTAGCCACAGGATCCACTCCAGGAAAAAGAAAGTTAATATCTAGTGCTGAATATAGTTTTGTTGTTAAGCGTGAGTTGAAGCATATAACCATGGAATGGCGTTGTAACGATCATGGGAAGAAAAAGCAATGCTCTGAAACCGTGCGACAGTCAGAAGCAGACTTTTTGCCACGTTTTTTTTTTTTTTTTTGCGCTTACCCTATTACCAGCAGACGACATACCACCGTCTTTTGCAGAGTTACAAATAAGAGTTGATCCATAGGTAGTGAATGTGCTGTCATTCTTAAGATATGTGGAAGACAACTGGATTCACAATGACATATGGACTGTTGACTCCTGGTTAGTTTATGGCAGAAGCATCCGAACCAAAAATGATGTGGAAGAGTGGTATAGTCGTTTCAACAGGAATGGAAGAAAGGGAAATTTGCCTTTCTATTTCCACATCTCTATCATAACTTTACTTTATAAGGAAGCCAGATAAACTGGATCTGTAGTTCGTCTGGTGCAAGAGGGGAAGATAAGACGACATCAAAAGAAACAGACAACAAACGTTCAGGGTCGCCTTATCAAGTTATGGGAGAAGCAATGAAACCACCAAATCAGCACGAACATCTTGTTTAAATGCTGTGCCATATTACAAGGCCCATGTTAGACATAGCAACAGTATTACATGTATATTATTATATTTGTATTTCAAGTTCGTATAGTAGTAACTGATGATCTACGTCAATGCATTTTTAAAACAAAAAAGAGAAAATCATAGTTACTGTTTAGAAGTATACTTTTGCACATCATAATTCGACACTTCTACCCTGTCATGAGATGTAATTTTGATTAGTGATTTGTGTTAATTTAAACATGCAAATACATGCTTCATATTTCGAAAATAAATGTCTGAAACCAATTTTTATATCTCTTTATGGTTAATTACAAGTTTTATTCCTCACCCCTTATTCAGCTCGATGACTGAAAGAAAAGAGTCACTCGAGCGTGAAAAAGATCGAGACGATGAAACACTAATATGGGGATAAATAACAATAAAGTGTAAATTTTCAAAATTAAAGCGAAACCCATACCGAATTCAATCGATTAACGAAAACAAAATACAATGCTTACCATTTGAAAAGAAGCAATTTTCACCAAAATAGTCTGTTAAAAATATTATTAATTAGTAAGAATGCCAATAAATGGTATATTAAGCAAACTAAACCGATCTTGAAAATAATTAGTAAAGTAAGCTATTACGTGGAAGAGAAACAACAGCCAATATGATGTAATGTTTTTAAAACGTTATGTGTATGGGGGAATGCTCCTGTGGCCTAATGGTTAGTGTGTCCGCCTAGGATACGGGAGGTCTTTGGTTCTATCCACGGCCGAGTCATACCAAAGACTTATACAAATGGTACTAACAGCTGGCTCGTTTGGCGCTCTGCATTAAGATGTTAGTGTTAGGACTGGTAGGCCTGGTGTCAGAATATTGTGACTGGTTGGGGCATCATGCTACATGTCTGCGGCATGATGCCCCAGTGCTGGACATTACTATAAACTGCCACACTGCATACACGTAGCATGATGTCCCACCCAGTCACATTATCCGGACACCAGGCCGACCAGTCCAAACACTAACTTCTTAATGCGGACGCTCTAACCACTAGGCTATTGGAGCGGTCTTCATCAGTTTGTGTAACAGCGACATTAAAAGTACTGCAGTACAGAAAAGTATCACTGTAAACGATAGATTAATTTTCTGATCAGTCTAATTACATAACTGAAGTTAAAGAGGAAAATATTGTCTGATATAACGGCACGCTGAATGTAACTGAAATATAACAGAGAGAGAGAGAGAGAGAGAGAGAGAGAGAGAGAGAGAGATTATGGGGTATGAAATGAAATCTTAACGATTGGCCCCTAAAGTAAAATGAAGACAATGGTGTAATGCTGATGAATTTATATAAATGTCCAATATTTTCCATTGATGTTGGGCGAAGTGTCCTGGGCCGAAAAGTGAGCATGCTGTGTGTGTGTGTGTGTGTGTGTGTGTGTGTGTGTGTGTGTGTTTTACAAAGAAAACCTCCCTAACAAAAGAGTATGTTAATACTGTAATAAATTTGGAGTATGCACATTTGATAGCGCCCCGTGTTTAAGCGGTTCTTAGATTTATTTGTGTGATTATTGGGATTCGACGCCATGGAAATATTCCTAGCCCGAAATATGTAGCCAATTAGTAGGAGCAAACGTCACAGAGCCGAGTGTTAGTGAGTTTGAACTATGCCAGGGTTCGTTAGTAGTAAATTTAGGTCCAAGCCGAATGACTCCCTTTTGTAACATAGTCCATATTAAAATCTAGTGGTGTATAACAGTGTTGTGTTTGAGATGGCAGTATTGATGGTAGGAAACCAGTAAATTACACAATGGAATCAATAAGTTGGGACTTGGTAGATACCGTTTATGTGTCCATAGTGGAAAATAGGCGTATTTATACACGCGTGATACGCCGGTAAATGTGTATATTGACTGGCCGGGGGGGGGGGGGGGCGCAGTTAAATAGTTCCTATTTAGAAAGGGAATACTAATGTATTTTCTATGGCATAACGGGCTGGCGGTACGGAAATCTGATGACAATGAAAAAAAAAAACATGCATAGGTGCGGTTAATGGACTTTTGGGTAAGTTATTTCATCTGTGGTCTCCAATTGATTAGAGTAAAATTTAGTAAATAAAGACAGACACGTCTGACTTTCCAGGTTACATCTCAAGTTGTATGGAAGTCTTTGGAAATTTTGGGAAAACATATGACTTCCAGCGGGACTCGCGCCAGAGTTTTGACACCGCTCGGTCAAGTGAATACCCCTGTGGGTGTAACAATACTAAAACATTCTCCTTTGTACAATTATTGTACAAAGTGTTTTAAGATTTTAAAATTTTATATCAGATTCAAATGTAAGAATAAATAAATTTATTGTGAATGGTTTGATAAATAAATAGTTGAAAAGAAGCACCATAATGGTGATGGAGCATTTTTAAATGCAGCAATACATTTTTATTTACATATTTGTCTATACATTTTTTTTTAAATATCAAACTTAAATGTCATTGTTATTGTTCAGGTAACTTTCATATTATTATTATTATTATTATTATTATTATTATTATTATTATTATTATTATTATTATTATTAATATATGTATCTTTTATAGTGCAGTTATGGCAATACAAGTTAATGAGAAAAATGCGTTATATAGGTTACCGTTGAGAAGGAGAAATACCCCCAATACTTTCATGAAAATGTGTTTTTCACCTACACCAATAACAACAGAAGTGACGAAATACAATAGTTTTATCAAGCAGGTTGATATACAGTCTTAGACTGTTGGAGACACAGTATCTAAACTTGTTGGATATATAGTATCCAGTCTGTTTGATAGATGGTATCAAGATGGTTGAATAGATAGTATCCAAAACGTTGGATAGATATTACCCTATAGGTTGGATAGATATTACCCTATAGGTTGGATAGATATTACCCAAAAGGTTGGATAGATATTATCCTAAATTCATAATGTTGAATATATAGTATCCAAAAGGTTGGATAGTGAGTATCCAATAGGTCGGATAGATATTACTCAAAATGTTGGATAGATAGTATCCAAAAGGTTAGATAGATATTACCCAAAAGGTTGGATAGATATTACCCAAAAGGTTGGATATATATTATCCAAAAGGTTGGATATATATTACCCAAAAGGTTGGATACATAGTATCCAAAAATGTTGGATATATAATATCCAATAGGTTGGATAGATAGTATCCAAAAGGTTGGTTAGATAGTATCCAGAAGGTTGGTTAGATGGTATCCAGAAGGTTGGATATATAGAATCCAGATGGTTGGGCATACAGTATCCAGTCTGTTAGATTATAATATCCAGATGGTTAGAGAGACGGTAAACCTGTTGGATAAATAGAGGCTGTTAGATGGTATCAATATGGTTGAATATATGGTATCAATATGGTTGAATAGATGGTATTAATATGGTTGAATAGATGGTATCAATATGGTTGAATAGATGGTATCTATATGCTTGAATAGCTGGTATCAATATGGTTTAATATATGGTATCAATATGGTTAAATGGATGGTATCAATATGGTTGAATAGATGGTATCAATATGGTTGAATAGATGGTATCTATATGTTTGAATAGCTGGCATCAATATGGTTGAATATATGGTGTCAATATGGTTGAATGGATGGTATCAATATGGTTGAATAGATGGTATCAATATGGTTGAATAGATGGTATCAATATGGTTGAATATATGGTATCAATATGGTTAGACAGATAGTATTTACTCTGTTTGATAGTTGGTAGCAAGATGGTTGAATAGATAGGATCAAGATGGTTGAATAGATAATAGCAAGATAGTTGGATAAATAACATCGAGCCCATTGAATAAATATTATCAAGCCTGTTTAATAGATAGTATCAAGAAGGTTAGATAGATAGTATCAATATGTGTTTCATACATAGTATCAAGATGACTGAATATATAGTATCAAGATGGCTGAATATATAGTATCAAGATGGCTGAATTTATAGTATCAAGATGGCTGAATAGATAGTATCAAGATGGCTGAATATATAGTATCAAGATGGCTGAATTCATAGTATCAAGATGGCTGAATTTATAGTATCAAGATGTCTGAATATATAGTGTCAAGATATCTGAATATAGAGTATCAAGAAAAGTATCAAGCTGGCTGAATTTATAGTATCAAGATGGCTGAATTCATCGTATCAAGATGCATGAATATATAGTATCAAGATGTCTGAATTTATAGTATCAAGAAGCCTGAATATATAGTATCAAGATGGCTGAATTTATAGTATCAAGATGGCTAAATATATAGTATCAAGATGGCTGAATTTATAGTATCAAGATGCCTGAATATATAGTATCAAGATGGCTAAATATATAGTATCAAGATGGCTAAATATATAGTATCAAGTTGGCTGAATAGATAGTATCAAGATGGCTGAATAGATAGTATCAAGATGGCTGAATATATAGTATCAAGATGGCTGAATTTATAGTATCAAGATGGCTGAATATATAGTATCAAGATGGTTGCATACATAGTGTCAAGATGTCTGAATATATAGTATCAAGATGGCTGAATATATAGTATCAAGATGGCTTCATATCTAGTATCAAGATGGCTAAATATATAGTATCAAGATGGCTGCATACATAGTATGAAGATGGTTAAATAAACCTATAATGATCAAAACAAAACATATTCTCCCCCCCCCTTTTTTTCTTCTCTCCGCCACACATTAATTACATATTAAGCTCATTTATAACAATGTTATAGGCCATTAATCTGGCGTCCTCTATTGGTATTTTTTTGGGGTTTTTTTTGGTGTGTTTTTGTTGTTTTTAACACATCATTAGCTATAAAGTTGTTATTGTTATTGTTAAGGAGTTAAAATCCATGTTTTCAGCACAAGATAGGCTATATATAGAGGTCAGTATAACTGGTGAAGGAAGATCCCGGGAAAACCCCTGAAAGAACCACAGACCCACGGGAAGATTCTGGCAAGCTTTCTCGTGTACCCACATTGGCCGTGCCCGAGACTCGACCCCACACAGAAAGAGGCGAGACTGGCCGTGGTCCATAACGGTGCGCGCTTTAGATCACTCGGCCAATAAAATGCAGAGGAAATGGAAACAAATTGCGTTTTCCTACAACACTCTGAGGCAGCCGAGCCGGGCTGACATGGGGAAGTATCGACCCCTCGACCCTTGCGTTACTAGTCCGGCGCTCTACCATCAACAATCTCGGTCTTTTGGTTGTTTCCAAAGCATCCTTTTTAGCAAAAACATAAACTTTATCACACTTAGACTGAACTATTAACCCCTTGTAAAAAATCGAAAAATACCCGATACACCTCGGATAGCAGCAATATGTCAATAAACTACACTTAACAATACTATTGATAATAACAACATTAGATGAATTTCAATATCCCTTTGGATGGTTCGAAATACCGTGTGAGAATACATAATGCTAAAACCCCGTTGATTAAATTTAATATAGTCCTACGCAAAGAAAAACATCAGCTCAAATGCATTTATATAACTCCTATGTTAAACTATGTAATTAATTTTCGGTACGAAAGATATACATTTTTCATAGGTGCAGTCTAAATTAATTGATCAAAGGACACACTATCAATCAATCAATCAATCAATCAATCAATCAATCAATCAATCAATCAATCAATCAATCAATCAATCAATCAATCAATCAATCAATCAATCATCTTCGAGGTTAAACGACAGTCGGTGGAGTTCTATCATGGATAACTGTTATGTATATTTAATTTATATTATTTGTCGTCGTTTTTACATGATTATATATTATATACATTTGTATTTTGCATTTGACCTTGTCCAAAGTCAAGTTCACTGTGTACCTGACCAGGGACATCTATTTTGTAAACAACATAATACATAACTATATATTTCTCAATGATTGGGGATTAGATATTCAGATCATTATTGTTGTAAACATGTTTATAGTCTTGATTCTGAAACTAGAAACTTATAGGGTGAAAGTCCCCATTATGTGATAGAGCATTTTCAGAAAAGGGTAAATTCGACCAAGGTCAAGCAGAGGGGTTTATAATCTTGTTCATGTAAAAAGTATTAATTTTTTCTTTAACACCTTAAAGTAGAATCCGTAATATTGTTGCGTTCAGTCTTTTGTTTGGCGGGAGTTATTTATTAAAATTAGTATTCACCGGAAATACAAAGCGCTCATCGATAATATTCTTGAAACGAAACGTTAGTTTGGAATTATTGTGTATTCAGACAAAACATTGTGGACTACATTTTCGTGATATATCAAAAGATTGTTAGTACATCATTAGACTCCAGGTCATTGGTACATTACAACATTTGAAAATACAAGCACATCAGCACATTAAATACTGGAGCTTATTTGGAATAACACTGGAATTCAGTACACGTTGTACTATTGGTAAATATATTAATTGCTAAAATTTACAAAAACCGTTGGCTTTCGCTCTTTTCCTTTACTTAGTTTTTAAGACATTAGCGTTGTAACACAACACATATTGCGACATACATTCTACAGTTCACTCTGCAAACAATTAGTCTCTCTCTCTCTCTCTCTCTCTCTCTCTCTCTCTCTCTCTCTCTCTCTCTCTCTCTCTCTCTCTCTCTCTCTCTCTCTCTCTCTCTCTCTCTCTCTTTTGCGACATACGACAAGTTAACCAATATTTTATTGGCGGAATTGGGACCCCGAGGCTAGGTCTTTCATATAATAGATCTGTATGATATCGGACCCAGGTCAGTTACGCATCTTCAGTGATTATCCAACAGCTCATCTCCTGTCATAATGGATTATTACATTATAATCCCTCAGCAGAGAGGGTGAACAGACCACGTTTTCAAGCAAAAATAAGGCTTCCCACAAATCTCATTTTAACCGAAAAAAAAAAAGTCTCCATTTTTGTAAAACGGAGATTTTACGATTTTGCTCACAACGATGTGGTCATCCACCCTCTCTGCTGCTAAGGGTTAACAAAAAATAAGAAATGATTTTAACCGAATATTTGATCCAGTCCGATACGATATCGAGTCCGAGGATCATGTAAATTTATTGTTATAAATCCATGCGGGGTTGACTGAGCGTTACTAAAGAAATTTTTAAATTGATTGAAGTCCATATCGGAACACCATGTCTGCCAAATATTTCGTAGCGTATGTGTATCAACGCCGTTAAACACAGCAAGAATATTACAGTTATCTCTAATCACTTTTGGAATCTGTGTGTAGCGTTGAGTGACATATATCACGTCAGTGTTTTTATGCCTGCCTCTGGAAAAGATCCTAGCAGGATTTTTTTGTTTATCCAACATTATATCGTCGTATACGACTAAATTGTTAATATCTCCATCAATATCATCAATGCTCGGTGCTTCATCGATATCGGTTATAAAATCAATGGCGTTCTCGCCCTTAATTTCTGAAGCATTCTCGTTAAAATCCTTTAACACTTCATAACATCGTTGATCATCTACGCTAGGGGCAATTAAATACAACTTATCCCACTTCATCCATCTCATTATTAAATTGAGCAACAATTGCGTTTTACCGGATCCAGATGGCCCGATTATAATCATCCGGATAGAGTTTGGTAGCGCTGCATGATGCTTAATTGGTTCTCTTGTTTTAGTCGCCGAAAAATCAATTATATCCATATTTCTATACATAAATTATGGATCTATATTGTGTGAAGTGTAAAACGCGTACTGGCACAGATGATGTGACGACGGTTACAACTAAAAATAACCGATCAGCGCTTTCTGGTAAATGCGTGCAATGTGGTACAAAGAAATTAAGATTTGTGTCTATGAAATCTGATTTAAAAAAAAACGAGGAGGTGATATCGCAGCCAAATTGGCAAAGCTCCCTGGAACCCCATGGGCAAAGTACCCCGGAGAAAAGCACCTCCCAGGATATAGCTACTGTGGACCGGGAACCAGACTTGATATCAGACTCAATAATCAAAATCAACCCAACCCCGGTGAAGAACCAATAAACGCCATTGATAAGGCCTGTCACCTTCATGATGTTGCTTATAAAAGCAGCAATCTGCAACACAGACATCTAGCAGATGTGAAATTAATTCATGCGTTAAATGCTATTCCTGATAAATCCTTCAAAGAAAAATTGGCTTCCTTTTTGATAAAATCGGCTATGAAAAGTAAATTGATGTTAGGTGCCGGTAATTAATAATATGGAATCAATTTATTATTCCCCAAGAGGATACTGGAGGGGTAAATCAGCAGTCCATAAACTCGCTAGCGCTGCAAAAGTGAAAAAAACTACAGCGGAGGATTGGTTATCCAAACAGGCACTATGGCAAATTTATCTACCACCGCCTAAACAAATTCAATTCTCGCATTTTGATGTGACTGCTCCTAATGAAGTTCATCAGGCTGATATATTATTTCTGCCACATGATCGTGGTTACAAATACGCTTTAACCGTAGTTGATATTGCAAGTCGATACAAAGAAGCAGAACCGTTAAAAACAAAATCAGCCACTGAAGTTGCTTCTGCATTTGAAAGGATTTATCGACGAGGTCCTCTGCACTGGCCAAATCTATTGCAGGTTGATCCTGGCAAGGAATTTCAGGGTGCGGTTCTATCTACAATGAAAAATCATAATGTCACCATACGACGAGGGCATACTGCGCTACATCGCGATCAGGCCATTGTCGAACGATTTAATCGGACGATTGCTGAGCGGTTATTTGGATATCAATACGCAAAAGAATTCATTCAAGAAAAGCGATCCCGTGAATGGGTTAAAAGGTTACCAGCTGTGATTACCGCACTGAATAATGAGATCACTAGAACAATCAACATGAAACCTAGGAACGCTATTAAAAAGAAGTCTATACCCGTACAACCACAAAAAGATTTCCCTAGAAACGCTAGCGTTTCCCAACCAATTCTTGGTAGTAATGTCACTGTTAGGTACTTATACGAACCAGGAGAGCTTGAAGGGGGTAGAAAAAGGGCTACTGATCCTATTTGGAGTGTTACTGCACACAAGATATCTAGTATAACACGATCTACGGGTAGACCTCCAGTCTATAAACTGGATTCAACTGCCCCTCAACGAGGATTTACTCGACAACAATTACAGGTAATTCCCGAGGATACTCAATTACCACCGCGGGGTCTTAATTAGCGCCGTTGCGTCTGTTGCACTCAAGACAAGTCAACATCACATTGTTTCTGACATGACCGAGACTGTTATTTTTTCTGTCTACGGTAAATTGGCGAGGATCTTTATCCGAATACTGCCAACGCATTATACAATTGCAACTCGCGCAGTGATTATTCTGTTGTTGTTTCAGCGTAATTATTAATTTAGCATCAATATCAAATTCTCGTTGTTTTTTTTTGTCCTGTTGTTTGTAACCGGAGAGTTTTTTATTAATGATGCTAACATCAATATCACTTATTGTTGTGTCATTATCATCGCCACTGGCTTCGCCAACGACAACTCTTCGAAGTTGATTTATTTTTCGTACTCTGGATACTGCGAGATAGACTAAATTCGACCATTCGATGCGATTATCTACCATCCAAACAATTGTATCCGATATAGTTAATCCCTGTGAAGAATGTATCGTCGCTGCGTATCCTAGCGTCCATGGGGATTTATTAGCACGCAATGCATTTTCGACGACGCTGATATCAACCAGCACAATATCATTTAACACGAGAATCTGCTTTTCACTCTTCCCTGGAATATCAACTTCAATATTCTGCTTTCGTGTATCTGAAGGCCTATAACACAACGGTACTGGAAGTGTTGCAAATTTTTCTTTATGCGTTTCAAATAACTTCATCTGAAGTGTGTCTCTGACTATTTTTCTACTTGCTACTATCAAATCATTTGGTCTCCACGTTTCCCAGAAATCATTCATGGGAGTTTCTGAAATTATTTCACGCGCTATTTCGCATTGGATTTTATCCGGTTGTAATCTAATCAGTGCTTTGAACTCGCGTAATTGTTCATCAAGTGATCTATGGTCGGTATTAATTTCTTCATAATAGTCTACAGAACCCTTTAGCCATTCATGTGGAGATCCACCGACAAATGGTGGTGGTTGGCCGTGATCACCGCACATGACGACTTTTGTGTTTTTGTTTAACAACCACTCGAGAAATGTTTGTAATACTCTCAACGATACCGTGCATATTTCATCCCAAATTATGATTTCAGGAATGAATTTATCACCCATTCGATCAGGGGTCCATTCATCGCCTTTCCATCGAAAGAAACTATGATAAGTACAGGCATTTACCCCTCGCTGTATCATCTCTCTGGCGAGTCTGTGAGTCGGTGTTAACACAATCATGTTAGAAACGCTAGCGTTTCCACGACGATATAATTCAATTGCACGAGTTGTCTTTCCTGACCCACCACAACCGTTTAAATAAACTGTCTTGTATCTACATATTGGATCAGATACCGGTGGTGCATTAGAAAATTCTGATTGAATCTCATCACATTTTAAGTACTTTTCATCCATGGTAACATCTGCCGATTCACAATACTCATGTAGCGTCTCCTTTTTAAATCTCCAACATCCCCACGCTTCCTCCTGGGATGTGAATTTAGCTACATCTGATTTGTATTTATTGTGTATATACATCGAATCAGTAGCTACTCTAACCGCGGTATTAGGAAATCTATTTATCATCGAAAATAAATTGATAGAAGCATAAGCTAGCATAGAACTTCTCAAATGTGTGTACTGGGAATTATATCCATCACAGTAGGTAACAACCGTACCCAATTTCTCACCATTGGATAGAAAAGCATCCTTACGGGATACAAGTTTTCCCTGTTTCGTTAAATCCGTTACAAGAAAATCGTATTCAGCGACGTCTATGATCAACCGCGAAGAATATTTTGCATTGTCGTATCTTCCACCCTGGGTAAATTTACCGATTATTCTTCGTCCAAAATCCTTTGCTTGTTCTTTTTTAATTTCAAATAACTTCTTAGACCAATTCATGATTTGTTCTTCATTGAAATCAGGGAATTGTTTTCGCAATTCGCTAATTATACGATCTAGATCGGGGTGTGGTAGCCAAACTTCTTTCTGAGCTCGATAGCATATAATAGCTTCGGAAACAATCAACGATATCAGCATGCCACAATCAATCATATATCGTAGTAACACTATTGGCATCCAGGCCTTTTCAGATATATGTCTACCAAGCCAAACATAACTACACGGATGTAACCCTGTAGCGAGTTCAAATGATATCACACGAGCGAATCCGGTTAAATCAAAATCAGGTAATGGCCCATTAATCGCAACACGAGTCATTTCATGCGTGGGGTGTCCAAATCGTTTAAAATAGTTACTACATTCCCCATACCCGAGAAAACTTCCGGGATAACACGCGGCTATATCAATTGAAATCATACCATCACGTGAGTATTTCGTATTCCACAGTCCTCCATGACCAAATTCGATGCAACTCAATTTAACGTCCTCGAGAAAATCACTTCGTGTTGGACGCCATGAGTTTTTTTCTCTTGCGAAGTGAGCTACCACTGATGGAATAGTAAAACTATCCGTCAATAGTTTTTCATGGGAACTCTCTGGTGAAAAATCACTAGCGATTTTTCTCATTCTGTTATCTAATTCTTCAACGCGATATAATTCACCATTTGGTCTTACAAATTGATCAAATCCTGATTCGGAACCAGCACTACTAAGTAACCACACTGACACAGGATCATCTTTACACAACGCATGAATAGCATCAAATAATTTCTCTTCATAGAAAACATCCCCGGAAAATTCCCCGGAAAATTCCCCGGAAAATTTCCGGGGGATATATCTCACGGTTCTATCTCGTGGAAATATTGTTACTGCAGGTGTCCACGCGTGTTCGTTATGATCAATAATTTGTATTGGAGCCCCTCGCGATTGATATTTCGGTTCGTATAATACTTCTCCGGTTATTGTTGTTACTGATATTGGGAATTTTAATGATGCTTCTAATTTAGCTATATCAGAAATCTTTGCACCGTGCTGTTTCACTGTCAGTTCCCATTCGGTTATTTTCCTACGTCGCAGATCAGTTAGTTTATTTCCTCGGGATGCATTTGTGAAGTGTTCCATTACCCGTGTTGCTACACAATTGAGCCTTGACGAAGTCAACGGTGAATATTTCATAGGAGCTAGTTTTGCAATATCGGGTTTATCATTTAACGGATATATCCCATAAACGATTGCTGTTACAGGATAAGATCTCTCGTAGTATGGTTTGTCAATTCCAGTTAGAATTCCTGGTTTGGAATCTCTACTTACAATGACAGTTTTTTTATCCTTGAGGATTGGTTCAAATTTATCCCTAATAATCCATTTGCCTTCGACTTCGATAATGAATTTTATTCTGAAAAAATACTTCTGATGGGAATTGCTTTGTTTGGGAATTGCTTTGCTTGAAATCCTTTGGATTTCCACCTTTGGATTTCCACCTTTGGATTTTACGCCAAGGTGTGAAATTATCTTAGCTGCTCTTTTATCGTTCATAGTAGCATCGATGATGGGTACATTGACATCTTCATCAATAATTCGAAATGTCGACCAACAGTATGCTGCACCGTCTCGGTAGAATTCATTAAAACACTCCCTGATTTTACCGAGTATAGTTCTATCACCGATTAGACGTTTTGGTGTATCAGAGACTCTATCAAGATTGAATTTAGTATTTTTCCAGGGCTTAATTTTCGATAATCTTTGGAACTCCCTATCAAGATTGAATTTAGTATTTTTCCAGGGCTTAATTTTCGATAATCTCTTGAACTCTGCCATGTTATAATCAATGAATTTAGTATTTCTCCAAGGCTTAATTTTGGATAATCTCTTGAACTCTGCCATGTTATAATCAATGAATTTAGTATTTCTCCAAGGCTTAATTTTGGATAATCTGTTGAATTCCTCCATGTTATAATTAAAACAAGTATTTAAATAGAAAAATATAGTATAATGAATCACTGCAAGTGGCTAATGATTGGATCAACAACCCCGTGTAACAAATCATGCAGAAGCGAATTCTGTGGGTATCATTTACAAAGCGTTAGGCGAGGAAGTTTTGGCCCTCTTCCATGCCTCCAATGTGGGGTGGGCGTTAGAGGAAAATCGCAGTTGTGTCTTGCTTGTGGGGGTAAACGATACAGGGAACTAAAACGCTACTATGACAAACGAATCATTGACCCTAACGTCCTTGATAAAATCAAGGACAAAATCATCAAAACCCCTCAAGACTACATTGATAGACTTATAATTAAAGCAAATAATAAATTAGACAAGTAATATTATTATATAAATGAGCCAAGATTTCAGACCTCATCCAGTGCTCGTTAATTACGAAGCCTCCAGTGATGGTGTTGTCAGGCACCGCAGACTAAAAAACCCGGTTGGATATCTAAATAATATGGGGTATTTGTTGTTTAGTGCTAGAAATAAAACATATCTCTGTCACAGAATTATTTTTGAATGTCATAATGGATTAATCGAAGACGGATTTGTGATTGATCACATAAATGGCGTGAAGACTGATAATTGTCTTGTGAATCTTCAAGCCGTCTCACAAAGTCGGAATGCAAAATTAGGTGGAACTGGCAAACATGCAAAACCCCCTAGGAGAGTTAAATCGTTTGATTTAGAAAATAATGAAGAGAGAAGCTTTCAATCGATAAATGAAGCCAGTAGATACTTTGACATTTGTAGGGCTTCAATACGATTTGTTTCAGAAAATATAATTAAAACTGCTCTGTCTAAAAAAAATGGTCATAAAATAAAATTCGTATACACCTAAACGATTCAAGGTTGCACGATGTGGTCATCACCCTCTCTGCTGCTGCAAATGTTTCATTTGTGGGTTAATAATTCTTTTACGAGTTCAACCGAAAATTTGATCGAGTCCGATACGATATCGTGTCCCAGACCTTGTCCCAGACCTTGTCTGGGGGGGGGGATGAAAATCCTTTGTTGAAAATCGAAGATTTTTAGGATTGAAAGTCTTTACGACTTTACAAACAGACTAATCGCTAACACCTCTTCTTGTAAATCAATCAGATTATTTGACTGGTCGGTGAGTTTGAAATTAATTCTCGTTAACGAATTATTATGGCATCGCATGTAGACAGGATTAATTGGGTTCTCAATAATTAGGAATCCTGGAGGAGCTGTTGGTGCAAACGAATAAAGAATATATCCTTGCTGAGCTTGATTTGATCGTTCGAGATTAATTTGATAGCTTCCTTCAATTGCATCACATACTAAATTGAGCGCAATCACTGAGGATATATTCACGTTGAACGGAGCGATATGCCTACCACCGCCATCTGGGTCATTATTATATTTGAGGAGGACAGATGGATCTTGTTTTTGTAGCGCCTTGATATCGGTTTTAACAATTCTTGCTAGTTCATCAGCTTTGTACCCGGGAAACTTGAAATTACGCAGATTGTCCTCTGTGATATTGTAATCGGTTAGGAATCGTTGTTTATTGTCGCTGTTGTCATTAATTATTGTTTGAATAATTAGTTCATAGATATATTCCATATCCGATATAAGTTGATTTATTATTTCAACGTGTTTTTGCGATTTTGTTTTCCGTAGTTGTTCTAGTTGTGTTTCATATAATTGTTTAATTTCATTAAAATAACCACGGACGTCAGTTAGCGTAAATGAAATAGTAACAGATGAGTCGGTTGTTCTTTTAATGATAAAATCCCATTGCAATGTGTCTTTGTTGGTAAATATAAATCTATCGGCGATTCTTCCTTTTCTTATATCAGATAAATTATCTCGATAACTGGGATTGATTTCATGATATGATTGTACGTCCGTGGTTAAGTCGGCGGTGGAATTTTCCGGTGGTTTTTCAGGCCATCCTAACACTGTTCTTAACGAGCTGTTATAGATATCTACAATGTATCCCTCTGTGCTTATTTCGATCGACGACGAGAGCGTCGGTTGATGAAGATTAATAGCTATTTTTGATTCTTTTCCAGTGATTGATTTTATTCTACGCTGAATTTCAGCATCGATTTGCTTAATTTGGTACGACCCAGTTGGTAACGAAACAGTTTCCCACTCTGGAGTACCATCGGGTTTATTCTTATACGAGAACACCAGTGCGTTATTCGGTTGCTGACCGCCAAATGCAACCGATCTGATATTAGGCCAGCTATGATATACTCGTAATTTTGCCAGCGCGATCTCACGCACTGGAATCGGAGAAGGGAAGTTCACACTAAATTCAGGGCTCGTTGATGTTATTGATATCATGCTTGTTTGTACTGGGTTCGTGTTCTCCACTACTCGTTGAAGTAATTCCATCGGTGTCGTCAATGACAGTGTCGTCATTGTTATTATACTCATGTTGTATTTCTAATTTTGGTATCGAGGAATCATAAATACTAACCATCACTGAGAACTCACAATCTGGTATGGTTGAGATTATTGAGATCATTTTGGTTTTTTTTGGGTTTGTGTTTTCTAATTCCATCGGTGTTGTCATTGTTATTATATTCATGTTGTTGCTCTAATTTTGATATCGCTGAATCAAAAATACTGACCATCGCTGAGAATTCACTATCTGATATAATTGTATTATCGAGTGACGATGATATCATCAGGGATAACTGCGAATATGCGGTTGATGCAATATGAAATTGAAGTAAGTAATTCTGCAGTTTACTCTGGCTGCATGATGATATCTTTTTTGCTATCCCGGTTGATATACCCCCGATTGTAGCCACCGCAGAAATGCAAATTGGAACTACGACCGGGGCAATCATTATAACCGATGCAAGTATTATTCCGGCGCCAGTGAGAACGCTTGACACCGAGTACATAATAACATCAATTGCGGTGATTCTTCGTCGGTATTTTTTTATTTTTATTTGATACTCCTCAGTGAGGGTTTTGAGTCTAGTCTGAAATTCTCTGACTTGATCATAGCGACATTGCGTCGATGACAAAGTCATTGTTGTTATTTTAAAAACACTAGTGTTTTCAATTATTTGCCATCTTCCGGGTAGTGGATCAGGGGGTAGTTTACTTCACATATAAATTCTATACACCATGTTATTTCTTTTCTAATGGTGTTATCAACCCCGACAATCTCAAATTCTTCTCCACCCACGATAATTACTGTCGCGGTGCCACCAAAGTAGGTTTTACCTTTCACGATGATATCAAATTGATTGTTAGAGATTAATGTCATCCTGTAGATACCATGGGGCCACCCCTCGATATTGACTTTCAATTTAGCATTAGAGTTTTTTATCCAATCAAAGGTCCCATGCTTTACCCTTTCAGATTTTTCTTTTAGTTTAGAAATATCGTCAATAACGTCGGAATAGGTTTTATTGATTTCGGTATATTTCATTATCTTTCCATCGTGGCGTTTAAAAAATGAAACCAAAAGGAGGTGAAGTTTCAAACCTTCTCGGAATAGATAATCCCCCTCGAGTTGAGAATATGTCGTAGTGATATTGTAACTTTTAGAACCCTCAAAGAAATTTTTAGCCATTTCACTGGTGGGTTTTTGTTCGTCAATAGCGCTTTTAATTTCAGCGAGAGTCGGACCTGTCAGTGTGGTTTCAGATACAGGTGTTCTCCCTAAAAATTTATCAACGATGGTATTAAGTGTTGTTTGTCTCACCATAAACATATTAATATCTTTGAGAGTCATCGTAGATGTAGCTGGGACACCAAAGAAACTATTAGCGATGTAGGCATTGTGAGTATGCTTGCCGATAAACTCGCTAATTTCAGCGAGAGTCATGCCAGCCACAAGTGGGGTTCCAAAAAACTTAACAACTACGTCGTTAGTGGGTTTTTGATCTTCTATTAGTTTAGAAATCTCGAGATAATTTGCCTTGATTTCTGAAGCAGTCATCATCCTTCCAGCTTCCTTGTTAGCGAAGAATGAATTCAACAAGTCTTTAATTTCAGCTAGAGTCATGCCAACCACAAGCGGGGTTCCAAAGAATTTATGTACGACATTTTTGCGAAAACTATTATAACCTCGTATAAGATCATTCAGCTCACGGCCGTGGGTGGCAATCGTGTTGTCGTGGGCGGCAATCGCGTCGGTGATCGTAGACACAAGTGCACCTGGTTTAAGTCGTCCACCGCTGGAATAAAGCGCAATAGAGTTTTCAGCGGCATCGCTCTGCCGTATCAAAATGTCATTCACGGATATATTACTGCTTTTCAATTTACCCTGGCGATCTTGAAATACAACTAATTCGTTCGGGTCAACATCTATTAAATTTAACATCTCAGCGATTTCATCTTCAATTATTTTTTTTACATCCTCGATAGAACCCGCAGACGTTTCCTCGGTGGGTTCCGACATTGACAGAGATTGTCCCCAAATATCAATCATTATTGTTAGCGTAACTTGTGTTTTCAATTTATTGATCCTTGTAATTTCCCACTCGTGTATTCGTTTACAACCAGATGAGGTTGTTTCCACGGAGATCCAAAGGATTTTAATGAAATCTCCGCGAGGACATTTAATACTTCACGGCCGCATATCGGTGGATCATTTAATTGTTGTGTTGGCAGCGTGGAATAAAAAATCGGAAACTTTTTGAGTTTCATCGAAGAATTTATATACCGCATAAACTCGCTTGGTGGAGCTAACCCATATGAATCGAAATAGACAATCCCACGTGGATCAATCGCGTATGCAACCCAGTGAGTTCCCGATCCGCTGCTGTTATCAAGATTGATAATACCGGTTTCAACGTTATTTGGTTTTCTCGGTAATTGATCTCTCATAAAAACCCCTCTGAAGTTTTTTATCGCTAGTTTTTTAGCAGCATCAATTAAATCAAAATTGGACATAGGAACCATAGGTTCGGAAATCGAAGATTCGGAAATCGAAGATTTGGGAACCATAGGTTCCTCAATTAATAAACCGTTCCTGGTATTCTTCTTAGACCCGATCCGTTCACGGATTTCCCGCTGTACCATGAATACGGGGTTCCTGGTAGGTACAACCCCTTTCCCTTTTTTTTATATCCTTTCCCAGTTGCCTTTTTCAACGCCATCCCTGCTGCGGTACCAACGGCTCCCAACGCTGCCGCTTTCGCCACCGCTGGGGCAGCCGCTGCAATCAATGCTGGTATTGCGGCTAACAATGGAAATATACCACCTGATTTTATCATGTTCGCGACTGCGGCTTTTGAAAATTCTATTTGAACTCCTCGCTTATTTTTCATTGCATCATTAAAATGTTTTATTTGACGATCCGTTAATGATATTTTATGTGTACCGCCGGACATCTGCGCTGGTTTTAACGTTATTGTGGTTCCACATTCTTTAGCGGATTTTGATCGCAATTTCTTGACCTGACCATCAGTCAGCTTGACACTAACAACACTATATGTCATTTTATTGTAAAACACATTTATGCTTTCAATTGATCTAATTGTGAAAATCGTTTACGATTTCAATCATAGATTTTCCACTGGTGCATCAACGAGTCTCATTCGTCCGCCAGCCCCTTCTAACAACATTGATTTGTCGCTGAGAATAACAGCAACCGCTCTATAATCAACACCGCCAGGATCTATACGAGCCCTAAAATGTATGTCAACAACGGATTGCCTTGTTAAATCAAGATGTTCCAGTGAAAAGTAATAAATTGGATACAAGTTCTTAAAATCGAGTTGCGATATTTGCAAACCGGTATCAACATTTTGATCACGACCCATATATGACAGCATCCGATGATACACACGTGCTATTTGGTTGTTTCCGTAATTAAGCTGTATATCCTCAGATGGTTCTTGTTGTCCGTTTATTCTCAGTGAAACCTCACTTACCCCTAACCGATCAAATATCATATGACTGCGTTCTTGGGAACCTAATCGATTCCTATTCTGCAGCGCTATAAATATATGACGTGGAGCTGAAACGCCTTGTTTTGATGCCAGGTGCCATGTAAATGTACCATTAACATTATCCTCTTTAGCATCAGTCGTTGTTGTTAGCCAACTTAGCAATGATTTACCACCGGTTTCCATAAATGAAAGTAGCCGCTCTTCCGTGGTAATTGATGGAGTCATTACTGGCATCCATAATACTATTTTACTCAAAACAACTTTACCTTCATCGGCACCAGTACGCCAAATTGCATCATTGTCATTGCCTTTTCGCACTAACGCGATTGTGTGTTTGGCTCCATAGATGACTTTTCTTACATTTCTGCAGAATCCAAATATATGATGGAGTGGAATCGCACATGAAAAATATCGCTGCTGTTCTTGCAATGCTAATTTTCGTGTTGCAAATCCTAAATTGAAATTACTATTAACGCCTCCAAGAATATCAAACGCAGCTCCTGGTCTAGCTCGACGTTCTGGATTAGTTGCTTCTCGTTGATTATCAACTGAAGTGTCTTGCGGTGTTAACACTTTAATGTATTGAAGGTGGTCAGCGTTATCAGAGGTATCCTTTGCAAACATCATAGATGGACCAGCCGATCTTGTATAATCATCGGAGTATCTTGCTAGTCCGATTATTGTTGTTGCAACATCAACCTCGCGGTCTATTGATTCAATTTCTTTTCCATCAATGAGATATCTTGCACTTTCAAATAACGCCATTATACCATTGTTGACGAAACCAACTCGGATATTTAAATCATTTGCATATGGGGTATCGGCTGCAACATTTGTTACAAGTTTTCCTTCTACTTCAATAAATGCTTCACATGGCAAAAAGTATTTACTGGTATCTTGAACTTGAAGTTCAATTCGCGATCGTAGGTCGGGTTGTATTGCATGATAGGAATAGTATTGATAATCGCGGACGGAATCATCCTTGCGCACTGGGGCTTCCATATCTAACGCGGGATCAGCTGTTCGTTTAAACATTATAACATTACTAGCGTTTTCAATTGGTGAATTGCAAAGCAATAATTATCGTCGTTGAAAATTTTTCGAATTTCTTTTTTGTTTCAAACCACTTCCTGCTATCGCGTTCATGATAGCGCTATCTGTTACCGGTGGTGACGAAGTCAATTGCGCTAGTTTTTCTTCCACTGCACTATTTATTGCTTTGCTGATTTTTGCAGGCATCACTGTAGTTGATGGCAGCACTAGTGGTTTCACCACTGACGAAGTCATTCCTGGTTTCTTTCGTACCAATAATGCTATTTTATCTTTCGCGGCAGAAAATGCCTTTCCTGCAAGATTTCCAACGAAATTGATTCCCTTATCACGAATAGCATCAATGGCTTTCATTGATAATTGTTTAGCTAACGGCGCTACCTTGGGAGCCATTCTTGTAAATAACCCCGCAATGGTATTGCCGAAACCATCTCCGTAATATGCTCTATAAACAGGCAATCGTGAGTTCACCACGTAGACGCTTACTGGTTTATCATGGTTGTAGTGTATAATCATCTTGTTATAAAACTAGTAGTTTTTCAATTAGTGATTAATCGCTTACATCCATTGGATTTTCATCATCAATGACGTTGTCATCGTTGTGATTTTCAACTAATTCAGCAATAAGTTCTCGATATACATCAATGTCCATGATACCGCCGGCAAATAATCGTCTACAGATATCAGCTGCTTCATTAATTACTTCCGGTGAGTTATTTCCGGCTCGTTTCCCTCCGATGAGAACCTCTAACCTTGATATATCACTTAGAATGTTACCAGGGCATGTCACGGTAGAGTCAAAGACATCCTTTAGATTTCCAATCGAATATCCTTTTCCGCTTGTTTTCTCAGTTGTACCAGTTTCATCATACTCTTCAATTCCCTTTCTAAATTCTTTATATCCCAATTCTCTTTTATTTAAACGGCCAATCCCCTTATTCGTTTTATACAACCAATCAGCCCATTCATCTCGGCTTATTCTACTGTTTTTATACTCGTCTTTTAAAAAGTCCTTTCTAGAATGAAAGCTTTGGGCGGCGAAATCACCAAAAATCTTATAATCTTCGATTTTTATTAATTGAGGTCGTTTGATTTCTGTTATAGCTCCTTCGGTGAGTTTGTCTATAAAGGAAACACCTCTTGGGGTGACGACATCAACAGGTTGAGTTTCAGGCGCAGAATCATCAATATCAGCTAGTCGTTCATACTCGCGCTGAGTTTTTATATCACTGGATAACTGTTGTATCCCTGCGCGTGTTTGTCCCGTCTCTGCTGCTATCTTTTCAAGTACACCAAGAACAGGCACTTCTCGTCGCTTGCCTTCCTTAGGAATATCTCCGTATATTGCTCGTTCAGTTGCTGTTTTCATATCTTTGGTCGCACTTGTTATCGGAGTAAACAGTTGTTCACTTGACACAGAAAAGTCAGTCTGCGCTTGTTGTCGTTGTTGAAGTTTCTCGCGAAGTCTGTCTCGAACCGGTATAAACTTTTTAATTGCTGCTAGCCGCTCTCGGGCTAATCTAGTTGTAAGCGATTCACCTACCATATATTGTTTATGAACTAATTTTTCAAATGTAAAACCCTTTGGGTTTCCATCACAATTAAATAACTTAGTTATTAAATAATGTACCATCAAGCTAACGTATTCATCTTCGACAGGGTTAAACTGTACGACGCTATCCGCGAATGTTTCAGAAATAACATCGCTGGGGATTTCAGAATTGTAATATCTGAGAACGGCGATGAACGATTTGTGTTAACGACGCGGCAACAAGAACAACTACGTGAAAATGGAGGCGTCGCGGTGATTACTTGCTACTACGACCAGATCATCCATTATGCACATAACTGCATGGGCAAGTCCAGACTGCTGAGTATCCTTTCAGGAGAAAATCCTATGTAAGTGTTACAAAAAACGCTAAAAAAAAATTTATTTTTAATAAAAATTACTGAAAGCCTATTTTATAGTAACGCTCACGTGGTTAAGATACGGGTTTTTCCTCGTTTAACATTTTTCTAAGATCACGAACCTTAGAACTAATTTCAGCTCGTTTTTGATACTCTTGGCCGAGCTTTTGACGTATTGCTTCAACGGTGCTAAATAGCGTTATGAATACATTAATGTCGTTACCGTACAAACAAGCATTGATGGATTTTTGAATTCCTTTCACGAGCCTGTACATCCTAGGTAAAACATAACGACCCTTACTAGACTGATACTCAATATCTTCATATTCCGAGGTAATCCTGTCACAGTCGAGACTTTCAGATAATAATACCCCTTTATTATTTAAATTTGAGATTTCAGCAATTATAGCATTTACATCATTGATATCCATTATTTATATTTATTATAAATATAGTATACTGTATCTCTAATTATTAAAAAAAACAAAACATATATGACAACACATCTTTGGAACTCCTTGGGTGCCTTCGCATCCAAGTAAGCCCAAGGGGACCCGAAACATACATCTCCGGCGGGAGGCCTAAGGTGGCAAACGCCATCTTAGACCGCCCAGAAGATATGCTTGGGGTAACGTCACAACATGGACGGCACAATGCCATATATATCTCCGCTCGAGTGTTGCGGCAGATTGTAGGCGTAACATATACTTAATTAACTTAATTAAGGATGGATTATAATTCAATGGAACGATGATGGTAATGATGTGGGACGGCACAAGACAGCACAAACATGAAACGACGGGGCGGATTTTCTACGGCCAATCAACCAATCAAAAGCAACCAATTAAATTAACCCGGTTGCATGATTGTGAACAAAAGACAACCACACGCCTGGGTTAATGGCGTTGGTTAGTTTTGATCGGTCGCAATGGCCTTCGAAAGCCCCAAGCTTAATACCTTTGATATACTATATAAGGCGACTATTTCAGCAGCGTCGTTTCATGGGTATGTTATTTTATTTCCTTATTACTTATTAATGCTGTTTCACAACATTTAAATGAGACAATTATTTTAAATGAAACATTAAACAAAATAATACAGTTTTTTAAATAACAACATATATTTTCCCTATTCTATACAAAAATGCATTATCGATTAGATCATAAAGAGCTGTATACAAGGAATTTTAACCACGCCCACCTACTTCAATGAATAGGAAACACTCGCGTTCCGGCTGAGCGAACATAGGTAATGCGTACATTATAAGAACGTCTGTACTGAAAAGAACGAGTTAGCTGTCTGCTTTACTGCTAGTCCACCCACCCCCACACATGAGATATGTAGATAAATAAAAATACAACTATTTAAATAATTCAGTTTTAGCCCACAAGCGACAATAAAAAGTTTTATTCTCGAAACTCATGTATTATATCTCCATTACAGTCACGTGGGCGCGCCTAGTTACAGGTAATATAGCAGGCGACAAATTCCTTTGACGTCATAATACAAGGGAACTTAGTAGGTAAATGTTATAAGTTGTGGCAGATTAATCTATAAAGAATTTATCTCCCTTAGCAGCAGAGAGGGTGGATGACCACATCGTTGTGAGCAAAATCGTAAAATCTCCGTTTTACAAAAATGGAGACTTTTTTTTTTTCGGTTAAAATGAGATTTGTGGGAAGCCTTATTTTTGCTTGAAAACGTGGTCTGTTCACCCTCTCTGCTGCTCCCTCATTATCACAATGACGTTGATTACAGTATTCCAGCTTCCTGATTATAACATCTTATTTGAAGCCTTCACTGTGCTACGCTGTAAAATTTCTATGTAATTTTGATAATATTGCCTGAATTTGTTTCTTTTATGTCGGTTACTAATGTGAAAGAGGTAAATGTTGTTGCCCATGTCTTTGTGTGGATCCGTCCATCTTACCTTGGTTAAATTTTCCATTAGATGGTGGGGGATTTATGTTTTTATTTATTTATTCTGTACCCTGATATGTATCATATCGTACGTAATAGCTAACACCTTGTGTATATGATCATAATACGTAATTTTCTTATTAGTGTGTGAATACGTATGTAATATTAATACGTTTAACATAAGTATATGTTAACACTTCACGTACTTAATTACGTGTAAGCGTACATAATAGTGTTCACTTTTACATGAAAGAATTATGGAAGAATATTGGTGCCACGAGAGGAAAACAATAATACACGATATTAGTGCGTTTGCACATAATAATTGTCGATTACGTATGTGATATGTTTAACATATGGGTTCCAAGGGTTTGTTATCACCGGGGTGGATGTGGGAGATAAGCACCCACTTCCCTTGGAAGAAACCCAATCCAGCGCCAGGCCTTCACGAGTGGCTTAATTAAGCCCGGCGGTTCCTGTTTAAACGGACTGTAATAGGGGTTGACAGGCCAGTTTCTGGCGCCACAAAACCAGACGCTTCGGGCAGATGGGGTCCGTTAAACCTTGGGTGGTCGCCCTTCTTGGAGAAGGTTAACTCTGACTTCAAACCTTCGCCGCCTTGGGGGTTTCACGGTTACTAGCTCACCAGAGGGCGTATCGGTGCAGCTCACTTCCGGATAGTTCAATAATTAGAGATGGCAGACGTAGATCAAGAAAATTTGACAAACCGCTCACATTTTGCAAACAGGATCGATATCTCACTATCTTAAAATGAACATCTATCAATATTTGATAAATTGTTGTTACATCTTTATTTTTTTCTCACTAACTTGCGCTGAAGCCAGCTTTTAAATAATGTTTTCTGCCCGTTTCAGATCTATCAGCAGAGTGGTCGAACAGACCAACTTTTTACAGGCGTCGATTCGGCAAACCGAGGCTTCCTCGTAAATCGTAAAAAAGGTGTCCATTTGGCAAACCAAGGCTTGTTCGAAATCGTTAAAAAAAATAGACGCCAAGTTGTTGTCGCACCCTCTCTGTTGCTATGGGGTTAACAATCCTTGTTTGGAATCTCTTCGAGATTCATGCTAGCAATTTACGATGATGAATTAGCAATATAATTTTTATATAAATGGCAAACGTCGGAGAAGCACAAATAACTAGATTAACTAGAGAACGGTTGGCTGCGATCAAGAAATTTCTCCCGGTGAGAGATTCTTTCAAAGATAACTTGCATGCTCGACAACAACAAAATTAGATTTTACCGCTGATACTGAACAATTATTTAAGCCGATAACTACGGCAACTGGAGAAGTTGTAACCGCGATAAAAGAGAGTAAATCAGAGGAATCTAAACCAGAGGTAAAATCTTCCAAAAAAAGCGATGATAGAGTTCAAGAGCTACGAGATAAATTTACTGAAGAAACTTTAGCGAAGATTGATAAAGATGATATAACTGGTTTAGTAGAGTTTGCTGCGATGGGATATTATAATAAAGGAAATTATTTGAAACCTGGACAATACGGTTATATGAAAAATGTAGGTGATATGGCTAAAGCGGTTTACAAAATTAAACATCAACTACCACAAATTAATAATGAAGATCCCAGGTATCAAGCATATTTAACTGCTGTTGAACAAAAATATCTCGAATATCAGGAAAAAAGAGATTTATTAGTATCTGAACAACAACGATTAAAAGCCGAACAAAAACAACGAGAAAAAGAAGAACGAGAACGATTAAAACAAGAACGAGCAGAAGAACGAAAACGTATACAACCAAGCCCACGAGGACGAGGAGGACGAAGACAAAAAGATCCTCTTGTGGAAGATCCTCAACCCGAAGAAGAAGAACCTGAAGAAGAAAAATTTGCTGGTGGATATCACGGTGGTAATATACCCTGTTCAAGAAGTATCCTCGATGATATATCACGGTTAGAGGTTCTCATCGGAGGTAAACGAGCTGGAAATAATTCTCCGGAGATAATTAACGAAGCGGCTGAAATCTGTCAACGGTTATTTTAAGGTCGTGTAATGGATATTGGACTATATCGTAGTTTCATCGATGAACTTACTGATGATTATTACAGCGATTGATCACCGATTAGATAAATAGCATATAAATAAAATGATAGTACATCGTGGTATGAACAGAGCAAGACCTGTTTATGTCGTAAATTCACGATTGCCAGTGTACAAGGTGACATACGGAGATGGATTAGGTAATGTTGTCACTGGATTATTTACTAGAGTCGCTCCAAAGATTTTACCGATCGGGAAGGAAATAGCGTCAAAAGCTATTGGGGTTCTCGGTGATAAGATTGGTACAGAAGTTGGTAGCAGGGCTAGTAATCTTGCTATTGGCGCGTTTGATTCCGCAAAAGAAAAGCTTATGTCGTTGGCGAGAGGAAAAAAAACCCAGTAAAATTACAATCTACGAATCAAATGCCACCTAAGGTAGGTAGGGCAATTAACGAAATAGCAAAACAACGATTGAGATTAATTGCTGGTTCTGGTCTAAAACGATTATAATTTAGATCAACGACTATATAATAAAATGTTTAAACATGAGATAGATGACGCTTTTGATGCAGATGCTCCTGTACGAAAAAAATGATTCTATACGCGATTATCAATATTTTTCGTATAATGCTCAGAATCCAAATATAAGGTCACGAATTGAACTTAGATTTGATGACACATCTAAATACTTCTTGCCATGTGAGGCATTCATCGAGGTAGAGGGGCGACTAGTAAAACACGATCATACTCCATTTGTTGCAGCTGATCACCTCGATAATATTCCGATTGGGTTTGTCAACAATGGCATAATGGCGTTATTTAGCAACGCGCAGTATATAATCAATTCTACTAGAATCGAATCCATCGATAACGATGTTGATGTTGCAACCACAATAATGGGTTTAGCTAGATATTCTGACGATTTTATTAAGTCTGCGGGTCATTCAATGATGTTTGCGAAGGATACTACCAATAGCGCTGATCATAATCCGTTTACGCTAAGACGACCAAAGAAGGTTACAGATGCTAATGCTGATGCTGATGTTGAAGCTATTGTTATGGGTAATAATCATAATTACAACACAGAATTTTCAGCGCGAAAAAAGAACATAGACAATCTTGGTAGATTTTCATGTGCGATTCCGTTGTCGCATATATTTGGATTTTGTAGAGATATCATAAAAGTTATCTTTGGTTCTAGTCATACTGTAATGCTCACACGAAGACCAATTGATGATTATGCTCTTTGGCGTGGTGCTGCTCCTGTTACTGATGGTGAAGTGGAATTGACAAAATTAGCTCTGTGGATGCCAATTATGACTCCGTCGTTGACTGTTGAGACGCGGTTGCTATCAAGGAAAATCATTATTGTCCTGGTCTGATATTACAATAGCTACCATAACTAGTACTGTTGCTGGTGTTTTTACTTGGCAGCTTGCGCTAACGAAAAATGTTTCCGCGCCAAGACATATTTTTGTTGCGTTACAAAATGTAAATAGAACGCAAAAAATAGCGGGGGCTGCAGGTGATAGTTTACAATTGTGGTCTCATATGATATTTGATAAATGTAATGTCAGTGAGGTATCTTTGCGAATAAGTAATCAGCAAGAACCAGCAGAGCAACTTATTCTCGATTATGGTAACAATCAAATAAGTAGAGTTTATCATCGGTTGTGGTCTTATATGGGTCGTGATCAAAACGTCGATACCGGACTACAAATATCACAATACGATTTTAAAGAATTGTATCCGATTTATTATTTTTCACTACAACATCTTGATCTATCTAAACATTCGACCGTTGATGTAAAATTTCAGCCTCGTATCGGCGATGCTCTTGGAGGATTTAGAGCAATTGCTGTTATTCTCAGTGATAAATCTATGACTCTCGAGGGTGGCGGTGGAAAAATGCGAGTCATTGACGCACCCATTGAAAACATGTAATGGGATAATTGGATTATTACTATCTAAATAAAATGTCGTACAATCATGTTAATGTCAAATTCTACTACGAGTGGCACAGCGGTAACGCTAAAAAAGGAACAGATGACCGGTGGATCAAATAAGTTATCGTTGACAAAAACTCAACTTAATCATTTCAATAAAGCGTTAAAAGCTGGTACAGGAGTTAGGTTGACTTTTTCACAAGCCGCGGTTAACGATATGATTCAATCCGGCGGAATACTTCTTCTTGCTGCACTAGCTATTCCTGCTCTTAAAGCACTTGGACTAGGCGCTGCTGGTGATGTTGGTAGCAATCTTATATGTAAAGTTTTTGGAAAAGGGTATTAAAAAAATGGGAAAGGGATTCAGACTACCGTGAAGCCGGTACATAAAAAAATATGGACGGAGGTTGAGAACTCAACAGGGCGGTTTCATAGGTCCGTTCTCGCTGGCAAAAATGTTACTGGGATAACTAAATATTACCCTTCCGTGGTTCCAATGTCTAATTTTGACCACGCCGACGCAGTAAAGAAACTTCCAATAAAACAATTCAGTATTTATGAAAGATCAGTTACCGAAACAACCACATATCCCAGAAACTGGTATAATAAATCTCGATGATAACACTGGACCTGAAACGCATTGGGTGTGTTACGCGATACATCCCCGATCAATTATTTATTTTGACTCGTATGGGTTGCCTCCGCCAAGGGAATTTGTCAAATATGTATCCAAAATTAATGCACCAACATGGTATTCAACGTTGCCCACGCAGACATTAACAGATCCTCCGATATGTGGACGAGAGGTTCATAACGCGTTGACAGCTATCTCAACATCATCTAAATTACCTCATAAAGTCGTCCACGAGTACATGATGGTGAATCACATAAAGAGAAATATGTAATATAACATGGCAGATATTTGGGGAAGATCAGTATCACGTCGTTCCGAAGAAGGAGTTACCATCGGGCAAGTAAAACGAATGACCAAGAGAGCTATCTCATTGATAGCAAACTTAGATGAATTAAAAAAAATTACGCGATCAAATAAATACGTTTACGGGGTTACAAAATATTAAAATCTCCGTAGAGGATCTAAAAAAAAAACTACGTGATGAATACAATTCTCATATTATTACATTTAATAAATTTACTGATTTACAAAAATCCATCGTGGACAATATTGATAGGCCTGTGTTAGAAAATTTTGGTAATCCACCAGTGACCACACCGAAGCTTACAGAGATAAAAGATTCTATGTTGGAACTAACAACACTTCAAATCAGATATGCAGATCACGTTGAAAAGTTTACATCATTTCGTATAAATATTGATAATTTTTTTACAACCACGCTGGATAAACTCGATATAAAACTCCCTGATATTACAAAATCCATCAATGAGATGAAAATCACCTTCGAGGCAATCAAGGATGATGCGGTAAGGATGATAGCAATCGTTTAAAGAAACAAAAATTCCTCATGAGAGAACCAACAACGTAGTATACACGATTCAACACGGATCATTTGAGTGGACCCCACTAAATAATATTTTAAATATCACTGCAACCGTCAAGGGTATTCATCGATTAACAATAGTGTGGCCGACTCAATTTAATATTTCATCAACGAGTTCATCTGGGGTCGGCAATACAATATCAACAATCATCGACAAGGATACAACTGAACAGTTCACGATAGAATCCACTGATAATAATTTGGCTAGGGTTTCAGTAACATGGTATGTGGAATTCGTAGTGGATTTAAGTAAACAATTAAACAGCTAGCGGTTTCAATTGAAATAGTAAACGATTTGAAAATAAAATGTCATCACCGACGATACCTTCAGTATCTCAGTACCGCTATAATCAGGTCAGAGAATTTCAAACTAAACTCAAAACCCTCACTGAGGAGTACCAAACAAAAAAAAAATACCGACGAAGAATCAACGCAGTTGATGTTACCATGTACTCAGTGTCTGGTGTTATCGCCGGAGCCGGTATAATACTGTCCTCGGTGACAATGATTGCTCCGATAGCTGTTCCAATTCGTATATCAGCGGCGACAAAAATCGCATGAATTTTTTCGATTATAACAAAAAAATATCATCATGCAGCCAGCATAAACTGCAAGATTACGTAGTTAAGTTCCATGTTGTGTCAACAGCGTACTCGCAATTATCCCCGATGATTTCCTCGTCACTTGATGACACGTTTATATCCAATGACGAGTTTTCAAAGATGGTCCGGTTGTATGATTCAACGATATCAAAATTAGAGCACTACAATAATAATAATGTCATCGCAAGAACTACTTCAACGAATAGTGGAAAATACAACTCAGGAAAAGACAAAATTGATATCGCTGGTAACGAAAACACCAGAGTTCAGCATTGAATTTACACCTCCGTTGGTAGCATCCGAGATAGCACTAAGGCAATTAAGATGTTACTATAGCTGGCCTAATGTCAGATCGGAACCATTTAATGGTAAACCGCCCAATAATAGTTTTACATTCTCGTATAAAAATAAAGTAAAACCATATGGAACTGCAGGTGAACCGGAATGGCACACATTCCATTTACCTACTGGCGCATATGACATCGAAGAAGCAATCACAGGAAAAAATATAATAGTCGTCGAGGATGGTCCGGATAAATCTCCCATTGAAATAAAAGGACACGAGCCACTGTTGTCGATGACTATCGAGATAAATTCACCTGACTACTCCGTAGATATATATAATAGCTCGATTAGAGCCTTGTTGGGTTGGCCTGAGTATATCCCAGGTACCATTGACATAAAAGATCTGTCACGTGAGCCACTAAAATCCGACTTTATTTCCACAAAGGAAGATTATCACGGTTATAATAAAAATTATATTGGACCAGATACTATTCGTGGTAGTCTTGGTAGTATTCTTGGTGGTGGTATTCGTGGTAGTAGTATTCATCCTGGTGGTATTTCTAAATTAACATATGTTTTACCATTAGATGAGGTTTTTAATCGTTTAAGAGCACAGATAGAAGCCCATACTGCTGGGCATTTTGAATTAAAAGAACCAAGTATTGCTGAGAGTTCACGAAAATGAATAACGATTTCGAGCGATTTAGAGGCTATATTGTAACGGCAATCAGTACAATCCCACCAAACCGAGATGATGTCATCGAATACATGGAGGTGTGTAACCGAATTATCGCTGACATGGATGACTTTAATTCGCGAATGATTCAACATATTCTCGTTGATGATCATCCTGCAACGAGAACGGAATTTGCAGCGAAGCATAATATCCGCGTTGAAGATATTCCTACGTTTAAGATTCCAGGATATAACGTACCATGGATGCGCCAAAAACTTAGTGACACCATCGATGAATTCTTCACACGGATCCGCGAAGCGTGGTTGAATAGTCTCCCCGCGGTTCATTTTCAATTACCGGAACCGAAGCTGTCTGATTTCTTCACTGATGAATTACCTGATCAAGATCCCAAATTTAATTATAATTTTGACATTAATTTTCTCCGAGATAGTAAGGTCAATCAAATGTTCTCGTATGATGTTTATGATGGGACAGAAACTGATATACTCAGACGTTATGTTTATATATACAATTACATTCGAGTTTTATGGCAGTTGTACAATGAATGACGTCAATGGCGTGGTATTATATACACAATGACAATGAATGGATGATATATATATACAATGAATGAATGAATGGATGATAAAGGACAGCACAGAACTATACAACATATAACAATGAATGAATGAATGGATGATAAATGACAATGGACGACGCGCACCCTACGCCCAAGTTATGAATCCAAAACAAACCTACAAAATCAACCTGGCTTGAATGAAAATTCACACCACGTGACGGTGTGGATTGTTTTGGTTTCAAGATTTGAATTTCGGGTGCTCAAGCTCAAGACCGTCTTCGATCAATCCATTAAACACCTCGAAGACGAATCTGTGACAATAATAATTTTTCCCTCCAGCTCTAAATATTAAATACACCATGCCATTGTCAGCACCAACTGATTTCTTCAGTCTGCAGTGTCTGACAAAACCATCATGGGATGCCTCATAGTTGGCAATCACAGGATGCGGTTGAAATTCTTGGTTCATTTATATACATAATAATATTTGTCTAATTTATTATTTGGTCTAATGATAACATTACTTGAGAATCTATCAACGTAGTCTTGAGGTGTTCTTATAATTCTATCCTTCACAGAGTCAAGGACGCTGACACAGTCAGAGGTAAAGTCATTGATGCAGTTTTTAACTCTCTTATCATAGTAACGCTTCAACTCTCTGTATCTCTTACCACCGCAACTGAGACACAACTGTGATATTCCTCTAACCCCTACCCCACATAGTAGGCAAGGTAAGGGCCCATAACTTCTGCGTCGAACGCTTTGCATATGATATCTACAGAACTCCTTTTTACATGATTTGTTACACGGGGTTACCGATCCAATCATGAGCCATTTGCAATGATTCATTATATCTAAATTTCTTATTTAAATACTTGTTTTAAATATAGTATGGAAGAGTTCGAAAGATTATCGAAAATTAAGCCGTGGAAAAATGCTAAATTCAATCTTGATAGGGTCTCCGTAGCACCAAAAAGTCTAATAGGTGATAGAACCATGTTGGGTAAAATCCGTGATTGTTTTAATGAATTCAAGCGTGATGGGGCATCTCACTGTTGGTCAACATTTCGAATTGATGGTAGCGTTGATGCTACCATGAACGACGAAAGAGCAGCCGCGATAATCTCACATCTTGACCAAAAAAAAGTATTTTTTTAGAGTGAAATTCATTATTCGTTCAGACACAGGAGATTTGATTATCAGAGATAAATTTGAACCAATCTTGAAGGATAAAAGAACTGTCACTGTGAGTCGAGATTCCAAACCAGGAATTCTGACTGGAATTGACAAACCGTATTACGAGAGATCTTATCCTCATGAGTCGTCTTTCCTGACCCACCACAGCCGTTTAAATAAACTGTTTTATATCTACATACTGGATCAGATATCGGCGGTGCATTAGATAGTTCTGATATCTGATTATTTTTCAAGTAATTGTTTTCAATCGTAACATCTGCTGATTTGGAATAATCATGCAGTATTTCCTTTTTAATTCTCCATGATCCTGAACTCTCGTCTGAATTAGTGAATTCAGCCACTGCTTCGCTATGTTTCGAGTTTATATAAAATGAATCAGTGGCTACTCTAACTGCGGTGTCAGGAAATATATTTATCATCGAAAATAAATTGATAGAAGCATAAGCCAGCATTGATGCCCTCAAATGTGTATACTGAAAACTGTATCCATCGTTGTAAGTAACAATTGTACCCAATTTGGTTCCATCGGACAAGAAAGCGTCTTTACGATCCACGTACATACCCTTAGATGTTACATCCGCGATTATAAAGTCGTATTCAACGCTATCTATAATCAAACGCGAAGAATATCTTGTATTGTTGTATTTTCCACCCTGAGTAAATTTACCGATCATTCTTCTACCGAGTTCTTTTGCGTCTTTATTTCTAACTTCAAATAGCTGTTTGGACCGTTTCAAGATATCTTCTTCGTCTATATCAGGAAATTGTTTTCTATTTTCGCTGATTATACTATCTAGACTATCAGGTTGTGGTAACCAGACTTCAGTGTGCGCTCGATATGATATAATCGCTTCACTGACAATCAGCGATATCAGCATGCTACAATCAATCATATATCGTAACAGTACTATTGGCATCCAGTGTTTTTCAGATACCAATCCAAACATAACAGCATGGATGAAGTCCTGTAGCTAGTTCAAATGATACCACACGAGCGAATCCGGTTAAATCAAAATCAGGCAGTGGGCCATTAATAGCAACACGGGCCATTTCATGGGTGGGTTGTCCAAATCGCTTGAAGTACTTAGCACACTCTCCGTACCCGAGAAAACTCACCGGATAACACGCGACCATATCAACCGAAATAATATTTTCGGGGTCGTATTTTGTATTCCATAATCCACCATGGTTATATTCAACGCAGCTTGATTTGATATCTGATAGAAATTTAGCTCTTGTTGGTTTCCACGTGTTTCTCTTTCTCGCAAAATGAGCTGCAACTGACGGAATTGTAAAACAATTTGTTAGTAATTGTTCGTCGTGTTCTGTTGAAAAACTACTAGCTAGTTTTTTCATCGCGTCATGGAGTCCTCAGTCCGGTATAATTCTCCATTGGGTCTTACAAATTGATCGAATCTGCCCTCGGAGTTTTCAAAACTGTGAAGTAACCACACTGACACAGGGTTGTTTTCACTCAGCTGGTAAATAAAATCAAATCATTTCTCCTCAGAGACCTCCCCAGAAAATTCCTCTGTTATATATTTTATTGTTCTATCCTGCGAAAGTATTGTTACTGCAGATGTTCATGCATGTTCGTTATGACCAATAATTTTGATTGGAGCTCCTCTCGATTTATATTTCGGTTCATATAATACTTCTATGGTTATCGTCGTTACCGATATTGGGAATTTTAGTATACGCTGCCACATTTTGAATTGTTGCCCCTCGTTCCTTTACTGTTAGCCCCCACTCGTTTATTTTTTTGCGTCTTAGATCAGTCAATTTGTTTCCACGCAGCGCATTTGTGAAGTGTTCTATTATTCGTTCTGCTTCACAATTTATTCTTGACGAATATTTCATCGGTGCTAGTTTTTCAATACTCGGTTTATCATTTATCGGATATATCCCATAAACAACTGCTGTTACAGGATAAGATCTCTCGTAATACGGTTTGTCAATTCCAGTCAGAATTCCTGGTTTGGAATCTCGACTCACTGTGACAGTTCTTTTATCCTTCAAGATGGGGTCAAATTTATCTCTAATAATCCAATCTCGGTTTTCCGAACGAATAATGAATTTCACTCTAAAAAAATACCTTTCTCGCCCAAGATGTGAGATTATCACTGCTGCTCTTTTGTCGTACTTGGTAGCATCAACGTTACCAACGTTACCATCAATTCGAAATGTTGACCAACAGTGAGATGCTCCATCACGCTTGAATTCATTAAAACAATCACGGATTGTACCTATCATGGTTCTATCATTTATTAGACTTTTGGGTGCTACGGTGACTCTATCGAGATTGAATTTAGCATTTTTCCAGGGCGTAATTTTCGATAATCTCTCGAACTCCTTCATATTAAAACTAAAACAAGTATTTAAATAGAAAATTTATTATATAATGAATCATTGTAAATGGCTTATGATTGGATCAGTAACCCCGTATAACAAATCACGCAGAAAGTAATTCTGTGGATATCATATGCAAAGCGTTCGTAACGGGAGTCTTGGCCCGATTCCTTGTATAAGATGTGGGGTAGGGGAGCGAGGGAAATCGCAGTTGTGTCTTGGTTGTGGTGGCAAACGATACAGAGAGTTGAAGAGTTACTAAGATAAGAGAGCTAAAAACTCCATCAATGACTCTGACAAAATCACAAGAACTCCTCAAGACTACATTGAAAGATTTTCAAGTAACGTAATCATTCAAGCAAATAATTAATTAGACAAATAATAGTATTGAATAGAAATGAACCAATAATTTCGACCTCATCCCGTGATCAGAAACTATGAGGCATCCTGTCATGGTATTATCAGACACCGCAGACTGAAGAAACCAGTTGGTTTTGTAACTAATCAAGGGTATTTGATGTTTACTGCTGGGAAGAAAAATTATTATTGTCACAGATTCGTCTTCGAGGTGTTTAATGGAATAATCAGGGATGGTTTTGTTATCGATCACATTGATTCCGATACTAAGAACAATTCTTTAGTAAATCTACAGGCTATTTCACAAAGTGAGAATTGAAAACGAGGAAAGACTGGGAAATACTCGAAAAAAGCGAGACCTATAAAATCATTTAATACAACAACTAACGAGGAAATAGTATTCCAATAAATGGCTGAAGCCGGTAGGTATTTCGATATTTGTGTACCCTCAGTACAATTTGTTGCAGAACGAGAACAAAATTCGGCTTTTTCAAATCGTTTTAAAAACAGCATTAAGTTTACATATGCTTGAATTCCATTTTGTATTATTCTATATAACACCAAGGGAGATAACTCGTACGGGTATGTTTTCGGCTTATGAAAGAGTTACAGATCTCAATATTTTTTTGAAACACTGTGTCATCTGATTTTTGATTGGCTGGTTATAATTATATGATTCTCAACAGGATAATCAATTATTCGCTTTTTGTAAGAAAACGAATCAAATAAGCACTGTTTACAAACAATTGTATTCTTTTTTAGTATTTTTTTCAAGTATCAGTGTTGCTTCAATGTTGTCAATAATCAGCATTAGTACACGAAAGATATATAGATCACACACCTCTTTATTAATTTCCGCCAATTTGTATTAGTTACATATATAAGCGAAATTTCTCTCTATATGATTGGGCCTTTGCATCAAAGATCACATGTGTACTATCCATACAACCCACACACTATCCACGGTGTGTGGATACTTTTTGTATCCATACAACCTGGGATTTTATCTGGGTTGTATGATTGGTCACGTATGAATGTAGACCCGCCCATCATACATTCATTCATTCATTCATTTGTTGTAAATACCACGCCATTGACGTCATTCATTATATCATCCATCCATTCATTCATTCATTCATTCATTCATTCATTCATTCATTCATTCATTCATTCATTCATTCATTCATTCATTCATTCATTCATTCATTGTAGATACCATGCCATTGACGTCATTCATTGTGTATATATCCATTCATTGTATGTATCATCCAATCATTGTATAAATGTATTATATTGTATATATGTGAGATGCCCATTCCCCTAAGCATATCTTCTTTGGTTTCTAACCCGTTATTTGACGAGTTAGGTCCCTTATGGGTAATATGCTTTGTGGTATGATTATGGACGTCGAAATAAACAGTAACGTGGATGTAATTAGCTTTCTATCACATTGGGTAACCCCAAAAGGGTAATTTAGAATGAATTATCGGCTAAAAGAAACGGTCATAGGGTCAAATCTCAAAGAGAGATTCAAAGAGAGAAAAATACTCATTGTATATAACCATCCATCTTGTATATAATCATCCATCTTGTATATAATCATCCATCTTGTATATAATCATCCATCTTGTATATAACCATCCATCTTGTATATAACCATCCATCTTGTATATATACCATCCACCATTCATTGTATATACCATAAACAACAGAAAAAATACTCTCAAAGAAGGAACCCTATGAAAGACACAAAAGCCTAATAAGGGACCCATTGAATGAATAACCGCTCATCATGATTTACTGTTTATTTTTGAAAAATATATTAATGTATTTTTTGTATTAGAAATATGTATAATTATATAAAATGAATTCTGAAAATATCAATGAAATCATAACTGAAATTTCAAAATTGAAAAACCAAGGGATTAAATTATCAGATAATTTAAACTATGATCAAATTATGTCTGATTTTCAGGATATTGAATACGGTATTTTGACTAATAAATATATGCTGCCAAAGAAGTATGCTTTAATAAAAAAAATCCAGAATTCTATTCGCGACTCTGTTTCATTCTGTAGCGACGTCAGCGTGTTTGTCCCGTTATTTACATCCGTGGAAGGAATATGAAGAGAATTGGCACGGGATTATGAGGTGAAAAAGGAGGTTAATTTGAAAATTAGAAATATACGAGAGTTAATTCAACAAAATAAAAAAAAAAAAACTTTTGATACCTCTGCTGTAACTAACAATTTCATGTATAGCGCGTTAGTAACATTCTCGCTATAAATACTTCACTGCATGTACAGATGTTGCAAATGCAATGGAAGGTATGTGCGCTCAACTGTAATCAATACCGGCTTTGATCAATGAACACGTTGCTACGAGGAAGTAAATTGTCTATGGTGAAAATGAAACATATTTTAGCGAGTGTTTTTTTGTGTCATTTTTGGGTAATTTTTCATTGATGCTTAAGTCTGGGTAAAACTTTTGCACCTCTTTGTCTTGTGCTTTGTGACTGTTATGTCTATTTTTTGCCTACCCAAGTCGGGTCAAATGGTAGAAATTATTTTATGATGACAAAATCACTACATAGTGCATTAATTGGAAATTGCTCTACTGTTTTAACAATGGTAAACGAAGCATTAACTACCAGACTAGCGAGAGAGAGAGAGAGATTGTCTGCGATTAGAACATTTTTACCAATACGAGACTGTCAGAAGTAAATTACAAACTCGACAGAGTCTTCAGACCGATTTTTCTGCGGGGTCTGAAGAGTTGTTTAGACCAATAACCACTGCAACGAAAGGGGTAATATCTGCCACTGAGCCACGGATATATCCCTAAAGAAGGATCAAGGAAAGAAGTTGCTGTACTTCCTGTACTTGAAAATATAGCAGAAAGATCTAAACAAAAAAATCTTTAAAAACACTTCCTGGTGATATAATAACTGCCGCAAGACAACAAGAACAACAAGAACGAGAACAACAAGAACGAACGAGAACGACAAGAACGAGAACAACAAGAACGAGAACTTCTTGAAGAACTTGAAGAAGAACTTGCTAGTAGACCACCACTTATCGCACCACCTGAACCACTTGAACAACCAGGTGATACTGCAAGAGAAGAATATCCACCTGAAAAGATATTTACGGCTGATGCGATAGATAGAATTAGAGGAATCAAAACAGACTTTGTATTAGTTAATTTTACTAAAGAAAGTTTTTAAAAAAATAAGATACCTATTTAAAAGACGACGAGTCTAGAGATTTTATAAAAGACAGAGACACCTGGGCAAATAAAGTATTTTTAGCAAACCGCGGTAAAACTAAAATAACAAAAGATATAAGTCCCGCTTTTAATAGTTTTCTAGCTGCAGTAAAAGGTGTCACACAACTACCACCAATATAAACAGCAGACCCAATCCCAGGTGAAATACAAGTAATGGCAGAAGCTGATTCTGAAAAAGGTGCAACTGGTATCACTAAAAAATCAAGCGGAAAAGGATTTTCAAGTGGAACTCCAAGGGGAATTTCAGGTAGTGGTTTAATTAGTTGCCCTGGTAATATTCTCAGCGATATAACACGATTAGAAGTTCTCATAGGAGGGAAACGAGCTGGAAATAACTCACCGGAAATAATTAATGAAGCAGCTGATATATGTAGGCGGTTATTTCAAGGTGGCATAATGGACATTGCAACATATCGAGATTTCATTGATGAGTTAGTTGAAAATCCTACGGATTTTTATCATGGTTATCATAGCGACTGAAAATCCTTTGGATTTTTCATTTGATGACTTTGTCATTCGATTAGATAAATATCATTTAAATAAGATGATCATTCACTACAACCATGATAAACCAACCAGCGTCTATGTAGTAAACTCACGATTGCCGTTTTGTAGAGTGTACTATGATGATGGTCATTGCAGGGTTATTTGCAAGAATGGCTCCAAAGGTGGCACCGCTAGCAAAACAATTATCGATGAAAGCCATTGATGTTATTAGTGATAAGGGTATTAGCGGTGTTGGAGATCTTGCTGGGAAAGCATTTTCAGCCGCGAAGAATAAACTAACAGCGCTAGTTCGACGGCGAAGGAAAACCACCAGCGCGTTTGTGACCACTACCGTCTACAGCGGAGATGCCTGCAAGTGTTAGTAAAATAATCAATAACGCAGTAGATCAAAAACTAGCGTCATTGGTGACTCCATCATTGACCGCAAGTGACCAAGATAATATTACCGCAAATATGATAGCGGGAAGTGGCTTAAAACCACGACGTGGTCGACGACGATAAAAATCGAAGATTTTCCAATCATGATTTAGATCAACGAATATATAATAAAATGTTCAAACGGTCACCTAATACAGCGTTTGATATGGACGCCCCAGTGCTCAAGAATGATTCTGTACGTGATTATCAATACTATTCTTATCACACAACACAACCAGATCTTCGATCAAGAATCGAACTTCAAGTTCACGATACCAGCAAATACTTTCTACCATGTGAAGCGTTTATCGAAGTAGAAGGAGAACTTGTAACAAATGTTGCAGCTAATACACCATATGACAATAACCCAACTATCCGAATTGGTTTTGTTAATAATGGTATCATGGCGTTATTCGAAAGCGCTAAATATCTCATTGATGGAAAAGAAATTGAATCTGTAGAGCGTGATGTTGATGTTGCCACAACAATAATAGGGTTAGCAAGATATTCTGATGATTATACAAGATCAGCTGGTCCATCTATGATGTTTTCTAAGGATATTACTGATCACCCTGAACACGTCCAGTATTCTAGAGTAAAGGCAACACATGCTACTGCAGTTGCCGACCCAGGAGAAGGATATGTAAGACTAGCTGGTAATTTTGATGTCATAAATACTATTCCTAATTACAACCTAGGGTTCGCAACACGCGTAGCAACGTTACAAGGACAGCGTCGACAATTTTCATGCGCGATTCCACTGCATCATATATTTGGATTCTGTAGAAACGTCCCAAAATTTATCTATGGAGCGAAACATACAGTAGCGCTTGTTCGAAAGTGTACTGATAATGATGCAATCTGGCGTGATGTTGGTGTTCCCGAGGGTAAAGTCATTTTAACAAAACTATCGCTGTGGATGCCAGTACTGACTCCGTCAATCACAACAGAAGAACGATTGCTATCATTTATGGATCAAGGAGGAAAGTCGTTGCTGAGTTGGTTATAAGTGACCACGGATATTAAACAGGATAATATTGATGGTACATTTACATGGCACCTGGCATCAAAACAGGGTGTTTCAGCTCCACGTCATATATTTATTGCGTTACAGAATAATGCGCGAGTTGGTAATCACGAACGAAGTCATATGATATTTGATCAGATAGGCGTTAATGAAGTCTCGCTGAGAATAAACGGACAGCAGGAACCATCCGAGGATATACAACTTGATTACACCACTAACCATATTGCACGTGTATATCATAATATGTTGTCATATATGGCACGCGATCAAAATGTTGATAATGGTCTGCAAATATCACAATTTGATTTTAAAAATCTATATCCGATTTATTACTTTTCACTGGAACATCTTGATTTAACAAGACAATCCGTTGTTGATATACAATTTAGAGCTCGTGTAGCCCGTCCTGGTGATATTGCTGATTACAGAGCAATTGCTGTCATTCTCAGCGACAAATCAATGCTACTTGAAGGTGTTGGTGGACGAATGAGAGTAATTGATGCGCCAGTGGAAATTACGTAACAATTAGATCAATCTGTTATTGTATAATGTCGTATAGCCATATTAGTGTCGCGTTGACTCCCGATCAAATTAAAAAATGGCAATCGGAATCAGCTAAAAAATGTGGAACCACGATAACGCTGAAACACAATCATATGACTGGCGGGGCGAATAAATTGTCGCTGACGACTCGTCAAGTAAAAATTTCAATGATGCGTTCAAATATAAAAAAGTCATTCAGATCACTCTCTCTGCGGCTGCTATCAAAAATATGATAAAACCAGGTGGTATTTTCCCGTTGTTAGCTGCAATTCCAGCGTTGATTGCGGCAGCGGCCCCAGCGGTGGCTAAAGCGGCGGCGTTAGGAGCCGTTGGTACCGCGGCAGGAATGGCACTAAAGAAAGCTACCGGACGGGGATACAAAAAAGGGAAAGGGTCTAAGACTACCAGGAACTCCGTATTCATGGTACAAAGGAAGCGGCCTGAGAATACCAGGAACAGTTTACTAGTTGAGGAATCTTCGATTCCCATGTCAAATTTTGATTTACTCGACGCTGCTAAAAAATTATCGATAAAAAACTTCAGAGATGTCTTTATGAAAGATCAGTTGCCGGCACAACCAAACAGCGTTGAAACCGGTATCATTAATCACGTTAACAGCACAGGACCCGGAACCCACTGGGTTGCATACGCGATTGAGCCGCGTGTGATTGTTTATTTCGATTCATATGGATTAGCGCCACCTAAAGAATTTATGCGTTATATAAACTGATTAAACACCCCTCGTTGGTATTCCACGCTACCAACACAACAAATGAATGACCCACCAATATGCGGCAGCAAAGTATTAAATATCCTTGACGCTATTTTATCATCGGGAAAACCACCACATCAAGTCGTAAATGAATACACTAGTAATCGCTGGCAGCGACGAAGTCGTCAATGAAGAGATTTTAGAGAGAGATTATATAAAATAACGATTAATATTTGGGAGAGATCTTTATCAGAAACCAACCGAGGAAATATCTGCAACCGGTGATATAAAAAAATAATCGAAGATGAAAGATGTTGAACTTAGCAAGTGTTGATCCCAAAGAAATAATTGTATTTCAAGATCGTCAGGGTAAATTGAAAACTAGTAATGTTTCCATAGATGATATTATAGTTAAACAACGAGACGCAACAGAAAATGCTATCGCGGTATTTTCCGATCAGGGTAAACTCAAACCAGGTGTACTTGTTTCAACAATCACAGATAAAATATTAACACTCGATAAGAATTATTCATCAACGATAGAATTATTTAAAAAAATTAGTCAATGAATATGAAGATCATGTAACTAAATTCGATCAGTTTTCAAAATCACAAAGAGATATAATTACCAATATTGACAAGCCTCTATTAGATTTCCTTGGAAATCCACCAGTGACCACACCGAAACTCGCGGAGATAAAAACTTCTATGTTAGAGCTTACAACACTTCAATCTAGATATGAAGATCACGTTGAAAAGTTTACATCGTTTCGTAAAAATATCATTGATAAATTTTTTGCAAACACGTTGGATAAAATTGACATAAAACTCCCTGATATTAAAAAATCTATGATTTGAAAATAACATGGCATCACAATACCGTTATGACACCGTCAAGGCATTTCAAACGAAACTCAAAACTCTTTCTGAGGAGTACCGAATAAAAATGAAAAAATACCGACGAAGAATCACTGCCATCGATGTATCTGTATACTCGCTGTCTGGTGTAGTTGCCGGCGCTGGTATTACTATATCATCAGTTACAATGACCGCTCCGGCTGTTATTCCGGTTTGTATAGTTGCGGTGTCAACCATCGCTGGAATAGCCAACGCGATAGCAAAAAAATATCATCGTGTTCTCAACAAAAACTGCACGATTACACTGTTAGATATGCTGCGGTATTTCATACACATTCGCAATTATCATCGTTGATTTCATCGTCGATCGACGACACGACAATAACCGAGGATGAGTTATCGAGAATGGTCCAGTTGTACGAGTCAACTATGTTAGCATTAGAGCGCGACAATAATAATAACAATTGCAACCCCGCAAGACCTACTTCAGAAGATATTAATAAATACCGAACCGATTCGGCAGTTATCGGAGAACACAACCCCGGTGAAAACAAACATGATATCAATAACCTAAACGTATCCTGGATTCAGTGTTAATTTCCCTACTCCGATTCTCGTGAAGGAGATAGCGCTAGCAAAACTACGAGTGTATCACAGTTTGCCTAATATTAGATCGGTAGCATTTGGCGGTCAACAACCGAATAATTCTTTGGTGTTCGCGTATAAGAATAAAGAAGACGGAACTCCAGACTGGAACGTTGTTTCTCTACCAACTGGGTGTTACCAAATCGAACAAATCAATGCTGAATTACAGCGTAGAATAAAATCTATTACTGGGCGAGAATCAAAAATCGCTATAACGGTTCACGAGCCGACGCTATCATCTGCCATCGAGATAAACTCGCCCGGGTATGTCGTATATATCTATCAGATTTCGATAAGAACAATACTAGGGTGGCCTGAAATCCCACCTCTTACATCTTATCAAATACCCGAACCCGAAAAATCTGATTATATTACCGACAGAATAAAACCTGATAATCCAGTAAAAAGTTATAACGAATACACCAAGTTGAATGTTTGCAATGAAATAATAGAAAATTCCGATAATAGATGTTATCAAACTCGACAAGATGAAATCGTTAATAATTTCACAGCGATGAGTAATGATTTTGCGTTACTGGTGGTATCTCTCAATTCTGGTACTCTCACTCGAGATGAATTTATCATCGTTGCAGAAACATGTAATAAAATCATCGATGACATGGAAACATATAATTTGAAAATTATTCAAGAGGTATTAGGTGACGATAATCCTAAAACAAGAACAGAGTTTGCAAAAAAGTATAATATACACATATAATATATTCCTTATTTTAAGCTTCCAGGACATAGTGTTTCTTATTTCTGAAAGCAACTCTTAAACACGCAATCGATAATGGTTTCAAAACAATTCACGATGCATGGAAAAAATCGCCACAAACACCAATCCTCAAGTATAATAATGACCCAGATGGTGGTGGTAGGCATATCGCGCCGCTGAACGTCAATATATCCACGGTGATAGCGCTAAATTTAATATGTGACGTTATCGAAGGAAACTATCAAATAAATCTCGAGCGATCAAATCAAGCTCAGCAGGGATATATTTTATATTCTTTTGCACCAACAGCTCCTCCAGGGTTTCTAAACATTGAGGATCCAACTAATCCAGTCTATATGCGATGTCATAATAATTCGTTAACGAGAATTAATTTCAAACTCACTGATCAGTCCAATAATCTAATTGATTTACGAGGTGAGGTTTTACAAATTAGTCTATTTGTGAAATCCTAAAAGGATTTTCGTCCTAAGGACTTTCATCGTAAATGATTTTCATGTTAAGGAATTGTTAACCAATAGCAGCAGATGGGGGAGTTCCAACGACATTGGCTTCTTTTTTTTTATACCAAATAGACCCTTACGAAGAAGACTTAGTTTTCGGAATCGAACCTTCTATTAAGTACTACGAGGAGGAAGCCTTAGTTTTCGGAATCGACCTTTCTATAAAAGATTTACGAGAAGGAAGCCTCGTGGACGCCTATAAAGTTGGTCTGTTCCCCCCACCCCCCTCTGCTGCTGAGTAACTTCATGTGGTTCGTAAGTTTCTTATCTTGTTTACATTGTTGAGCAACGAGAATTTCGAAGTATTCCTTTGGATTGTCGCTTACAGCTGGATGATTTGTTTCCAAGCGTCTCTTCAATTTGCAGGTAACAAGCGTCTTATTCGATAAAACTACGTTGCAGATCAGACAGAATGGCAATTGAGCATCTTCAGATCCCGAAGAGATGAAACCATACTCGATGTTATCTTCTTTGTACTTTCGCTTGTTTCCTTGCTATTTAACAGTTTCTCTTTCAGAGTTCCAGACATGATTAAGTATATCTCCATGGCTAAACAATGAACAAACTTTATTCATAAGCATCAAAGTTGGAATGGAACTGTCTGACTTGTTACTTCGTGTATTTTTTTTTAGCGTGGATATACGAGAACATTGTATAGCTGCCACCCCTAGCGGCCACATGTAGCGGTCTGATTTGTTACGTCGTGTATTTATTATTCTAGCGTGGAAAATTCGACAGCATGTATAATGGGCTGCATGTATTTATTATTAGACTATTATTATAATTAGAGCGATCGAATTCTCCTGAGATCTCGCACAAGTCTTGCGTTACGAAATGAACCAAGGTATGACAGACTGACAGAGATTGCGATTTTATTTACTTTTTAACTTTTGCGACATTTATTTACTTTTTAATTTTTCGATATGTTTAAGGTTTTAAAGCGCTAACAATTTTAGATATTTTTAAAACTCCCACGGCACACTTGCAAATCTCTCGCGGCACACTAGTGTGCCGTGGCACACAGTTTGAGAATCACTGTAATATCACTTTCTTCTCATACATACATCAATACATGGCATCAGTACACTTCCTAATACCATTATACTAAACAACATCACACCGATCAGACGCATTTCTTTACAGTACAACTTATACAAAGTACACAGGTATTAAACAATCCATGCTCTGATAGATCCATACATCCATATTAACTAATCTCACACATTTCATCTATTTTCCAAATTCACAATTCAAGTATTTGTAAATTCTAAAATATCTCATTCTAATAAATGCAATAGTCTACTACGAAGTAACCTAACAGCGAATTACAAAATGAATTCTGACTAAAAGCTAACAATCAACATTATTCTCCATATACTCAAGCACTTTTCTCAAATACGCATGTAAATTAAACACTACAAAGGTAATTCTACGTACTAAACGATTATAGTAATGAAGTATACATACTACACGCAATTGCAATACACTGCCGTAATATTCTGCAAAACTCGAGCAAAAAACTTACCGACCTTTATGAAGCTCTGTCTTTCTTTAGAATCTTCTAAGTTTTACCGCCAAATTACCAGTGGCCTTCGCGGAATAATCCCATATTGCTCAGCAATCTTACTAGGCGAAACTAAGTTTTTGCTTGCTAGTTAGAAGCTATAATTCAGATGTAAATTGGTATCACACCCTCTGTCTCAGTTCCAATTAGGTGCCACTGTGACCCGATTCAATCAAGCTTAGCGGACCCTGTCCATCTGGTTGTTTGTCCACGTGGGGACGGATTTAGAACACGCCCCGTTCGCCCTCGCGCGTTCTTCTAAACTTAGGACTAAGCTGTAACACATAGGTGGGAAGTCAAGCAATCTAACGCTTTCCGAGTCAGGATGTCGATCTTCTCTCTGGTCATGGTAACCTTGCGTAAGAGATTAACTCTTTCCTGGGGAAATGTTGCGACATCAAACCATGGCTTGTAATAATACCCTAACTTATACTCGACTTACTAACTGAGGATGAGCAAACGTGACATCAGGTGGTGGTGCAGAATCAACCTTTTTCTCCATTACCAATATAAATATGTTTAAAATCCTACCTTTCCTAATATAATGAATGTTATTCATCCCTTCGTCTGGCAACATGTCTGTAATAACGGTAGTTCCAAAGTAATCCAGAATAAATCACTTATAGTGAAATATAATTACGGTATTGTTGTAGGATTTAACGCCATTTTTCATCACAAGATAGGATATCCATGGCGGCCAGTATAAATGGTGGATGAAGAACCCGGGAAAACCTAGGAAATAACCACCGACCTACGAAAAGCCACTGACAAGCTTTCGCACATAACCACATTAGCCGAATCCGAGACTCGAACTCACGCAGAGATGAGACCGCAGTGATCCGTAACGGTGAGCGGTTTAGACCACTCAGGGCCCCGAGGTGTACGCTGCAAAGTAGTCGCTGGTATAGAATTCTGAAATATTTTATTAAGCCATTATAAACAGTGCAGACTTCTTAATACAAATTCTATAAATTAGCTTTGTTTCAATGTACTCTTGTGCACCGGTCCGGTTAGAGCGTCTGCCGCGGAAGCGGTAGGTCGTGGGTTCGATCCCGGCCGAGTCATACACCAAAGACTTACAATAATGGTATTCAGCGCTCAGCATTAAGAGGTTAGTGTTAGGACTGGTCGACCTGGTGTCAGGATAATGTGACTGGATGTGACATCATGCTACATGTCTGTGGTATGATGCCCCAGTGCTAGACATCACTATAAACTGCCTCACTGTAGACATCGTAGCGACATGACTGAATAATTGTTAAATCTACGATAAAAATCCTAATCAAACAAACAAACAAAATGTACTCTTGTGAACATGGTTTCTGCCATGTCTTACTTGATTATCTCCCTTTGCACAAGTATTTCTGAAAGAAAAGGACGAACAGTTTCGATTGGTTTGTCCCTTACATATTTCTCATGTTCATTTACAGTGATGTCAACAGGGCTTATTTTGGAACTGTCTTTCTTACAGTCATGCTACTACACAGGGCAGATAATTAACATTTTTTTAAAGGCAAGGTATTATTTAAAAAAAAGTTATTGGGAATAACATTGAGAAAACCCACCTTGAAAATTAATTTTCAACCTTTTCATGATTAAATGTATCTTTTTAAGATTGTATTTTATCCTTTTATTATTTTTCATTTTTGTTTGTGTTTTGTTTACTGTCATCGTTTTGTTTCTGTTGTTGTTGTTGTTGTTGTTGTTTTCCTCAGACAACTAAAATTTTCATACTAAACTAGTTGTCTTTCCACGGCACGTGCTTCGTCTCTTGATCAAAATGATGAAACTAAGCAACCACCCACTCTCCGCTTAAATGTGAAGTTAAATGGATATTTGTTGGTTATTTTTATGTCGTGTCAATACAATGTCACGGAATTTACTATCTTTCTATATATCTACATCTTCAGGACAGGCATTAAGCGTTCCAGGCACCAATCCTTCCAACATATTTCTGGTGCATAAATTGTACAGACCTAAATTTTAAAGTTAATCACACATCTATGAACGTTAATATTAAACTATCATAGAAACATAAATCATTTCATCAGTATGTTGACGGTTCTTAACCAAACGTTTGCTACTTTACTATGTACATACATACATGTATGTACGTATATATATATATATATATATATATATATATATATATATATATATATATATATATATATATATATATATATATATAATGTAGTACATTTGAGGATAAAAAGATCACGAAATGTGATTCCAACTCTTAAGCACGTTTTCATCGGTGATGGTATGCACTGATATGCACAACCTTGTTGTCCTAAGGAAAGAAGAAAAAGACCAACGTTGCGTATCATTACTTTCACTCGTACTAACACATTATCTTAGCCAAACTATTCTTTAAAATGACACTTGACACTCATATTAAATTTACGGGTGAAATCATAAACACATCTAACTGTCACAAATTTCAGACTTATCTGATTTGGAAATTATCCAGAAAACTCTAAAAATATTTACTTTTCATGCTTGTGTGATGAAAATGTTTGAAGAGAAGTGGACTAATTGAAACATGTCTGATTAAGAGGAGCTGGAACTCTTCAATATGCACAAACTTCAGTCATTAGGGTTGAATCGAATGCATAGATCAGTAGACTTGTAGACTTGGTTGTATCAAAAACTATATTATATATCATTATATTTATGTCATTTCTTGTAGGCATTTCATTGCTGTTAGTTTGCTTTGATTATGTTTTCAAGCTGATAACTTTGTTATTAACAGTGTCATTGTGGAAATTAAATTATCTTCAGGCGTCCTTGTACGGGTAAAAGACGCATTAGCACTTCATGCCAATACTTTTTCTTTATTGGTACAACTGTCAAACAATCAAGGGAATTGGAATAGTTAAGTCTTATTTATTTGCGCATTCTTGGGGGCCTGGTACCACGTTAATATAGAACCTTACCGATTACGCCTTTGCTTTGTGCCTCTAACGATTGTTTTCATATGCGAACAAGTTTGTCCGCGTTGAAGAACAGTCGAGATCTTTCTTTTCTCATCTGAGTCAATATTGGTTTAACACAACCGGTATAGTCTTTGGGCGCTTTCAGGCCCGACCGTGATGTTCTTTTAGAAGACGTTTATGCGTCCTAATGCTATGACTGCACACGGGATTAGTAGTGACACGTCAGACAGGTGGTTCCAATGGTAGATTTCTATCTTGCCTCGTTTAGAGTATTGTTGAGCCTATGTATTGGTCTGTTAACAGCGTTGTGAAGCAGATATTCATCGCCAAGTGAAACAAAATTACTGTCGACGTTCGTTAAAATCTGCTGTTATCCATTGTTGGTAATTCCGCAATATTTTGGCATCACGTTCTGAATCCATCACCTATATATCATGATAAATCCAAAACACAATCGCCAAAGACGGTTAAGTACCTACTCGGCTAAACGTTGAGTACTTCGAAGTTATGTTTTTTTATATCTCTGATGATCAAAGACACGGATAATGTATGTACCAAAATTTATATAACAGAGTCTTTCTTTTTTTGAGCGTATAATGGTGTTGGTATACCATGACGACGCTGGTTATTTAAAAATGTTGTTTTGTTTTTGTTTTTATGGTTTAACGCCATTTTTCAGCACAATATATAGGCTATACATGGCGGCCAGTATTAGTGGTGGAGGAAGAAACCGGAAAAACCCAGAAAGAACCACCGACCCACGAGAAGCTGCTGGCAAGCTTTCTCACTTAACTACATTAGCCGAATCTTAGACTCGAACCCACGCAGACAGAGGTGAGATGGCAGTGGTCCGTAAGGGACACACTCGGCCACTCGGGGCCCCTAAAAATGTTGTAATTTTACCTTGAGTTCCAGTTACGATAAAAAAAAAAGTATGATCCGGACTCGCACAACTTTAAGCTGTAGAGTTTAGGTTTATTAAAGCTGTGAAATGGAAAACAAGTCGGTCATTTACTATTCTGTCCATTTGTTCCAGTTTCTTCGGTTAATATTCCGCTAACTGGCCTCCGTGAGTTTTCAACACGCATTGGCCAGGGTATGGTTGATAGCACCTGGCCAGCCTTTACATCTACATTTTGTGTTTATCCCTGTATTGGCAGCAATACCGTAGTCTTTGATAGAAGTAACATACAGACATGCCAGAATATCTGATTTCCTGATTTTCACTTTTTTTTCGGCCAGGTTTTAATGATGGTGCATTTCGGTTTTAAACAACATTGATGATGTCCGCGTTCGACGTTTTATGTTTCCAGCTTGATATTGGAAAATCATAAGTTTGCCAGGGTCGACGTCAAGAAAAACCCAGCTGGTCACCTCAGTTAAATCGACTTTGCTGGCAAACCTGGTCAGATCATCGATGACACGTCGGGTCGCTGAGCTGTCTCATCTGTAAATGCCAACATGTATTTCTTATGCTATCCAGTCTAGTTTCCAAGTGGTAATGCAAAGTCAATAAGTGCTTGTGGGGTTGGTCTTAAGGACTCTTGCTTCCGGCGAGTGTATGCAGTGCTTTAACAATGAGATTTTGAAATATAGGGCCATCAATTAGAATTCAACTGACACCCCATATTAAAAAATCAACAACCTCACGTGGCAGTGCAATCCCGTATACTATAAAATAAAAAACACTAAAAATGTCGAGGAATATCGTCGTATAGAGAAGTTGTTGTTGTTGCTGATGTGTTTAGCGCCATTTTTCAGCACACGATATGCTATACATGGCGGTCAGTATTAATGGTGGAGGAAGAACGTGGGGAAAACCCCCGAAAAGAACCACCGACCCACGAGAAGCTACTGGCAAGCTTTCTCACATACCCACATTGGTCGAATCTGAGACTCGAACCCACGCAGACAGAGGTGAGATGGCAGTGATCCGTAACGGAGAGCACTTTAGACCACACGGCCACTCGGGGCCCCCGTGTGGAGAAGTCAGGCGAGAAAATGGTTTAACTAGACTATCAATAGATGAATGATGAATCAGAAATCTTAACTCGATCAAAATCACAATGGTAGTGCGAATTCGCCCAGTTTTTGACAGACACATTAGTGACCATTCCTCATTCTTCTAAGACCTAACAGTGAGTCCATATGACACAGATGCCCTCGCCAATGAAACAATTGAAGGCAACGTCGTAAGTTGAACAGGGGCCATATATATATGATCGAATTATACCTATGTCTATACATATGTCTTTACAATAAGCGGAAGTTCAGGTGGTTTAGCCTAGGTCCGATACACGCTAGTGTTTTTTTTTTTTGAAAATCAGTTAACTAACATTTCCTCGGCATGATATCCCCAGCAATGTGATGATGACATCCATGGGTCATCCGATTTCAGTCGAAAGCTGCAAGACAAGATTTGTAAACATTAGAAGGCAACACAACGCTATGTCGTGTACAGTATGTGATCCTTATGTGATAACGTTATTCTCATTTTGCGTGTAGTATGATGCAGTACTCGGCCTAGCATTTACAACTATTTTTTCTATCTTTAAAGAGATAGAAGAGATCAATATTCACCCAAATCTTAATTTTATCTAATGTAGGCAGTTTCTTCTCAGATCTGCTTAAAAGAGTGGGGTTGTCTCTCTTCATTCCAACGTGAATCGAACTGTCTACCTCGTCCGAATGTTGTTATTAGATTAGTCATTAACGGAATTGTCTAATGGAATTAAGAGCGACTTCGGTGACTGAATTAAGATAAGAGGTGCTACCTATTAATTCTAAACCGAATATTTAAAGGTCGTTTAAACATAACGTCGTGCTGAATTTAAGGAATGGTTTATGTCTGGTAGCTTCCTATTAACAAATCCAAACTTGATTGGATTGGAAGAAAGGTGAAATTTATGGAAATACGGCGGAATTGGGGCTAGAAAAGTGTCTCAAAAACCAACTAAACATTTGAAAGGTAAAGCTTTCCAATAAATGTGGTTATGAATAATCCAATAACTCTCTCAGAAGTTAGAATAAGCGGGATCAAAATTAAAAAGATGAGATTAGACCAGCTGGGACGAACGGACATGGAGTATTTATATCCAACCTGTAGAACAAAGGTAAGCGCATCAAACTGAGAAAACGTGCAATCCATAGGCAAGTTCCTTTAAAACTCGCCGCTGACACAGGATAAATCGTTTTAAACGTTAAGAGTGTGAGTTTCAGGTATAATTTTTTTTTATTTTAAATTACGTTCACTTGACAAAGTAGTTTTGAACGTGACAATAGGCCATAACCTTTCTATTACCAGTAAAAGATTGAAATCGTCAATTTTACAGTGCTGTAAATTCTAATTTTGGTACTGAAATACTCATGAATTCTTGCACGTATCGTTACGAAATCTTTACTTATAACAATTTGGTATACCTGTTATCTGGTATACATGCCAATATTACTAAATTAAGTAAATTGTAATTATTTTTTAAAATGTAGTGTCTTTCGTCCTATATTTTATGTCTTCTTTGTAAGATTAATTAGCTGTGTCAAAATGGGTAAATGTCGCAATTGTGAGTGAATCGAAATATTTATCAAGATATGTTTAAAAAGTAAGGACACTTATTCAGTTACACCGTACTTGCCAAAAATATTAATTTAGAAAGCAAATATTGCTTCATTGGAATAGTTTTCAAGTGAGCTTGGCATAATGTTTGCCTTGAAGGAAACTCTATGCCAAATTCGACTTGCGTGCCTCTCTTACACCCTGCAATTAACTTGTAAAGGAACGTAGTTACCTAAAGACAAACGCCAGAACTAATGATATTATCTGTACACGTACACAGTGGACCGTTTCTTGCTTGACCTTTTTTCGTTTGTAAGTGTTAGACATAGGTATATAGAGTGTTATCACCAGGTATTGGGTACTGGTTCAAGTCGGTTAACTATATAATACAGGGACATGTAAACACCATTCCAAGGTAGCATGACACAACGTTAGCTACGACTATTAGAAAGAGCGAGCATTTCAGATCTTGCAGTTGTTTTTAAAAGAAAAAACATTCGATTGTTAGGAAATACCAGGGAGTTATTTTATTTTTTCGGCATTAGAGATTTATATTCGGACCAAGAAGCGAACAAGGAATTAGTTTAAAATATATTGTTTTAATAATATATCATTCTAGCATCTAAGGTAAGAACCTTTTAATTACCTAGAAGTGTCTGTCTGTCTGTATGTATACAGAAAGTTAGTAAGACAGACAGAAAGACAGACAGAGAAAGAGAACTTACATCATCAATCATTTTATCGACTCGCTTGATACGCGGTTTATCTACAAATTTGTGATAGTTCTATGTCAACAGAAGGTTTTAATTTAATCTATTTATCAACATTAAACATGCAAAATAGCTGAATCATTGGTCTGTTGTGACGTAAATCTCCTGCATTGTTTGATGATTCAGTCATGCATTTCAAGCCTGTTATTTATCAAACTAAAAATGTCCAAAACACAATATGTTACTATTTCATCGTGCATTTTTAACGCAAATCTTATCTTAGTAAATCTTGTATTTCAGGTTGAAAAGCCGTAATATCTCTCGTATTTCAACCCTCCAAGTTTTAGTCTATGAAAATTACATTTTGCATGTAAAGTAATTTTTCGTACAGAGTAATTGTTTCTTACTCTAACTTTCCTAATGTTCGTACTCCAAGAATTAGGCACAGTTAGTTTGGTAATTACAACTCATATACTAATGTTTGCATATAATTATTCATAAATAAGACACAATATAAAGTATAGGAAAAATTACATGCATTATAGCAAATTTTTTTTTGGGTAGAACTGTCTGACCTTCAAAACACATCTGATTTGTTTTGAGCTTCTGCTATGTTAAAGTGTGATTATCTTTTTATTATACATTTTAAATTTTTTGAATTGCTGATTAAGATTTTAAAAGTAATCCTCGCTGTTACATATGTTACGTTTTGCCAATCACTATCTTTTACAATATGACAAAGGCCTGCTCTCTTACTTTTAACCAGTAATAATAATAATGATTAATGCTACTGCTACTATATACTACTACTACTACCACTACTACTACTACTACTACTACTAATAATAATAATAATAGAAACAAAAGAAAAAAGAAGATATCATCTAACAATGCAATGCCAAAACTGCAAAGAGCGATCAAACAACTCAGCGTTGTTAATTAAATGTAGCGATATTTGCAAATCATGGTTCGTATCCCGTTCTGTAGGTACCATCAGTCATCTAGGAATTAGGAGCTGTTGTGATATATTTTGACATTATTTGTATATATACATAAAAGAGACTAAAGAAATGGTCATCCTTCAAGGACGTTTATAATTCCTCACTTTGGTGCCGTTATACCATCCGGTAACCATCATTGATGCTATGTGGGGTTGGGTGGGGTTAAATATAGGAAGCAAATAACTGAATTATTTGTAAATCTTTTGACAAACACGTATGGTGATTTGCTAACTATTTATTCAATTAATATAAGCACTAAGCTGATATTTTTACGACGACCACCACGACGACTATTTCTATTTAAATGGCATAATTATACGTCGAGGCTGTCATTTCCCTAGGATGTGTCGGCATCTGTTTTCAAGACATATAACAGCTGCAATTAAACTGAATTAATTTGAATGGGACCCCTACATGTTAACATATGCTTGGTGCATGAACTTTTCTTGGTGGTCCGCTTACATTTAAAAATGGCTCATTGTTTTTCTTTAACAGGAAGCAGATAGTTGTCTTACATAAGGGTCCACTTTTCTGAGTTAGGGAGATACTTGCTAATAATAACATTATCGCAACTTTTGTATATAAGAGTCCGTATATCACACTTTTTACAAACGTATTGTTATGGTTCTGTATTCGATGTGACTTGTAAGCTTTAATGGTTAAATATTCAGTATGGCTTGTAAGTTTGACTGGTTGTATTTTCAGTATAACTTGTAAGTTTGACTGGTTGTATATTCAGAATGGCTTGTAAGTCTGACTGGTTGTATATTCAGTATAACTTGTAAGTTTGACTGGTTGTATATTCAGAATGGCTTGTAAGTTTGACTGGTTGTATTTTCAGCATAACTTGTAAGTTTGACTGGTTGTATATTCAGTATGGCTTGTAAGTTTGACTAGTTGTATATTCAGAATGGCTTGTAAGTTTGACTAGTTGTATATTCAGAATGGCTTGTAAGTTTGACTGGTTGTATATTCAGAATGGCTTGTAAGTTTGACTGGTTGTATATTCAGTATAACTTGTAAGTTTGACTGGTTGTATATTCAGTATAACTTGTAAGTTTGACTAGTTGTATATTCAGTATAATTTGTAAGTTTTACTGGTAGTATATATCAGTATGACTTGTAAGTTTGACTGGTAGTATATACCAGCTTGGCTTATAAGTTTGACTTGTCGTATATATCAGTTTGGCTTATAAGTTTGACTAGTTGTATATTCAGAATGGCTTGTAAGTTTAACTTGTAGTATATATCAGTATGGCTTGTAAGTTTGACTGGTCGTATATATCAGTTTGGCTTATAAGTTTGATTGGTTGTATATTTAGAATGGCTTGTAAGTTTGATTGGTAGTATATATCAGTTTGGCTTATAAGTTTGATTGGTTGTATATTCAGAATGGCTTGTAAGTTTAAACTGGTTGTATATTCAGTATGGCTTGTAAGTTTGACTGGTTGTATATTCAGAATGGCTTGTAAGTTTAAACTGGTTGTATATTCAGTATGGCTTGTAAGTTTGACTGGTTGTATATTCAGAATGGCTTGTAAGTTTAAACTGGTTGTATATTCAGTATGGCTTGTAAGTTTAACTGGTTGTATATTCAGTATGGCTTGTAAGTTTAACTGGTTGTATATTCAGTATGGCTTGTAAGTTTAACTGGTTGTATATTCAGTATGGCTTGTAAGTTTAAACTGGTTGTATATTCAGTATGGCTTGTAAGTTTAACTGGTTGTATATTCAGTATGGCTTGTAAGTTTAACTGGTTGTATATTCAGTATGGCTTGTAAGTTTAAACTGGTTGTATATTCAGTATGGCTTGTAAGTTTAAACTGGTTATGTATTCAGCATGGCTTCGAAGTTTGACTGGTTATATAATCAGTATGGCTTCTAAGTTTGACGGGTTATGAATTCAGCATGTCTTGTATGTTCAATTGTTTGTATATTCAGTGTGACTTACAAGATTGACATCTTATCAATTCAAAACGTTTGGTCTCATGGCAGTGCATTAGTGTACGTGCATTATAGTGGGGTTTGGGGTCAGCTTTCTACGCAGTATTATATATTAATACACTACCCTTCCGCCCAGTAAATATGAACCTTTTGCGAAAGATATTATTTATTGTATAAGTATTGTAGAGAAATATCTGAGCATTAATTATTGTTAGAGTTTTATTCGTATATTTTTTAAAAAAGATTTTTAGTGTCACAAATATACTTCATGATTTTTAGATACTATTTCATAATATTTAACCTTGGACTTGCACATACACACACAGAAGTCCCTGATTTAACCTGGGTCTTATACATACACACGTAAAAGTCCCTGATTTTACATACACACGTTGAAATTCTTGATTTAAGCAGGGTCTTATATATACACAGGTAGAAGTCCCAGATGTAACCAGGGACTTATACATAAACACGTAAAAGTTTCTTATTTCATCAAAAGCAACGAAAATACATTACATAACTGTAATTATAATCAAGGATTGTGGAGGGTTTTTTGTTCTTTTTTTTTCTTCCCTTACATTTGTCTGACATAAACAAAATATAATTTCATATAATTCGCTAACCCTAGCATTTGTCCATTTTACCCAAAAAATAAACAATCTCCATTTTTTGTGCAAAGATGTGCACGTGTAATTAAGTGTTGATGAATTAATCACTATTACATGACTCTTTGCTGCGGAAACAATCGATTATGCACTTCATGTTCAAATTCACGCTTTAAACGATGACCCGTTTACTTTGCTAAACACAAAGTTCGACATGACAGTAAATAATGAATTCTTTGAATTATTCTGTTGGCTTTGCGATTTTGTTATTCCTTAGGTGAGTCGCGTACAGTAATGACTAGTGGGATCTTAGTACACGCACATACACACACATACTCTCTCTCTCTCTCTCTCTCTCTCTCTCTCTCTCTCTCTCTCTCTCTCTCTCTCTCTCTCTCGTCAACACCTTGTAGTAAAGATCATTAACTCTCATACGCCAAAAATCATTTTAAAAAAGAAAGGAAAATAAAAAATCGTCGTAATGGAGTTCGTGAATGAGGAAATTTTTAAGAAGGTTAAGGCACTTTTAGTATCCGTTTACTTCCTGCCGTATTATAATAAAATATCTTATTACGTATTTTACCCAAAAATGTATAAAGTATAAAATATTGGACAAATAAAGAACCCTTAAAATTCGGCGACATCTTGTAGTGCACCAATTGTTCCAGCAGTTTTGCTTCGTAGGAAATGTATCAGTCAAGGGTTAATGAGGTGGGAGAAAAAAAAGTGGTCATGATTTTATGCTCAAGTTAATTTTTTTAAAAAGATTTTTTTATGAAAATGAAATACTGTAGCTCAGTGTCTTGACTGCAGACGATACATAGCATTCTTTGCAGCCTTTGTGCAGCATTAAGTATAGAGTCCTAATTCAAAAGATGTGCACAAAAAGCGAGAGCCCTAATTCAAAAGGTGTACACAAAAACGAGAGTCCTAATTCAAAAGGTGTACACAAAAAGCGAGAGTCCTAATTCAAAAGGTGTACACAAAAACGAGAGTCCTAATTCAAAAGGTGTACACAAAAAGCGAGAGTCCTAATTCAAAAGGTGTACACAAAAAGCGAGAGTCCTAATTCAAAAGGTGTACACAAAAAGCGCACTTTGTGCAGTGACATAATTGAGGTGTAACTGCCTATACTCCAAACCATTTTCACTTACTCATCGTAAATATTAGATTGTTCTAGACCAAATCCCTTACGAGCCCCGAAGCTAAACTCTATTTTTCAAGATCAATCGTTGGGACAAGATCCAAATCTATTTAAGCTTGTTGATTACAATTGTTTTAAAGACCTTATTAATAACGTACCGCCTGTTATGCATGTCTGTCACGTGAAATGTCTACCCTGGTTTCACCATAACTTGTACAAATATGTTTTAAGCATGTGAAATGTCTACCCTGGTTTCACCATAACTTGTACCAATATGTTTTAAGCATGTGAAATGTCTACCCTGGTTTCACCATAACTTGTTCAGTTATGTTTTATGCATGTGAAATGTCTACCCTGGTTTCACCATAACTTATACAATTATATTTAATGCATGTGAAATGTCTACCTTGGTTTCACCATAACTTGTTCAGTTATGTTTTATGCATGTGAAATGTCTACCTTGGTTTCACCATAACTTATACAATTATGTTTAATGCATGTGAAATGTCTACCTTGGTTTCACCATAACTTGTTCAGTTATGTTTTATGCATGTGAAATGTCTACCTTGGTTTCACCATAACTTATACAATTATGTTTAATGCATGTGAAATGTCTACCTTGGTTTCACCATAACTTGTTCAGTTATGTTTTATGCATGTGAAATGTCTACCCTGGTTTCACCATAACTTGTACAATTATGTTTAATGCATGTGAAATGTCTACCTTGGTTTCACCATAACTTGTTCAGTTATGTTTTATGCATGTGAAATGTCTACCCTGGTTTCACCATAACTTGTACAATTATGTTTAATGCTTACACATCTAAGTAAATAAAATTGCTATTCAGGTGCCTTTGATGTAGATCAAGATAGTTCAAGTTGCCTGGCAAATAATAAAAAATGTTTTAAGATACTTCTATATGGGGGACGTTTTATCGTTGCTGAATATGTTGCATTTCTTTTCAATACACGATAGTGCTAAAAGAGACCTCCTCAGTGTTTAAGACCAAGTCAAGATTACGGACTGGCACCTATATATGTATGTATCGAACGTTCTTGTATCGTGTAATTTAATTGTTGATACATTTTGCAAACACTTAAGACCTGAAGTGGGACAACTTGAAAATACCTCTCTTGCTCCCGTCTCTCCTAGTTATCGGTATTTCTATTTATCAGGATCTCTATCTCTCTCTCTCTCTCTCTCTCTCTCTCTCTCTCTCACACACACACACACACACATCCATAGGCTACATTATGCCAATTTATACAGGTGCCAACAAGGAGGCAATACAATATATTTTCATTTTACAAATGCAGATTTAATAACGTCTAGAATCATTTTTGATTACTTATCGCGGCCACAAAGTAATGTTGATTTTTCTGAAGATGGAGGAATCAAAGAAATGTACAAGCCAGGGTGCCTGTATAGTCAATGAAAGGTCGCTATTTTAAAGTAATGATAATTTAACCGTCCCTGATAGAGGAGTCAAAGAAATTTACAAGCCAGGGTGTCTGTATTGCCATTGAAATGTCACAATCAACTATCCAGAACTTAACCTCTTTCCCTGAATGTCGTAAAATCAATCACTGATAAATTCAACAGACCTAAATTTAAATGCATAATAATAAAGTCAGCCACTTTCTAAATTTGTTTTTTTGTTTAGTGTAATTTTGAAATACCTCATTTATTATCCTTGCAAACTAATACTAATAGTCGAATTTATTATTTTAACTCAATGATATTTTAGGTACACGTCATTTCTTTTATCTTTTACAGGTAGAAAGCCATAAGAATGCAGGTATGTCATCACATATTATTTTTTTTGAAGATAAATATTATATTCTTTCCTATCTTTTGCATATTATTTCCCTCTTCCCCATTCCCATTCCACCTCACATCTCGCTTATAGACTACTATGAAAGGTGCTCGATCCTTTATATTGAAAAAAAAATACATCGCTATTGATGTTTGTTTGATTGTATTATTGTTTGTTTGAAAATATAGAAGTTATAAACTGCACATGTGTTACCAGAAATATGCATAACACGTACTTAATTGTTTCGTTGATGCCATGCATTGTTTAAATCCAGTTTAAGACATAGCTGCTATTTCGTTCAATGTACTAGTTAAACATTTTTAAATCGCGTCTACTTTGTCATTTTTCCATGTACTAGTTCAAGATTAAGACGCGTCCACTGTCATTTTTCCATGTACTAGTTCAAGATTAAGACGCGTCCACTGTGTTGTGTTTCCATGCACCAATTCCAGGATAACATACGGCCGATGTGTCGTTTTTCCATGCACTAATTCCAGATTAAGACGCGTCCACTGTCATTTTGTATGTACTAGTTCCAGATTAGGACGCGTCCGCCGTGTCGTTTTTCCATGCGTGTGCTGAAAGACTAAGAAAACCTCTTACTAATTATCATTTCACAGTGAAAGAATCGTTTTTTGATACATCATTCTAAAACATTTCATAAATGAAATACTTGGTGCAAAGGGATCCTTCTTTAATATATCGATTTGTTATAAAAAAAATACGTCAGTCGTAAAGGATCATTTGTCAAAACGTTGTCCTTGCTTACATTATTAAAAGGAAGAAAATAATGAAACCGTCTTGCGTGTATGTTTTTCTGACAAATTGTATACAATGCAAAGATCTCGTCAATGGTTTGGTAATCAGAAGACAGAACAGTTGAGAGAGAGAGAGAGAGAGAGAGAGAGAGAGAGAGAGAGAGAGAGAGAGAGAGAGAGAGAGAGAGAGAGAGAGAGGGGGAGAGAGAAATGGATGGAGGTGATGAACGCACAACACAAATATCGATCAATTGTGTAAACCTCTAGATGTGTCAGCAATTCTAAATAACAAATCGGATTGCGATCGATTAAGCAAAGACGGATAGTTACTTAATTGTCTGAGTACCTTATGTCATATATAGCACGTACAGTGGATTCCAATTCAGAATTTGCAGTGGCAATTTAGTATAATTAACGAGTAAATTTGTACCCACTCACACAACAATGGAAACAGCCCTTCTTTCTCAGGTAAACAAAAATATAATTTTAACTGAGCAATTATGTTAATATATATTTAGCATAATTTTCATGAAAGAAGACATTCCATAACTTTTGCCAGAACAATAATAATAACAGGAGCCAAATATATCGGCTTTCTTGTTGTAAATAAAAGTTGTCTTGCTTGTGATTAAGTAATTTTCGTTGGCATGCATAAAGCAAGGTGTTTTTTTTTTGTGTGTTCACAATTTAATTATATATTATTTTATAAAGAACAATCCTATTTCTTCAAATCGATGTGCCGTCTTTAACCAAACAAGTGTGGGGTGGATGGGGTAGGGGTGTGAACGTTGTACAAAACGTCTTCTAAGTGCTTTTTTAATTGTATTAGTTCTTTAGACATAACATATATAAATTAAAGACTCTTAAGATTTTACTATGTTTCTGTTTGGTTATTTACTTGTACCTGGACCTATATGATAACAATTTTCCATTTTACTGGTTGCCTATTTGGTACGTTTACCCTTTGTATGGGTTGTCATTAATTGGGTTTCGAAAATTTCAAATGTGATAACTAAAATTAACCACGAATCCTTTGAATGTTAAAATTTCAGGTCAGTTCGAGAGATTAATTAGATAAGTAATCACATCGTTTCCTTTCACTATTTAATTTGTAAGAGGAAAAAAAAGCAACTAGTAAGTATGCGATCAAGTACAAGTTATTATAACTTATCAATAGTTTTCGTGAATAAAGACAAATTATTCTTTGATTGCGGAAGATATTTTTTTGTGATGGTGCTATTCACGTATGGTACAACGTTGGTATCTTTTGTCTGAGTAAGTTTTAATGACTGCTTTTGAGGTCATATCATCTGGACAAATGCGTCAACGTGAATCAGACGAATTAAGGTCATCTGGATAAGTTGTAACAATATCTAGTGAATAATGAGTGGGCAGAGAGTATAGGAAACGTCTGTTTGCCATACAAAGATGGTTATCAAAATAAAAGATATGAACCAATAGTGCAAGTAAAAGTTAAAATCAGTAATTTTGTGTACAAAGCGGTTGTCCTTGAATTTCAGCAATCAATCAATATGGATGACAAATTATGGTAAAAGCCATGGATCGCATTTACTTATCTTAAATTAAATATAAATTGTTGTTTTAAAATTTAGTACTAGTTTTGTTTAACCAAAGTCTATTCAATCATGATTATTGAATATTCTGTACCTTAACTGTCATCAAGAAACTTGCAGATGAAAGATTATCGCTCCATATCGACTTCATTGATGATGGACAGGAACTAAACTGGGTAAAGAAAAGAAAACACATCGAGTCTAATCTTTGCAATATAAGGTAGTACGAATTATTTATGAACATGCGTAGCTTTCACTGTGACATCACAGCGCGCTACATTCAACCCGGATTGTACTGGATAACACCTTTAGGTTGATCTCGTCCAAAATATATCAATTTAGAATATACTGGAATATGTCATTGTAATATAAGATGTCCAACGTATCAATTGAGAATAAATTAGAATGTATCATTTAACAGATTTACAGCGTATCAATTTAGAATAGATTGCAATTTATCATTTAATGTAAGATGTACAGCGTACGTTGAAGTGTATCATTGTACTTCCTTGTGGATCTATTATATTTGCACGTGGTCAGATGTTACGCAAAGAAATATTTTTGATGTCAATGCATTTGAGCATACACACAAGCTCATTTGATATATGGGAGGGGGGAGGGCATATGATAGCGCCCCAAACAACAGCCGTTGCGGTCACTGTCCTCTTATACAGTAGTAGGGGCCCCGAGTGGCTGAGTGTTCTAAATGCCCACGTTATGAATCAATGTCATCTCACCTCTATCATTTATACTGGCCGCCATGTATAACCTATTTGTGCTGAAAATTAAACCTTATAACAATGACAATAAGGTACAGTAGTAATTAAATGTTTAGCACCAATATAAATAAAAAAGATGATTAAGAAGATCTCAAGATTCTTGGACTCCCTAACATGGAGCCATCTTTGGCGGCCTGATTGCTATTCTTGCCCAAATGAAAAATTGTCAGGCTTTTCTTAGGATGCTTGCCCGTACACTAGAGCAGATCCATACACATGGTCTATTAACACTCGCTTATCCGCCATATTTGCTCCTGTCCATTCCAGCTTCAGAGCTACTATGAGTTCTCAACCCGAGACAAGGTTCTTGACGACAAAGAAACATTGTTCTCTTATCAAGATCATGACCCTTGTATCAATATCATTGTTATCGCGTCTCACCGAAAGACATATTGTTGTTATGCGAGTATACTTAGGAACATCGAAGAACATGTACTTGGGTACGGGTAATACAACAGGTAGCATTTGAAAGGCATGCTTTGAATATAGAAGAGAATGACTAGACGCGATTCAAGTTAATTAAGTACTGTATAACCTTTACCCCCCCCCCCCCCCACACACACACATTGTTTATCGGTTAGAGGAGGATGAGTCGGCACCGATTGAGGTTCCTTGTCTTTCCAGCATTTGTGATATGCGGCCAGAAGAGAGTGCTTTTATTTAATTATTCAAGCAGGTAACTGAAAGACAGATTTTGAGTAGACATGACTCAAGTGTATTGAATTCTGCTTGATCTTGATAAGGTCAACAAAAGTAAACTCGTAACAATGGCAGCACACCATAGTCCAAGACGTAACACCCTAAATTTGGATGAAACAAGTTTTAATACAAAACTTAATCAACCACGTCTTTAAAGTTATAGAGGTCACGTCCTGGAATAGTTTTATTGATTATAGATTATGTACTATCCGTTTATACTTTTAAAGCAAGATTATGTATACCGGTAATTTGGTCTGCTAATTTCTCTAAATTCAATGCTTTTTGCGATCAATTATCAACTTGACAAAAATCTGTCATATAAAATTACACTGTGATTTAAAAGCTTACTAATAACTTTTTATTTACATCGACATTGTAAATATTTGGCAGCAAAATCTAATTGAACTATGTTTCACCTTGGTATGAATTTAAAACAGTAATATGCCCACTGTGTACCACGTTGGGATCTGTACTCTGACTTTTGTACCATGTCAAGCTGTACCTAAAAATTTGTACCAGGTCAGGCCGTACCTAAGAGTCAGGCCGTACCTAAGAAGATGGGGACATTCAATACCAACGCCATGCATTTCCATGCAGAATGTGCCATTCAAAAGTATTCTGTGATGTCGCCAAGTAGCAATATTTAACTCGACCTTAGATCACGGTTTTGGGAAGTTTTTCCCATGATTAATTGCTATTTGAAGTCATTAATAATAATACGCATTTTTAAACTTTTTTTTTATTGGCATTATGCCAAACATTTTCAGCACTAGGAAACTTCTGTAATATAGTATCACTTTTCGGGATTTCACTCACCACTGCGTTATGACAATGGACTGTTCTATACTAAGAAACCAACAGTAATTAGCTAATTGATATCCAAATTTTATAATGGACTTTAAAAGAACAACATCTTTAATTTAGTGGCAAATCTGATGTTGAAACAGTTTCCGGTTTTAGGAAGTTGTATTCTAGTTTCAATCATTGTAAATTTGTAAAATCTAACTTGTGTCTGACAAAATTAGCAAATATTGGTACAATCTGATAACACGCCTGGCTGAAAAATAATATATGATTTTCGGGGTTAGTGGTTGGTGCTCTGCCAAATATTGTCCTATCTTCAAAATCAAGCATTAGAATATTTCTTTGACGAAATTTGTTATCTCATGATCGTACTAGTCTTTGTTTTAGATAGAATAGCGTACTAGTCTTTGTTTTAGATAGAATATTCTGTTGTTAACAACCAAGCAATGCGATCAGATAATGTGTTATGAACATTATAATATAGAATTGTATTAATGACATATTAATATGTATGTCTATGTGTGCGTGCGTGCGTGCGTGCGTATGTATGTATGTATGTATGTATGTATGTATGTATGTATGTATGTATGTATGTATGTATGTATGTATGTGTGTGTGTGTGTGTGTGTGTATGTGTGTATGTATGTATGTATAAACGTGTATATATATGAATGAGTGGATATATAAAACTTCAAAATCAGAGGTCGACTGTGAGGTATATGTCAGCTGAGAGGCAATTAAGTAGCTAGTCACATAGATTGGTAGGTCTAGTTAGGTAAATAGGCAGGTATGTAATTAAGTCAGTATTTGGACTGAAGTAGTGCCCTTAAAACACGCATACAATCTTGTTCTCTCTGTTTCACATCAGGACACAATGTTGAATTTATTAGAACATTTCATTACTAGGACTTAAGTAATTTAATTCGTAGATTATTCTTGGATTATTGATGGATTTGATTTTTAAAACTAAGTTCATTTGTCATTTTCGCAATCTTTTTCCAGGGAAAAATATATTTGTTAAATTTGATAAAGCTTGTCGTTTTGACCTTTTATGTGTTGCTGTTTGTTAGAGCCTAATCACGTAACACCATGCGTAGTAATTGGAAAACGAATAAAATGATGCCCTAATTAGACCATATGTTCTTACACTTATCTGAGACCTTTTCTAAAAACCTAATACAGTAATTGATTTCCGTCATCAGTGGTTGATCCGAAAATATCGTTGGAGTGGTGAGAGGCAATAGATCTGTGGGACCCCGGAAAGCTGTTGCATTTTAAGCGTTTCTAGGGCTTAATTTTAAGCATATAACGGAAAAGCAAACATACTCTATGAAACGTTCCAGTTGTTTCGTGCCCGAATTTTCTTTTTGTTTTGGGTGGGGGCTGGAGGTGGGGGGACCTGTTCCGCCCACCTATTCGTCCAGATCCGCCACTGATCATTTCACTATAGGTATAGCTAGACAAGTTGTACAATACATGTTTCATAACTGACGAACAGAAGAATGAACTGGTTGAAAGCTGGATAAGTTATAAATTGGATTTTTGGAATGCAGAAGGTTATAAATATGTTAAAAATAATGCGTTCATATATCTTACCAAGCAGTGATATAGGGCGATGGCTAGACGTATCCAACGTCTTGCTTGAAGATATATATTAGAGTTTACTAATTTTATGATGCATGTACTTACTTAAAAATAGATATAATAGATATAAAATCTCATTGGCCATATTTCGAAGCATTTTTGATTTATAAATGGATACAGAATGAATTACTCATGACGGTTATATTTTGAGTGCTACAATCAAGTTTATTATCGCACCTTTCAGATAAGTGGCAATTCATGAATATCATTATCTAGCTAGAAATAGATGAAGAAAAAAGTTATTCCACAATCTGTTTTTGTCGATGTCGGTCATATCAATTTTTTTTGGGTAATTTATAGGAAATGAGGCAGCTTTTGGTGTCATTTATCTAAGTATATCTTGACTCTCTGGGATGATTTAGAATTCTTTGTTTTCAGCTTATCCAGAGTTTCGTCAGTATTTCAAAACAGTTTTCTTTAAAATATTGTTAACTGTACTGCATTACCTGTGTTATTTCATATATTTAAAATTTTGATAGCTCATGGCAATCGTTTTAAAGGGTCTGTTTCTAATGATAAGTGCTTATACAATGTATTCATAAAATCAGACTGTACCATTAGTTTTTGATAATATACTAATTGCTTATATAATGTATTCATTTAAACTAGACTGTATCATTCTGTTCTGATAAAATACTAATTGCTTATATAATGTATCCATAAAACCAGACTGTACCATTATGTTTTGATAATATACTAATTGCTTCTAAAATGTATTCATTAAACCAGACTTACCATTATGTTTGGATAATATACTAATTGTTTATATAATGTATGCATTAAAACAGACTATACCATTATGTTTTGATAATATACTAAGTGTTTATATAATGTATGCATTAAAACAGACTATACCATTATGTTTTGACAATTAAACTTTGGAAGGAATAGTGTCAGTTTCATGCTACATGGTCTACAGGTCAAGGATCCAAGTACAGTGTTACAATTGAAGTTTCTGCCATGCTCAATCGGAACCATATGTCTAAGCAAATTGTAATTCGGTCTTTAGTTTAACCATAACAGTATTTTTGTTATAAGATTGGGTTTAAAGGTCCAGTTAGCACTTAGGTCATGACTGGAGAAAAATCGATCTTTTGAATGGATACCACTTTCAAGCGCAGCACATTCAAAGTCAGTTAAAGTGCGCCATTTGCACACGAAAAACGGCTGAAGATTTTCGGCTTTGAAAACAAGACAAATGTATTTATTTTGAAAGAACTATATTTGAAGAATTAGAAAACACAAAAGGTAGCTCTTGAATAACAAATTCACACCAAGAAAAACATGAATATACATGTGGGGGTATTTTGGATGGTGAATTACATTACTTCTTACTACTGTAATCATATCAAATCTATTTTATCGTAAAAAGAATCACAATTGCGTATAAAACACATTTATATGATAGATATATGATTGATTTACCAAATAAAACATTTAAGAAATAATACACTAACCAACTCTAAAACATATCGGTCAACTCATTTATACTTAAACAATAAAAAGGAAAATAGACGCTTTTAAGAAAAAGTGGCTATTTTTCAATGTTGATACCCTTTTATTTTAAAGTCTAAAGACCATTTAATTAAATCTGTGCATTTGTTAACCATTTAAGATAATACTTAACAATTAATATGACTTGAAACTTTACCAAACAGATATTTATTAGACTTTACAGAAGTGGTGCTATTTGTAACGTAGTTCACAAAAGTCCATAAAATATATATCCTTGTTATTTATGTTTAAACTGGAACCATTGTAGAAAAAAAAGAACTTTTGGGTTATGATTATTTTTTGTTACAATGATTTGCAATATCTTTGCAACTATATTAACACATAAAACATAAAATCTTTTAAAATGTTACATTAAATTCCCAACGCGAAGAAATATTCAAAAATCCCAAGTTTCACAAATGAAATTGTGCTGTTCACAACGGTTTGAACAAAGATAAACAATGGGCTATGATCATTTTACACCATTAAATGTTTTGGAACAAATGATTGTGTACTCAATACTGTTATATTGCTTGTATAAAACACAAATGATGCTGTAACGTAATTCACTAACGTTTTACTGCACATGGTCGCTTCAGTATATATCCTGTTGCATGTTCATGATGTACAGTCAAAGTCTGTCAAATAGATTTCTGACCTTCTCAAGGTCTCGTCCTGAGAATTTAAACATATTGCGGGTCTTTCCTTGCTTTATCGGCTCATCCAATGAGCACAATACGTCGGAACTTGGTATCCAAATCTGATCTGGTTTCGCAGGCCATTTGAAAGAGTTTTTTCCAGCCACCATGAAATTAATATTATACTCCTGGTCGTCTTCGTCGTATTCTAAAACTTGTCCAACGTACCACCTGCTTTCATAAATCGCTGCTACGTATGTGTTGACTTGATAAAGTTCATCTGTGTTTATTTTATTGCATTCCATTAGTTCTGTAGCCTGCTGTTCACTTTCATCATGTCCTGTTGTTTGTTCAGCTTCTGAATTTTGGACTATGTTGGTTTCGTTCATCTGATGTACTGTCCATCCATCACATGCTGGTACTGGTTGACCGTCGACGAAACACTTATCACAAAAGCATGACGTATTCCTCACAGCAATGCTGCCTTCTCCAAGTGGAATAACTGCATGTACCTGTATAGTACCCTTCACTTGCTTTCCGACAAGATTCGAGAGTTCTTCATGGGCTTCTGTACATTGAGACTTTGGGACAAATATGTACTTAAATGCGCTATTTTCCTGTGTTTTCCCCCATTGGAAAAAATCATCTGCTGACTGAATTATTGCCGAGTGTCTTTTGACGGCCATATCAGCTAGTCGTTTGGCAGTACCCCCGACCCCGTCACATGGGCCTTTCCCGTGTCCAGCTTCAAAGTATAACCAGGAAGCTTTAATACCGGGAAAGATCGTATCATGATGTACTACTATAGAAAAAATCTGCTTGTTTCTATACTGTGACGTAGGCGAGTCCGTCATATAGTGAACCATTTCAACATTCTGTAATACAGCTTTCACTTCTTTTACAACATGCTTCATGATTGCAAAGACTGTCCATGAAGTGTGAGACAACTCATCAGATACTACTACTAGTGATTTATGCTTTACCTTTACCTCATCTTCTTTATCCTTGGTATAAATTACAACTGGATGCAACGTGACAGCATTCTTATCAAAATATGCTGACTGGATTTCTTCCGCAAACCCGCAAGTATAATTTTCTGCAAAATCTATGTGACATATGGCATGTGTTGTCGGCAGTATGTCTTTCAAACGTCTTGACTGACCGTATTGTTCTTTGACTCTGTGAATATGTTTCCTAAATTCTGTCAGTTCTGATCTCAAAAGTGCAACAAAGTCTGTCTTACTTTTCTCCACTGATACTATTTGCATTCTTTTAAAGAACTTTCCGTTTTTCTCTACGTCTACCCTCTTCCATTCTGAAAACTTGATCTTTTCTTCGCTGATACTTTCTATTCCTTCGACGATTTCTTCGTCTGACCTTTGCTCAACGTAAACATCTGGATTTTCGGAGGTCGGAATGCCCAAACTTTTAAGTGCCTTTAACTTTAAAACCATGTTTTGGTGTCGTTGACATAAACATGTCTTTCTGTTGCTAAATTTGACAACGCTAATATGTTTAGGTCTTATTCTTCTAAATGTTGTCAAGCTTATCTTTGTGTCGCTGTTTTCCGCTAAAAACGTTCTGTGCAAGTTATAAATATAATCATTCAATGTTCTTTTCTGTTGGTGTTCGTCTCCTCTATTGGCATCTTTCTTCCCTGGCAGATATGTGCTGTTATCATCCCTCTCCATAAACAGCCTAACTCTTGTCCTCATTGATTGTCGTTCAGCATTAAGTCGCTGTTTTTTAATGCTCTTTCCTACCCTTGCTTTAAGCAACTGTTTTCTATGTACTTCAAGACTTCGGCTAATCTGCCTGCCCATTCTGTATCGGTGAATAAGTTTACCACATATAACTCCCAATGTTGTTCTTATTTTAGCTTTTCCTTTCAATCTCTGTGCTGCCTCTTCAGTGTCTCCAACTAAACAATTTTGAAAAAGGAGTTTTTGTCGTACTTTCTTTCTTGATCTTGGAGTCATATTGAATTGATTTACTTCCGTAATAGCTCGACTTTTCGGTGTGGTAGTACTAGGAACACCTGTTTCAGTGTCAGTACATGGTTGTGGAGTTCTAATTGTATCTACACGTGATGAAGATTTATTGAGTTTTCTATTCAATCGTTGTACTTTCTTTCTAAGTGTAGCATTTCTTGTGTTTAGTGTCTTAACTTTCATGTCTAAAGTATTTATCTTCTTGTTTGCTCTTGATAGAGATTTATTTGTTCTCCTTTTACGCTTCTTTTCGTTGAAATTCGTTTTGACAAAAAAAGGCTGTCCAGGGGTTGATGTGCTTGGTACTTCCCTATCTGTTGTTGAGTCACATGGTCCAGGTTCTTCGTTAGATCTCATTTCTGTTTCGTTCTGATCTTGCTGGCGGTGCTGTGTGCTTTTTTTCCCTTGACGATATTTTTGCATGCATTGTCGTATCTTCTTCCGTCTTTTAGACAATGATGGATCAGAAAGTTCTGTTGTTGGTACATAATATCGTTTCACTCTTTGTACCTCCCTTTTTAGGTATTCTTCGCCTTCTTTTTCCTTTTTCCTCTCTCTGTATCTTTTTTGCCGTTCAGCATTGCTCATTCTAGTCATCTCCTGAAAGCAGTTAACGAAATATGCAAATCATTAGATGTTGGTGAATTACGTTACACAATAGTGAATTACGTTACACTAAACTGTGTGCCTTCACGTGACGTAAATACAAATGGAATCAATATTCCATGTTCACAGTTCTTCGGTATATTATATATTTTGTCGTTTTATAATGATTTTCGCTGACAATTGATGTTATATACTAAGTGTTCTTCTTGTTAAATAAATGTGTACTTACGATTGATGGTAATGTTTACACCAGAAAATGTTTTAAATGTCTCCCGCTTGGCAACTTCCGTTTTTCAATAAACGCTCGTATGTTAGGCGGTGTCAGAAAATAATGTTTCCAGGTAATTTGTTCCTAGGAAATAGTTTTAAACCATGTTTACTGAATATACCGTAACGTAATTCACTGCAACGTAATTCACGGACATAAGCATTTTCAAATTTATGAGAAATGTTACAACAGCTAAAAACAATGTTTATATGGCAATTATGGTTAACATAAGTGTGTTTATAACTCACAGTGTTTGACGCATATACCATATACTTATTATGAGGTAGGTACCGTAACGTAATTCACAATTAAATGCAAAAAATTAAAAATGGAAATCAAAGACTGGTCTTTAGGACAAAATTATTCCTACACCTTGAAATCATGATTTATAAATATTTCGAAGCATTAATGTACATATTTGTTCTGGTACCATTACTGTATTAATCAAATATGTTTGCAATACGGCTATCATAAAATTGTAACGTAATTCACAGCATTTTATGGGACACAAATAATTTTTTTTTTTTTTTAAATTCCAAATATACTGACATAAAAACAGAGTGTTTGTATAAAAATTCAGACAATTCTCTATCATAGAAGACTTATTTCACTTATTTATTTCGCTACAAATTTTCTTGCCATGTAAATAAATTTAGTACCCCAAATTTGTGACACAATGTTTTTTACTGTGTAGGCTTCAAAATGAGTCCGTGTTGACCAATAAATGAGTCAAACAGAATGTTATTGTTATTTTTTCAACTCGTTATTGCCTAGGGGTTAACTTAAAAGTCAAATTCCCATCAAAAATATACTGTTGGTCATCAAAAAAACGTCTGTGACCCCGATATTTGTAATTGGCGCACTTTAACTGACTTTGAATGAGCACTCTCACTCACCCCGGGAAAATGAGACGTTCATTCCCGTAAGGTCAACTGGCAATTTCTACTTAAAAGCACTTTCAGGTCATTTCTAAAGCGGTATATAATATAAGCTAGATGTATTTGGCAGCCTACAACAAATACAAAAAGGAAATTTTCAAGGGTTTAACTTGACATAACCCAAATGGCTTCGAATTTTTTTCCTTTCAAGATGAGATGGTCTCTCTGGGATAAAGTTAATTTTGTAAAAAAAAAAACTTAATTCATCTACTCTTTTCTTTCTTCTCCAACAGTGTATATTAAAACAAGTAATGACTATTTAGTCATCCGGAAAATTAAAATTAAAAAAATTAAAAATTAAAATTAAATACCGGTTTCTTGGAAGCCATTGATATGAAATGGGTTTCACTGAATGATATTTTCTACGGTTTTGTTGTTCGTCCGTCGAGACGACGAGGACCACTCTAGTAATTTGAGGGTTAGAAGCGCATGTTTCGTTCTATGCGTGCGCAGGTGACTGATGAGACCAATCCTTGTATGGAATGTTCATTTGAATAACAGACAAGGGATGAATTGGACATCTCCAGGAGGGTTGATGGCACGCGCTTTTCTGGCTTGCCTCTATGGTATATAGTAAATGTATACAGAATAAGAGTTAACTACATCAGTATTGGATCAAGGTAATAATTTAACTTCTTTAGTAAACCCATGGAAACGAATTAAAAATTAAATCATATTTAAAAACTCGATAACTTTAAATTTCTAATTGCTCAAGATGAACAGACCTATCCTCCATACTGACCCGGAAGTAATTAATAACTGATCTAAGTCAGTTCAGTTCAGGTCAACGATTCTGATTGACTAGCATATTTGACGAACATGGTGTTTCTGTCAACAAGCTGAACTGAATTGATATGAACTAATATCTATCCATTTATTTTGTAGAAACGATTTATTTTGTCTGTGTGCACGTGTTTGCGCTGCGGCCATTGTAAATGTAATTCTTGTTCATGTGTGTTGTTGACTGGTTATACGATCGTAAATATACAGATTCACGTTTAACCATATGACTAAAACAGTGCTGATTTAAGCCGAGCCATATCTGTTGTCACAAGCGCAAAAAACATACTCCTGTTTGACAAACATAGTTTGAAGTCAGCTAAATATTGTTGTTATAGGCTAAGCACGCGGCCTTCAGATTGTTGCATGTACATAATTTCCTTGACTGTTTATGTAATTGTTTAAATATTGTTATTCAGGGAACAAATACATATAAATATAGGAATGTCAACGAAAATTGGTTGCACAATTAGTCCGTGTTGAAAGCAAACGTTGTACTTGCCCATTTTTCCATTACAATGTTTTGCAATTATTTTACATGTATATGCGGATACAAGATCCACTTATCATACATGCTTTAGTGTTCTTTGCTTACGCATAGCCATTAAAATTCCAGTGATAATGCTATACTGTAAGATGAATGTGACAGCTTCAGTGTATAAAGCTGAATTGAACTGATATGAATCTTACCCACCGATTATCTCAAGGTTCATCGGATGGGCGATGAGTAGGCACCGATTATCTCAAGGTTCATCGGATGGGCGATGAGTAGGCACCGATTATCTCAAGGTTCATCGGATGGGCGATGAGTAGGCACCGATTAATGTTCCTTACCTGTTCAACGTTTGTGATCCGCGGGAAAAAGAGAGTGTTTTTATTTAATTATTCGAACGAGCATTCATAGTATTGACATATTGAAGTAGTAAATGCTTTCTAATTTTCATAGTACCCTAGCAGTAGTATACAACGTTGCGTGTGGACACGGGAATGTTCGCTTGTGAACATAAAACCGATCAAAATTAGCAGCTGCCTCTCTTGGCGCTCAGCATTAAGAGGTTAGTGTTAGGGCTCGTCGGCCTGGCTCAAGTAAAATGTAACTGGGTGAAACATCATGTCTGCAACATGATGACCCAGTGCTAGACATCACTATAAACTGTCACACTGTCGATATCGTAGCGATATGACTGAAACGTTTCTAAAGCTACGTCAAAACTCCAAATCCGACACACATTCTATGTTTTTGTTGTTGTTGAATTTATATGATTTTCTGACAAATATGTATTCTTATGAAGCGCCAATAGTTTCATTTAAAATACCAGATTCTCTGGATGGGATCGAGATAGATAAATCTGAATATATCACAGAATATAATGAATTCACGATATTCGCAAAAAAAAAAATTAAAGACGCTTTTAAATATTATTACCTACGCCATTCCTATCAACACTGTTAATTTATGTCGTCCGATTAGCAGCTCTACTTGCCTTCAAATAAATTAAAAATATAAATAATATCACGGCACATAAACTGATCATTGTTACATGTTTATAGCAGAGTGTCACGTGCATCCTTGGACTCTTGTCCCAGATTTAGCTCCACTGATATCACTTTTATGCGTCTTGCTATTGACTTAATAACGATAATATACATAAAAGCTGTTCTGTTGACCAGCGAAACTAATTCGAACAGGAACTTAACAAACTTCATCGAAACTAGTTGTGAGAAGATACAGTTAGTTTCAAGCAATTTACCATTAACAACCCTCTAAACTAGTTTTCATAAGATACAGTACGTTTCAAGTTATGTACCTATCGTAACCTTCATGTAATGATGTTAACCGGAAGATACAAGGAAACATCGCAAGTAAGACCACCCATCGGACTGGAAAAAATTGTACATTTTTGGATATCTTCTTTTTCGGATGATTAATTTGCTAATGTACCTCATATGATACTAAATAAAAATATTGTGTTTGGGAAGATGTCATTAATGGAAAGTTGTTGCCCTCGATGGTTTAATGTAATTCAAAGAAACTGAAGGCAATGTTTTGATTTTTATGTTGCAGGACCAAAGAGGAGTGTACAACGGGGCCCGAGACAAGGTAAGACAGATAAATATTTACCTTTCCTTATGTAGGTATAGGTAAGTTTACACGTGTGCAAATTCTCTTGACCATAATAATAAATAAATTATTTTGGTGGAGATTGTAAAATTGAAAGAAGGCTTATGCATGGTTTTCCTTGTGCAACTGTTTGTCGTGGCACGATCGAAGAATTTGACGAAGAGGGTTTCAAAGTTGTCTGGTCAATGATGGAATGTTGTATGCTCTGTATTAGTCGTTATTACTGCATGATCGATTATAAAATCGAACATTTAAATGACCAGACTACTTTGTAAAGAATATCAATTTTACATAGGTCCATCCATTCCTTACTCAGCTGATAGCGAGGAAGGTCGCTCTATTTTGGGATCATTGTGGATGACTGGTGTTCGTAATTATGCTAATGGACAGGCGAGCCTGATTTATCTGTACCTAATGTTGAGGAAGGATCCGTGCACCTCTAGCTAATCTAAAATCTTTAATACCGATTCGAGTATAAGACTCCAGTTCAAGCTATTTAACCAGTTGCAGAATATGTGTAACACCTGCGACCTACCTATTCCGGTCAAACCGGTCGATTTTCAAACGTGACGTATAGAATCACCTACCATCAGAGCGATCACGAACCCTGGTTACCCCAGAAACCCTGGAAACACCCGGGCCTCTCCTAGTTCTTGTTGAAACAAATAATTTCTTTAATAAAATTTTAAAGTATTGTTCGGCTCGGGCCCCCTTACGGGCCCGGGCCTCGGGGATATCCCCATTTGTCCCTCCCCTTTGTCGGCCCTGCCTATAAAATGAGTCTTTTCATGAGAGAGAGAGAGAGAGAGAGAGAGAGAGAGAGAGAGAGAGAGAGAGAGAGAACCGCTCCGGTGGCCTAGTGGTTAGAGCGTCCGCCCCGGAAGCGGGAGGTCGTCGGTTCGATCCCCGGCGGAGTCATACCAAAGACTTACAAAAATGGTACTAACAGCTGCCTCGCTTGACGCTCAGCATAAAGAGGTTGGTGTTAGGAATGGTCGGCCTGGTGTCAGGATAATGTGACTGGGTGAGACATCATGCTACATGTCTGCGGCATGATGTCTCAGTGCTAGACATCACTATAAACTGCCTCACTGCAGACATCGTAGCGATATGACTGAAAAATTGTTAAAGCTACGTTAAAAATCCTAATCAAACAAACAAAGAGAGAGAGAGAGAACAATACAGGTATTTTAGCACTACGCGGTGTTCTTCTGTTTGAGAACAGCTGGCGTCAGAAATAAACTGTTTGATTGATGAAAAGAATACAAGTAGTAGTAGTAGTAGTAGTAGTAGTAGAGTAACATATACAAATAATACATCAAGGTGTTCTACAGTTCCTGCTATTTAAATCTAAGTATTAGACGTTATGAGCAAGTGGGGTCCATATATTGTATGTTGAGGTGAGGAAATGGGTAGAGAAATCTAAGGCTCGTGAGTGTTTTTTTTAAATTTTATCTTCTTCTGCCAATACCGTTTGAGTTGCATACTCTACAATATAACTAGTATCACATGAGCGAATAATGTCTACTTGATTTATTGTATGACCGCGGCTTTCTTTCCAATTTGTATATGATAAACTCTCTTCTTTTTTTTTTACTTATGTCAGGTATGTTTCCCTTATACAGTTCTTAATCTTTATTTTATTAACGCGGAAATGTACTGCTTCTTGATGACATTCTAATATTGGAAGAAAACTGATATCATTTCATAACCTGGAAGAAAACTGATATCGTTTCATCTGCCGAGAGAAAACTGCCATTAATTCATTAGCTGAACGACAAATGCTATTATGTAGTAAGCTGAAGAAAATTTACTTGAAACTACCGAACTTTCTAATACTCAAAACTGAATTTACAGAAAAATAATACATAGCGAAAGAGCTAAATCTAAAAGGAAATAATATATATATATATATATATATATATATATATATATATATATATATATATATATATATATATATATATATATATATATATATATATATATATATATATATATAAGATTTTTTTCTGCGTTAATACCGGATATATTCATTCTGTAGTAACAAAAACATTATATTTTAAAAGTGCTGAAGCCAGGAGTTAAAATATATCGTGTTTGGTACAACATGATTAACTATATCCGGTGTTAAGGTAGGAAAGAACATTTTTTAAAATTATACAACAAAATTGCTCCAGAATCGAAGTTTAAAAGGTTAAACTTACTCTTCGGCATAACACGCTCCCTCCAACCCTCTTTTTGTAAATTCACTTCACTTTCATATGCTGATCATATAAATAAATATACGTGACTGAAGCAAATGATAGGACTGGGTTGGCCTTACCTGTTGTAGTGAATTACATTGTATTCTCCATTTTCCTTATCGGAAAACAATGCAAGTCCGATTCAGCAATGCATCACAGTGGTTTTGGTCTATGGTTAAATAACATGATTCTTAACTGTGGTGAGGCGACAACATATTTATCTGGTTCCAGTTTTTCCCACCTAACAGACATGGGGCAGTTGCTCCGAAAGTATTGTACATTTGGCTAAGTTTACATGTTTCGCAGTCTGTATTTGTTATGTTTATTATAGCCATCATATTTTGCTCCACATATTAGTATGTGTTTTTACCACTCACTTGTTTTGGAATCGAGCGCTGTCGGATTTTTTCTTCTTCTCTGCAATCCAATTCCACTCATCGACCCGCCATCTTGGAGTGTTTGTCCACTCCCCCCCCCCCTTCATCATTCTGCTCTAAATCTTTAGATTTGGACTATACTCATTTTCTTCATCAACGAAATACGCCTGATCATGTGAAAAGGACGCCAGAAGCAGGCTGGTCGTAAAATCAAAGTTATTCTCCCACCTCTTCACCTGCATTAATTACCATGTTGCTTTTCGACAATGCTTTCAACATCTCAAACTCATGGCATGTTAATATCAAAGAATTTAATGCAAATTCCTCATCATTCATTCAATGCGCAATCAGCTGGAACGCCAGAAATACGAATATAAATCTACAATTTTATCATCGACCATACCATCGGTATCTAATTTGACAACTGACGGCTACGGGATCAAGTCATTTCCTCGCCCCTCACAGGGAGGATGGATTGCTGTCATGGCCAAGGACACGTTTTTTTTTTTTTTTTCATGTCTCGCGCTCACATCCGGCTTCAATTTCGAACGTACATCTTTTGAACTCGCTCAGTAAACTCCAACATTAGAAAAGGTTAGTCCATTTCTTTTGTCTCTGTCATCCACCATATAAAATTCAATCGATTCTCTGTTTTTGGAACAATTCCCCGACCTTTTTGAATATTGTACATCCACCAATAGCATCTTAATGATTTTTAGAAGATTTCAACTTCCATTTGTGTCATTTATGTCAAAACTCTTCCACTATATTCAGATCTTCAACTTGGCACATTCTGTCGGCATATCAACGCATAGATGTGGTCACATAATAGATTGGATTGTGTATAGATCTGACGATAATATTTTGAGATCCACTAATGTATCACATAAACTTGCATCAGACCACCTATGCATCAGATGCCAACTCGATCTATCTGTCCCTGACCCACCACCTGTTTACATTTCAAAACTTAACTTCAGCTTGATTAACAGAACTCAACTCACGAACGACATTAGTTTATACCTAACAACTGTACAAAATCCAACTGCTGAACAAACTCCACATTTGTCTGAACTTGTCCTACAACATCGAGTCAGTGAAAAATGTGCTCCATTGTACAGGGGCATAAGCGACAAGTTGTGAGTCGCCAAGAAGGAACGCCGTAAGGCCGAGAGACAGTTGCGGTCGCAGCGTCATACATAGCCTACTGCTTTCATGTTAGAAGAATCATCATCTGCTGCTCGTATTCTTAGTATTAACAGGATACAAATCTCAGTCCTAAGGACAACGTTCATTTGCATATCAGGGTCCAGCAACATTCAAGAGTGTTCTCAAGACACATCTTTTCCATCAGCAAGAATACGTTTGATATTTATTCATATGTCGTTATTTTTTAAAAATTAAACCTGTATTGTAAACTCGTTTTGTGTTATTAGGTTATTTTTGTAAATCCATTTGTACGTTTCATGTTGTATTTTGTGTAATAATTCATATTTTAAAAAAATAGTTTTGTCTGTATGAAACATGGTCTTATGCCTTTATGTGTTAACTTGATATTGTCGGATGCTTAGAACTTTTTGAAAGATCAAGCGTTCGATAAAGTCATTATTATTATTATTATTATTATTATTATTATTATTATTATTCCATGTTTAAGCTGTGGTTTACCAATTTGCCCGGCCCTAATATGTGCGGGGCCCAAGGCAACATGCGGGGCTCATGGCAGCACAGCGATGAGCTGGGCCCCAAGCCACAAATTGATATGTCTAAAAGCACCAGGCCAAAGGCAGTTCGCTTTGCCCTAGGGCCGGGCCTGATTACCAGCGTTTGGAACACAGGAAAGATTTTACGAGAAAGCCATCACTATACCACAATAGACTACACTAAGTTGGTTACCATTATTGCCGATGGGAACCATTCGAAATTATTGACTAGTTTAAAGATTCTCACATAATAAGGATACGTAGTCTATATATTAATTATAAATAAACAATAAAGTATGTAACTGCAGAAGTAAGTGAAAATTAATAACCTAATAAATACATACTGAACTTTTATCATGAAGCGGTTGAATTTGTGCATCCAGTTTTGTTTCGTTACTGTATGAAGTCATTTGAGTAGTTCTCGTGTCATTGTGTTCGAGAGAAAATTTGTATTTGCCGAAACACTTTCAGGATAGCCTGCATACAGGCTTTGATGACGAAATATAAGGATATAGGTCAAGGTTATATGGCATGATTCTTGCACGGTGTCTGGCGACATGTTTTTTTTTTTCTAGAAAAGGGAGAAACGATTTCGTCTTTTTAAATTTTTTTTTATATAAGGGACGATGGTTAGCGTGATATATGCTTTAGGTAATCGAGAGATTATTGTAGTTTCTCACTTAGTGAATATATCTAATAGCAAAATGTTTAAGTTCTCGCCTTACATCTGTCTGTATTTGTGCGTATGTTTTTCCTTGTTCATTTCGATGCAGATTGAAGCACGGATTACGGTTTCCACAACGGTAAATTGGTGTGCATGAATGGATGACGCTATAGATCGTATACTTTTTGTTTTGTTTTTATCAGGGTCAAATGCGAGCCTTCTTTGATAAGAATGATTATCCAAAAGTAAGTATATGCTGATTCGTTATCTCCTCCTCTCCCCCCCCCCCCATCCACCCCAATGTCGTAATCTGCAATTACCCATTAATATACTTATCCTCTAATATATTTGCTTTCTGCTAAACCACTTAAACAACTACTAAAAATAATAACTTTAGATCGGAGTCATGGAGGGGTCAGATTGTTGGACTGCGAGAGTTAGCTACCTTTGTGAGTGACACGTTAGTATCCAGTTCAAGCAAGCAAGTCTAAATTCGTAAAACCGTTAAATAATCATATTCCATTGACATTTCTCTTAGAATTTGTTCTAAATTTCCCTTATACAGTTATAGAACCATATTTTGCTTTGACTCGGAACCATATTGCAGTTTTGGGCTGACATACAGAGAGAGAGAGAGAGAGAGAGAGAGAGAGAGAGAGAGAGAGAGAGAGAGAGAGAGAGAGAGAGAGAGAGAGGGTGGAAGTGGATGAACGCATTAGGTCACGTTTTTTATTTTTGGCCAGCCATCAGGAGCACAACACAAATATCGATCAATTGTGTAAACCTCTAGATGTGTCAGCAATTCTAAATAACAAATCGGATTGCGATCGATTAAGCAAAGACGGATAGTTACTTAATTGTCTGAGTACCTTATGTCATATATAGCACGTACAGTGGATTCCAATTCAGAATTTGCAGTGGCAATTTAGTATAATTAAAGAGTAAATTTGTACCCACTCACACAACAATGGAAACAGCCCTTCTTTCTCAGGTAAACAAAAATATAATTTTAACTGAGCAATTATGTTAATATATATTTAGCATAATTTTCATGAAAGAAGACATTCCATAACTTTTGCCAGAACAATAATAATAACAGAAGCCAAATATATCGGCTTTCTTGTTGTAAATACACTTTTTCTCGCTTGATTTTAAGTAATTTTCCTTAACATGCTTAGCAAGGTGATTTGTTTCTTCACAATTTAATTATATTTTTTATTTATTTATAAAGAACAAGCATTTTCTTCAAATTGATGTGCCGTCTTTAAGCAAACTACTGTCAGGTGGGGAAGGGTAGGGTGTAAACTTTGTACAAAACGTCTTCTGAGTGCTTTTTAAAAAATGTATTAGTTCTTTAGACATAACATTTACAAAATAAAGACTCAAAGATTCGACTATGTTTCTATATGGTTATTTACTTGTACCTGGACCTATTTGATAACAATTGTACATTGTATGGGTTGTCATTAATTAGGTTTCGAAAATTAACCACGAACCCTTTAAATGTTAAATTTTGAGGTCAGTTCGAGAGATTAATTAGACATGTAATCACCTCGTTTCATTTCACTATTTAATTTATGAAAAGAAAACTTACAAAAGTAAGTATGCGATTGAATACAAGTTATTATAAATTATCAAGAGTTTTCGTGAATAAAGACAAATTATTCTTTGATTGCGGAAGATATTTTTTTGTGATGGTGCTATTCACGTATGGTACAACGTTGGTATCTTTTGTCTGAGTCTGTTTTAATGACTGCTTTTGAGGTCATATCATCTGGACAAATGCGTCAACGTGAATCAGAGTAGCATTAAGGTCATCTGGATAAGTTGTAACACTATCTAGTGAATAATGAGTGGGCAGAGAGGATAGGAAACGTCTATTTGGACCAAGTAAATTTCACATTTACCATACAAAGATGGTTACCGAAATTAAAGATATGAACCAATTATGCAAGTAAAAGTTAAAATCAGTTATTTTGGGTACAAAGCGGTTACCCGTGATTTTTAGCAATCAATCAATATGGATGACAAATTATGGTAAAAATCATATAAGTCATGGATCGCATTTACTCATTTTGAATTAAATATAAATTGAGAGATTGCGACAACTTGGAATGTGGGTCGGGCGAGGCAAGTAAAAGATTCGGATACTTTCTCAGGTACTGTGAGACTATTGTAAAAATGCTGCAGAAATTTGAGCGACTTTTGTTTTTTTTCTTCTGAGGAATATAACATTTGGAGATTATCAAAAGATGAAAAGATTCCCAAAGGTATTTAATTTCTACAAAGATCTAACTCTTTTGAATATATATATATATATATATATATATATATATATATATATATATATATATATATATATAACAAACATGGCTAAATGGAAGAACATATGGACACGTAACCATGTGATTTTTAAACACTTTGCCCAAGACTAGTCTAGCCTATCTATCTATCTATCTATCTATCTATCTATCTATCTATCTATCTATCTATCTATCTATCTATCTATCTATCTATCCAATGATTGTTGTGGATATTATTGCTACTGTTGCTTTTATCTTAGACAACCTTGGTCGTCCTCGACATCACCATCATCTCTCTCTCTCTCTCTCTCTCTCTCTCTCTCTCTCTCTCTCACACACACACACACACACACACACACACACACACACTATTTCTATTCTTAAAGGTGAGGTTTTCTAGTTGGGTACTTTGGCCTTTATACTTGCTTATCAACGAAACCCAAAACCATTTTTTAAAATACATTCTGTAAAGTTAAGTTAGACATGATTCGTGCATGTGTCTATTGTTACAACACGAACTCAGAAGACCTTATCGCTGATGTAATCCTTTCATTCTATTGATTTTATTATAGTTGGTTTCAAATTCCATCTCGAATGATATCCAATCTGTATGGATGAATCTAGTAACGTAAACAGCATGAAAACTGGATAAAAATTTGTTCTACGCTGTCTTCATTTATTTCACACATTATTTTGTATCTGTTATACCGATTAGTATATATATATTATTCACCACCGAAAGTTCAATGCAAAGGTAATGTAAATTTTCGGCAAGCAGAGTAGCTTGCCCCAGTAGTCACATGCTTGTTGATTTTGAATTTTTTTTTTAAATGGCAGAGCAATACAAGTAGGTTATTGATTGTCAATAACTCTCAAGCCCATCCCATCCCACTTTCCCGCCAAACAAACACTGAGCATTAATTTGTCTATTTCTAAACGATGTGACTACATTGCAGAACCGCTTTGCCATGTCGCTAGTGCATCTCTATCAAAATGATTTCTGGTTGGTTCCTCAAGCATTAGTGTGGCTTCCCTAGTGTTCTTGTCTTTTCTTTCCCTAAAATGACGGAGCCAATTTCAATAAAACTTTGTAGAAATATTTGTTCGATTGTGCTTAACCAACAGTGTATCTGAGGTGTCTATGCAACGGTGAGGTTTTCCATGGTACTAGAATTTTCAGCTCCTTCTCCAAATTAGTTGAGCCAATTGTTTATATGGTCATGCACTGTATAAGTTGTGATGGATGGATCTCCTAGCAACGGCGAAGCGTCCAATCAACCACCCGGAAAACTGCGTTTCGACTTCTTAGGGAATAATCTATACGTATTTTGTCTGAAGTAGCTTCCTTTAGAAATGGCGTGGCTTCTAAAGTAAACATATGAAGAAAACATCCCCTCGAATGTCCAAATCAATTCTAACTGGAATTGGTTTGAATATTTCTAAACATATGTTCTGTCAAAGTTGTTTCCGGAGTAACTCCCATAGCAACGCAATTGGTTTCATTGTAGCTGGGTGTAAATTCTGACAATACATTCTCGTAAGATGACGTTCAGTCAGGTGAGCGATATCACGACATGTCTTCTTTTTTTTTAAAATTTTATTAAACTCCGCGCGCTGTGTGCTGAATTTCTATTGATACGCTTAATACTTTACGTTGTTTCCTTCCTATCCCGCGTCATAATGCAAAAGGATCACGACATTCCCTGTGATGCCAGTAGTAAATATATGTTAATGTATATTCACAGGGTTGTTAGTCTTCTTTTATTTGTGAATTTGTGTGTGCTTATTATCACTAAAGACATATTATTGAATCCCTCGAAATCGCTTTTAGCGTTCGATAGATACTTTATATTACCTGCTCACAAGATTCCCGACGTTATGGTATTTGAAAGGTATTTTGAAACGTGAGAAATCATAGGGTACAAAGGGTAGACCAATGGTATGATACGGACCACATCCAAAAGATACGACCAATGGCATGATACGGACCACATCCAAAAGATACGACCAATGGCATGATACGGACCACATACAATAGATACGAAGACGAAACTGTACGTTAAGGAAACCATTTGAATTGTTCACAAAAGCTATGATACGGTACACTTTGGTTTGAATGGCAGCGATAATGTATTCCTTCCATAATGGTTAGACTATCAACGAAATGTTAGAAAGCACCAAAACCAAAGAACGTTTAATAAAAGGAAAAAACGGTTCGTATTTGTATTGGTACCAAGACTTATGCAGCATTCTCTTAGAGAAACAGTGCATGTGTGTAAAATCGATTGCAAATGACGTTACAAGTGTTGTAAACGTAATCCGCTTCTACGTCTTCTTAATATTACTCTGCATTTCTATTATATTCGTACTCTCAAAGACTGTGCTTTGTATTCCATTCATACTCTCATAGACTGTGCTTTCCTTTTCCATTCATACTCTCATATATATTATTTTCTATTCCATTCATACTCTCATAGACTGGGCTTTTCTATTCTATTCATACTCTCATAGACTGGGCTTTTCTATTCTATTCATACTCTCATAGACTGTGTTTTTCTATTCCATTCATACTCTCATATTTGGCGTTGAACCTGAAATGAGCTTATTGTATGAACAAATCACAATACGAAATAAATCAACGAAGAGGCATTGATAGGTTTGGAAAACCTCATTACGCTTATAATCAAATTCCAGGTTAAAAAAAACCATCTTTGCCCCCCCCCCTCCACAAATTACATTATCTTATGCGACTGAGACGCACATAAAATATCTGGTTATCAGCTTCTGTCTGTCTGTTTGTTTGTCTGCTTGTTTGCCAGTCTGTTCCATTGTTGAATCAACAGTCATGTTACCATGTTTGCGTTTATTTCTGTATAGTTCATTTGCTCAAAACATATTCCTGCTATTCAAAATGCTTGTTAATTACCCCCAATGGAAATTATGTTTTTCTTCTCTCGTAGGTATTCTTTCTTTTTTTTAAAATTTAATAGCTCATACATTTTCTTTGATTGTAAGGTCTGTTGCACCTAATTAATCTAGTTAAGTCTAAGTGTTTCATATCACTGACTTGTCAATACTTGGCATGCAGATCAATCTACAATGTCAATACACTCTTCAAAGGGGAACTTACCATTTGGGTGTATTAGGATTATCTTAAAAAATATTTGGAAGGATGGTAATATTTATTTTGTTTTTAATTTAACTTGTAAAACAATACCAAAAACACATTCGAACAATTCTCATGATTCACTGAAAAAAATATGTCAATAACTTTTGTATAAAATCTAGTCCTGGCCAGTATTAGCAGTGGTCGATTCAAGTTGCTAACTGCGATGAAAACTCCGGGGTAAATACACACATGCAGCTGTGATGTTTAGAATGAGAGTAAGATACGTTAATCTCTGATTTTAATTTTTTTTTAATAACGCATATTCAATTACTAACAGCGAAGCTCTGTATCAGTCACCGAATAATGCTCTGGCAGAAAAGAGTCTCCATTGTTCGTTTTTTAAAATACTAATTAAAGAAAAGTAAACCCAGATCTCCACTACGTAGGGCCGTAGAGAGCGATCACAGGAAAGCAACCTTTTTCTTTTATAAAATTAAAAAAGCGTTTTTAGGCCCGATCCCCATTGCGGGCCCGGGCACGGGCCCCGGGATATATCCTCCGTCCCCCACCCCCATCGGCCCTGCCATTATGCATCGAGAGATCTGGGTCTGCCTTCTCAGTTTGGTACGGGTTATGTGCGCGATACAAAGGAACTGGTTGATAATGCGGTAAGTCAAACATTATATCTGCGAATCTTGTCCACATTTACAAACAAAAATCAATAAGAAGCGGTCTTTCACATGCAAATGTACATAATCAGTGCACAGTCTGCATTTTGCAGTGAATATCGATGAACATTTGTTCAATCATTTGTTTAATCTAATTTCGTGTCAAAACATTCCCACATTTTTTATAGAATCAATTTTAGTGTGCCACTATTTGTTGAAAACTATTTTTGGACACCAATACTTAGATGTACATGGACACGAAGGGGTCAGTAAACATATTGTCCTTTTCTTTTCAGGACTATTACGGATCCCCCAGAAAGGACCCATATACTGTAAGCATGTTTTTCTTTGTTTTCTCAAAATATTATGTGTTTGAGTACAATTGGCTCAAAATTATGAATATCGTAGATCTAGATATGTCGTCACATTATGAACTGGTAGATCAGTTGTACAAGTTCCAATGTGATTTCAAGCGAGCGGCGTAAATCGTTATCTGCTGGCTCAATATGCTACAGCGTACATGGATCTAGGTGTTCGTAATTGGATAAATATAACATACATCCATATACCTATATGGCTATTACTATGTTTGAATCAAGTCAGTATTGTCTGTAGCTGATAATCAGTTTCGATCTAACGTCACCTTCATACTAACTGCTCCGGTGGCGTAGTGGTTAGAGCGTCCGTGAGGTCGTGGGTTCGATCCCCGGCCGAGTCATACCAAAGACTTACAAAAATGGTACTAACAGCTGCCTTTCCTTGTTTGGCGCTCAGCATTAAGAGTTTAGTGTTAGGACTGGTCGGCCTGGTGTCAGGATAATGACTGGGTGGGACATCTTTGCGGCAAAATGCCCCAATGCTAGACATCACTATAAACTGCCTCACTGCAGACATCGTAGCAATATGACTGAAAAAGTGTTAAAACTACGTTAAAAATCTTAATCAAACAAACAAACAAAATCACCTCAATACTTTTTGCAACTGATTGCATTCATTCATGGGAAATGTAAACTCTGTCGTCGCAGTTTGAATCGGCATTGATGTTTTATTCAAACAGTCAGTATTACTTCAAATCTGATCTCCACATTTCTTCGTTGCGTGTAGATCTGACAGGTATCCATCAAAGGCTATGTTCAAAGGATCCCAATACTTTCAACGTAATGTATGAAGTCAGAGAGGTTTTAGACGTCTCTTTGGCTTTGTCATTCCGTATACTCTAGAATTTACGTTAAGTAACAATTCATGCCAAATGGATCGATTGACTTTTCCTCACGGGCGACTCGTAGATATCGCCACTTGTCCACGTAAAGCCTCCGGATATTTGAGTTTAACGTAGCTTGCAGTATTGCATTGTCTCCCACAAAAGGTCTCATTAAGATTGGGGACAATACAATTATGTGGTTTTACAAACATCGTTTTTCTACTTTTTTTCTTTCTCTCAGGATCAACAGAAGGACCGGTACAATCGAGATGATCGCAGATATGTAAGTTGTTCACTAAGATTAGTCGGTATCAATTAATAAATATTGATATTCACTAAGATCAGAGGGTATTATTTAACAAATATTTACTAAGATTAATGGATATTATTTAATAATTATTGATATTCACTAAGATTAGTGGATATTATTTAATAAATATTGATATTCACTAAGATTAGTGGGTATTATTTAACAAATATTTACTAAGATTAGTGGGTATTATTTAATAAATATTGATAGATTAGTGGGTATTATTTAATAAATATTGATATTCACTAAGATTAGTGATTATTATTTAATAAATTTTTACTAAGATTAGTGGGTATTATTTAACAAATATTGATATTCAGTAAGATTAGTGGGTATTATTTAATAAATATTGATATTAAGATTAGTGGGTATTATTTAATAAATATTGATATTCAGTAAGATTAGTGGGTATTATTTAATAAATATTGATATTCAGAAAGATTAGTGGGTATTATTTAACAAATATTGATATTCAGTAAGATTAGTGGGTATTATTTAATAAATATTGATATTCAGTAAGATTAATGGGTATTATTTAATAAATATTGATATTCAGTAAGATGAGTGGGTCTTATTCAGTAAGATTAGTGGGTATTTTAAAAACAATATATTGATGTTTACTAAGAATAATGGTTATTTGCTAAAATGAATATTGATATTCACTAAGATTAGTGGGTATTTTTTTTAAACAGATATTGATATGTATTAATATTAATGGATATTATTTAACAAATATTGATATTCAGTAAGATTAGTGGTTATTATTTAACAAATATTGATATTCAGTAAGATTAGTGGGTATTATTTAATAAATATTGATATTCACTAAGATTAGTGGGTATTATTTAATAAATATTGATATTCAGTAAGATTAGTGGGTATTATTTAATAAATATTGATATTCAGTAAGATTAGTGGGTATTATTTAATAAATATTGATATTCAGTAAGATTAGTGGGTATTATTTAATAAATATTGATATTCAGTAAGATTAGTGGGTATTATTTAACAAATATTGATATTCAGTAAGATTAGTGGGTATTATTTAACAAATATTGATATTCAGTAAGATTAGTGGGTATTATTTAACAAATATTGATATTCAGTAAGATTAGTGGGTATTATTTAATAAATATTGATATTCAGTAAGATTAGTGGGTATTATTTAATAAATATTGATATTCAGTAAGATTAGTGGGTATTATTTAACAAATATTGATATTCAGTAAGATTAGTGGGTATTATTTAACAAATATTGATATTCAGTAAGATTAGTGGGTATTATTTAATAAATATTGATATTCAGTAAGATTAGTGGGTATTATTTAATAAATATTGATATTCAGTAAGATTAGTGGGTATTATTTAACAAATATTGATATTCAGTAAGATTAGTGGGTATTATTTAACAAATATTGATATTCAGTAAGATTAGTGGGTATTATTTAACAAATATTGATATTCAGTAAGATTAGTGGGTATTATTTAACAAATATTGATATTCAGTAAGATTAGTGGGTATTATTTAATAAATATTGATATTCAGTAAGATTAGTGGGTATTATTTAACAAATATTGATATTCAGTAAGATTAGTGGGTATTATTTAACAAATATTGATATTCAGTAAGATTAGTGGGTATTATTTAACAAATATTGATATTCAGTAAGATTAGTGGGTATTATTTAATAAATATTGATATTCAGTAAGATTAGTGGGTATTATTTAATAAATATTGATATTCAGTAAAATTAGTGGGTATTATTTAATAAATATTGATATTCAGTAAGATTAGTGGGTATTATTTAATAAATATTGATATTCAGTAAGATTAGTGGGTATTATTTAACAAATATTGATATTCAGTAAGATTAGTGGGTATTATTTAATAAATATTGATATTCAGTGAGATGAGTGGGTCTTATTCAGTAAGATTAGTGGGTATTTTAAAAAAAATATATTGATGTTTACTAAGAATAATGGTTATTTGCTAAAAATGAATATTGATATTCACTAAGATTAGTGGTTATTATTTAACAGATATTGATGTGTAGTAAGATCAATTGATATCATTTAACAAATATTGATATTCAGTAAGATTAGTGGGTATTATTTAACAGATACTGAGGTGTAGTAAGATCAATTGATATCATTTAACAAATATTGATATTCAGTAAGATTAGTGGGTATTATTTAATAAATATTGATATTCAGTAAGATTAGTGGGCATTATTTAATAAATATTGATATTCAGTAAGATTAGTGGGTATTATTTAATAAATATTGATATTCAGTAAGATTAGTGGGTATTATTTAATAAATATTGATATTCAGTAAGATTAGTGGGTATTATTTAATAAATATTGTCAAGTTGCTTTTACCAACATCAAACAAATGTATAAAGTAATTAAGCTGGAAATTTTAAGAATGATTTACTTTTTAGTCTGCCTAGCAATTATACAAGCAAGTGAGATAACACTTCTTTGAAGAGAGAGGCTATATTAGTCATGTTGATAACAAGTTTCAGGCAGACATTCTTTACATAAACACACACACACACACACACACACACACACACACACACACACACATACATACATACATACATACATACATACATACATACATACATACATACATACATACATACATACATACATGCATATGTATGTGTGTGTATGTATGTATGCATGTATGTATGTATGTATGTATGTATGTATGTATGTATGTATGTATGTATGTATGTATGTATGTATGTATGTATGTATGTGTGTGAGAGAGAGAGAGAGAGAGAGAGAGAGAGAGAGAGAGAGAGAGAGAGAGAGAGATCAAGTTTTGAATGTGTGTTTCTGTGTGTGTGTGATTTGGATTTTTAACGTAGGTTTAACAGTGTTTCAGTCATATCGCTACGACGTAGGCAGTGTGGCAGGTTATGTGATTTCTAACACTGTCGAAAGCTCATCGGTCGTGAAATTTTAAAATTGTTTAAATATTTCGTTTGTTATAGCTGATGCCCTAGGAAATCAATTATTTTTTTCACCGTTAAACAAATTTGACTTTATAGTAATTTTGTTTAATACAAAAATTGTTATTAGTGGAAGGAAGTAACATGATGTATTGAATACATGGCCGATAATTTAACGATGATACTGGATAAAGGAAATAATCTACCTTTTACGGGTAGCACTAAACTGTAGTAAAATTAAAAGACATTGTATAAATATCATTTAAAATGTATTTGTGATGCTGAGGGAGATTATTTTTACTCTTGTATTTTATATTTAATTGATCTTTCCTTCAATCCCAAGGAGGAACAAACTGAACAAAACCCCTTGGACTACAGTCGATGGTTCCACAACGACAATCCCAACGACCATGTACGTATTGTACTTTACCTGTATGTTTATGTATTGTGCTTTACATGTGTGTATGTATGTATGTATGTATGTATGTATGTATGTATGTATGTATGTATGTATGTATGTATGTATGTATGTATGTATGTATGTATGTATGTATGTATGTATGTATGTATGTATGTATGTATGTATGTGTGTGTGCCTGTGTGTGTGTGCGTGTGTGTATGTGTGTGTGTGGATGGATGGATGGATGCATGGATAGATGCGTGCATGAATTCAGTTATATGTGTATTTTTGGAATGATGGATAAATATGCTTAAGTATTTCCTTATTAAGTAACCAAAACGCTAATGAATACACTTTAGTTTCATCTCGGTCATGTTTTCGAAGATATTCAAATGGTTAATGATGCTTTAAAGGTGTATTTGCTTTTTCTATGCATCTTTATAACATGAATACTTTTCACTGTAACGTGAATTATCATCCATTACTTTACAGGCGGCTCACCACAGACCTTCTGCAAGCGTCGAGTTCTTCTTTTTCATGTATTTCTTAAATAGTGAAAACAGAAAAGAAATTTAGTTGCATATATCGAAATAAGAAACGCACCTGTATAACATCTAGCTGATACCACGATTAAAAGTCATTATGTCGCAAGTAAAAAGCGAACATTCAGTTTACACTCGCTTGTAAGACAGGTCCAACTGGAAACTGTACAGACCCAGATCTGCTGTTCAAAATGTGCTGGCAGATATGGGTCTATGTATTTTGTTAGGAGTCATTAGACGAATACACCATGGTATACCATTATTCGAATGGAGATCATGGTGTATTGCTCTTTGCAGATGGATTTGGCTTGGAAGTGAGTAGACAGTAGATTAAAAAATGGAAATTGATGCATCTACATTACAGTTTTGATTCAGTAATTGCAGCGTATAACATTTTATGATCCTGTCACATCCAAAAGACAAACACACCTCCCCACCCTAAAAAAACCCTATTTACTAGCTTATGTAAATCTAGTCTAACTGCGATCACCATAGACCTGGCGTCGCATGATGTACCGGCAGACCAGGGTTTACGTTCTTTGTTCTACTCCTAATAAACTGTGTACACCTAGATCTGCCAGTACTTTATGGAAATGCAGATCTGGTTAAGGGCTTTTGAATTCCACTTATATATGGTAGTTACAATCATTTATTATTACATAACATTTTTATAAAAAAAAAATTAAGAACTGGACCTATAATACTTGTTTTTGTCTTTTTTCAATATTGAATTAATTCTTTTAACATAACATATATTTATGTTTAGACATTAGCAAGAAGAATAAATGTAAAAATTTATTGCTTTCTACAAAAAGTGAAATGGGTAATTTACAAATGTAAGGCAGTAGCTTTTGTTTTCCATGAGCAGTTTTAAGAGAAAAATTATAATCTATTAAAAATAGTTGAAGATATCCTACATTTAACTCAACTATTGCAGGTCTTTTTGTATATCTTAACTGTAACAAAATTTGTCCAAGTATTAGGCGCGCACTTGATCTCAACCTTTGCCACCTCTTCTCTTTTTTCAGACAGCTCGACTAGTACACTCAATGCAGGCAGGTCCATGTACATAGGCCAAACTTAATCATTCGCTAGAGCCACTGAATATGGCATTATATGTGACGGGCGAAAATCCGCAACGTTACGTAACTGTTACTGACGTCGATATGATTCCCTATTTTCTGATGAATATATTTAAAGAAATACGTCGTCAACAAATACATGAAACAAACTCTTTTATACTAACGGAATTGACCTCTTTTCTATCGATAAGTGAATGGAAGTGTTTGAAAATAAAATAATATATGGCTCACTCAGATAGTATAAAAAGGCTTTGTTGGGTCAGACTTGCGCTAATCTTGTGCTTTGGTTCGTATTGATTGGTTGATCAGGTTTATCCATGTCATGAGGACATCTTGTCGAAGGGTGAAAACGGAGCGCAGCGGATTTTCGCACCGTGTGCAAATCCAGCAAATTAAATAATAACAAAAGAACGTTTCACGAGGGGAAGAAATATAAAACAAACACTGTAAATATTTCAATTTGATTAAGTTTTGGCCACATGTACAATAGTGTAATAGCTTGCTTTACTTGTTTGTGTGTCAAGTTGAAGGCATGTTGTCCGCTGAATTTGCTCAAGGCTTGACAAATAGAATTCCAGCAGAGATGGTGAACATACCTTTTTGCAGGACGTCATTTTAGAAAAATAAAGCTTCATATGAGAATGATAAAATGTTAATAACGCCAAACCGAAGCTTCTAACTAACCGATAGTTTCTCTAATTGGATTAGTTTATTATTTTACTTAATCCTGTCGTGTTTTGTTTCCTTCAAATTTTGACTGTGTTTCGTTTATTCATCAGACATTTCACTGAGTTCGCACCTTCTTTGCTGCTGTAATCAGATCAATTTCCTAACCGAAGATTTTACCAAGACCTGTACGATATCTTGATATAGGTTCGCTTAAATGTATCGTTATTAATCTGGGTGGGTTAATTCCGCATGTGAAAAGAGGTTTTTAAATGTAATTATATCCATATAATCTGAAGACCAAGTCTGATGAATATTTCTTAAAGTATGTGTATCAACTCCATTAAATACAGCTGAAATATTACAGTTATATCTGATCCCTTTTGGTATCTGCATGTATCGCTGAGTTATATAAAATAAATTGTATCTGTAGTTATATGTCTGCCTCGAAAAAATATTCTTGCCGGATTTGATTGTTAATCCAGACAACTAAATTATTAATAAACCCATCAATGGAATCAACACTCGACGCTTCATCAATATCGATGGATAAAATTGAAAATATTATCACCTTCTTCATTTAACAAGTTTGCGTTCTTTTAAATCTTAAAACACATCGTAGCATCTCTGATCATCTACTAATGGTGCAGCTAAATACAACTTATCCCACTTGAGCAATATCACTATTAAAATAAATATTAATTGTCTTTCCACTTCCAGATTGACCTATTTCCATATTCTGATATAATTCGGTAACGCAGAATGATGTTTAAATGGCTCTTGTTTTCGTGTCGCTGAAAAATCAATGACATCCATATTATAGAAATATAATAAATAATCTGGATGTATATGTGTTAGATGCAGAGCACCCACTTAATAACAAAACAATAAAAGGCAGACACTTACAGGCAAGTGTGTGAAATGTTGTACACAAATATATATTTGTTTATCTGACAAATAGGTGGTGATATTGTTACTTCATTAGGAAAATTACCAGGAACTTCATGGACTAAATAGCCAGAATAAAAACACTTTCCAGGATATAATTATTGTGATCCTTGAACCCGATTTGATATTGGACTTGACGAACGAGATCAACCAAAACCTGGAGAGTATCCGTTAATCCTATTGCTCAAGCATGTCACGTTCATGATGTAGCTTATAAAAATAAAGATTTACAACAACGACATATAGAAAAAATGAAGTTGGTACACTACTTAAATTCCATAAAATAACAAAAATCTTTCAAAGAATCATTATCTAATTGGTTAGTAAGATCAGTGGATGAAAGGTAAACTAACATTAGGGATGGATAATTAATCAATTGAATATTATAAAAAAATGGAATCGATTTATTATAGGCCAAGAGGATATTGGAGGTGTAGAGCAGATATTAGTAAACTCTCCGATGCTGCAAACGTGACACGTTCTGTTTCTGCAATTAGGTTATCACGACAAGCAATATGGCAAATTTATCTACCACCACCTAAACAAATTTAGTACGCACATTTTGATGACAATGTTTCTATTGAAGTTTATCAGGCAGATATTTTGTTTTTACCACATGATACTATTCAAATTGGTCTACGTCAATACACATACACATACGCGTTGAATGTCGTTGACGTTGCAAGCAGATATAAGAAGCAGAACCTTTATTAACTAGAACGGCTGCTGAAGATGTATTAATTTTTGAACGAACTGATCAACGAGGACCTTGCAATGACCACCCCTAATACAGGTTTGTCCGGGAAAGGAATGCCTTGCTGCAGTATTATCTTAAAATCGACGATGAAATGCGCTCTTGTTTGTCGACTTTGGTGATTCGCTTCAGTCTGATTTGCTCTCGAAAGCAGGCACGTCCTTCACATTAAATTTAAAGAGAGAGAGAGAGAGAGAGAGAGAGAGAGAGAGAGAGAGAGAGGTATTAATAAATCAGTTAGTTGAAAGCAATATTAAATCTAAGCACTCAAGCAACAGTGATGTTGTTTGGACTAGTTCAAACGATGTGTGGCAGAAATTGAAGGTTGTGTTGTGTTTAGGACATTTTATCAAGGAATTCTTTGTAATGATCGCAATTCCACCTTCGCGAGAGTGGCGGGGGAAAGACTTGATGGAGTAACCGGTGGGTGTTAGATGTGCGCACTTGGGCTCATCGCCTGATGTTTTTAGCCATATTTCTTTGAGGAAAAAGACGTTGATAAACTCAACTATTTCAGTGCGCATTTTCGGTGGTCTTACTGATTGGGCGTTTAATAATGCAATACGTTATTAAATACACCTCTAACTGTGTTTTGAATACTGTCTGTGGTCACTGTTAACCATGACAATATTGATTTACCACCCTAATCCATAAAGGCAAGTAATATTTCGTTTTTGTTTTAAAGTAATCGATGGAGTCATTACAAGCATTTACAATGAGATTTTTGTAACTTTCCCATCAGCTACACCAACACCCCAACAGAAAGAGTAATTGTCATCACCTTTTCTTACATGTAAAGCTGTATATTTAACCCCGAAAATAACCTTTCTAACATTTCTACAAAATCCAAAAATATGAGACAGTGGAATTACACATGAAAATCTTATAGGTGCTCCTTACAAGATTGATTCACGTGTTGCAAATCCTTAGTTGAAATTTGCATTAGCGCTTTCAATAACATCATACTTAGCAACTGGTATAACTGCATTTTCAAAATCAGCTGGCTGTGGAACAACTGTAGTAACTACAGTTACTGTAATTTAATATATTGAACATGATCAGCATTATTGGCAATATCTTCAGCAAACATCATTGATGTATCAGCTGATCTTATGTAATGATCATAATATCACGCTAAGCCTATTATTGTTGTAGCAACATCAATGTCTTTATGAATTGATTCAATATTTTTTTTCACCAATCATATATACAGCGCTATCAAACAACACCATAATTACATTGTTAACAAAGCCAACACGCAAAGTATTTGTATATGGCGTATCAGCTGCAACGTTTGGTTTGTTACAAGTTTACCTGCTACTTCAATAAATTCTTCAGCACATACAAAATATATACTTGTATCCTAACTTGAAATTCAATACGTCCACTCTGACTTGGATGTCGTGCTTCATGAGAATAAAACTGATAATCATGTATCGATTCATCCTTGAGTACTAGCGCATCCATGTCTAATGTTGGATAAGATATATGTTTAAACATTTTATTATAATTATTATCTTCTAACACGAAGACCATTTCCTGCTATTATATTTACAGTTGTATTTTTGTGCCTCATCAGAGAATTTTGCTAGTTTCTGATTCGCAGCTTGATTTATTTTATTTTACTGACATTTGCAGGGATCATTTCAGTGCTGGGTAAATTTACTGGCGGCGGTTTTTGTCGTATTAATCGTGCTTACATATCCTTGATTGCCGATAACGCTTTAAAGAAAGATTATCAGTAGCAGCAGGAGCTTTATCATGAACAATGATAATTTTCATTCCTAGTTGTTTTTCAACCTGTATTGCTTTTGGAGATATCCTTCTAAATAAACCTGAACTATATCAGCGAGTCCATCACAGTAGACCGCTTTATAAGTAGGTAATCGCGAATTTATCACTCTGACTATTATCGGTCCATGTTGAGAAGTGTGTATAACCATCTTATTTGTTATTTAATTATTTAATCACTGTTTTAATTATCAGCCATTTCATTGTTGAGAGACCAATAAACATTATTGTCCATGACGCCGTTTGTAAATAATCATTGACAAATCTCAGCTGCTTTATTAATTATTTATAGAGAATTGTTTCCATCTCTTTTTTTGCCAGTCAGAATTTCTAATCTATTTACGTCAGAAAGAATAATATTTGGACATGCAATAAAACCGCTTCCTGGAGTAGAAATACCACTACAACATAACCAGGAAGATCTTCTGGGTCATAAAATTCGTCTTCTTCTATTTTCTTTTCTCGTCCCACATCATGTTTAAATTAACGAAAATGTGGGTCATCATCGTTGGCATGGTTATAAGTAAACATCTTTAACCCAGTCATCTTCACTCTTCCAAGAATCAGTATATCTACGTTTTACATATTTTGATATTTGACGGTGTCCATGTGCGGCAATATTTACTGCTTCGTTGTATATCGAATTCACGATACTGTAAAGACCTTTATACGTAATTTTATTCTGAATAATATCAGATTCAGTTTCTGGCGGTTGTTGTTGAGATTGGAATTTGTATATTTTGTTTCAGATACGTCGGTTTTTGTTTAGTTGTTTCTGTTTTTGTTGTTATGGGGAGGTTGTTGTTGAGGTTTAGGTAGTTGTTTCTGTTTTTGTTGTTATGGGGAGGTTATTTTTGAGGTTTAGGAAATCGTTGTTGAAAAGGTTCTACTCGTCGTTATATCCCTTGTAATTCTTTTATAGTAAAATATGTATCCAATTTTTCCATAAATTTATTCAATTCATAACCTTGTGCCTGACATTTTACTTTTGTGCACGAAATATCCATCTACGCCTGTCGTCAAAGGATACATACACCTTTAACGCATTCAGGTTTTGAATACTTTTCTCTCTTTGTATAACCGTCCACGTAAATTTCACATATATCTTAGCTTTTTTTATTTATTTAATACCTTTCTCGATAAATTTATTTATAATTTCAATTCTTTCTTTTTTATTCCTTCTCTTTTCCGCGCGTCTACTTCTACTTCTTGTATATCCTTTACTCTCAGCTACTTCAGCACGACATTGACCAATATTTTCAAGTATTTTTTGTGTTGGTTGAGCAGCAGCTATGTCAGTTGGGAAATCTCGTAAAAGTCGTTTTGTTTTCTTAGTTCTTTCTGCTACTTTCCCAGTCGCTGAGGCAGTTTGTTCTAACGTAGGATGAAGACTTTCACAGTAATGTCTGCAACTCTTTCAGTAACCTTCGTAACCGGTTTAAATAATTGCTCTGAATCCTCTGCAAAATCCACCTGAGATTCCTGACGCTCTTGTAACTTTTGTCTGACAGAATTACGGAAAGGAAAATATTTCTTAATTGCTTCTAGTCGCTCTCGAGATAATCTAACTATATAAGATTCCTTAGCTGGTACCATATCTTTTTAAATATATAATAATGATTTAAGTATTCAAACATTACAGCAGCAGAGAGCGTTATTGACTTTATTCTTTTCATTTTCGATGGAAGCTTTAGTTTTAAAAAATTACGTTCTAGCAAAAAGGTCAGTTCACCCTCTCTGCTGCTATTCCTGAATAAACGAGAAATTAAAACATTTACATCGCGTTGACGTCATTGCATGGATGCATTGAATAATCAATATATTAAATAATAGTGTGTTCATGCGCAAAACATTTTATTTAAAAAAATGTCAGTTAGTGACTTTGGGACAGGACCTACTAGAAACTATCTCTTGGTCAGGATATGTTATGTTGTGGCCACGATATGTCGTGGCCCAAGAGAGTCTCTCGTGGCCACGACATAATGTCTGCGGTGAGAAGAAATAGTAATACTGAAAAACAAGTTGGTGTAAAAAATTAAAACCCTATGGGCTGATTGATATAATTAGGGGCAAATTACTAATAAGGCAAAGAACATATCCCCTTACTTTGCAATATTGTTTCCGAAATTCACTGCATGACAACGACAACAACAACAACAACAACAACAACAACAATAATAATAATAATAATAATAATAATAATAATAATAATAATAATAATAATGTTCTTATATTGTATATCCTGTTCCAAATAATACATTCTAACATGCTAGAAAGTCATTGCTGCGTTTATTGTTCTGTGTGCCATATAAAAAGCCACTTGGACAGTTTATATTCATAAGCTGCTTGAAAATTATCGTATTAACCCGCTTTTCGTTTTGAATTAATATATGTAGACACCTGTTGGTAGTTCTTCCAAGACAGATGTATGACACTGTGTATAAAATAATCAGCTGAATATATTTTCAATTGTGTGCTTTATAAGTAACATGAAATTATTGTCTTTTCTTTCATGACCATGATATCTTCATAAACATTATCTTTGGCCGTATGCTAATTGCCCCTAATATCACATATACAGTGGACATATTTCGTATGTAAGATAGTGTTACGCTTGCCCCGCATGACCGGGATTTTATATAGACCGTGCAGCGTTAATCAAACATTTTCAGGTCAAAGATCACGTGACAGGCAGAAATTTATATGAGTATGTTATAACTTTTCACAAGACAAAGATATGTATCATGCTTTTTAAAGGAAGGATTCCGTTCTTCTTAATTTTAGTCAAACCTCGATTCCAGAGCTACTGCCAGAAATTGGAAAGCACTGATTGGCCTAAACAATTGGAAAGTGTCTAGTTCATAACCAAATTAAATTTCGAACAATCGGCTGCTGTCTAGACATTATATGCATTATAAATAAATGAAATCGGATGTATTGTGTGAACATTGGTGGAAATCGGCCGAGAAACTTAATATACTTATTTCGAATGGAAGCTGGCAACATTTTTGTTGTTGTGAAAAGTAATTACATAGTGATATAACCATCTCATGGCGTCTTCTCTTTGGCGTATAATGAATCCATAAAACTTCATCTTGAAAATACTAGAGACCTCGAACAAGAGTTACATTACCTTGCCAGATGAAAATTCACAAAAATGTGACATTCTTTGTCCCATTAACTTCTCAGATGTTTGACTCATAAAGTTGAAATTGGAATTTTCTCTAAATTCAAGAGATGCTTATATGACTGAAATAAGGTACCTGTGTACCCCCCCCCCCCCCAACAAGTCAGGTTCCCCTACGACATGTTACATAATGATAATACGCCGGTAAAGGAGATAAAAGTTATCTATAATTGACCCACGCTAAATTTTAAGTGATATTGATATTTTGGCGCATGTCAGGTGTTGAAAATAAATTTACTCTTGAGATACAATTATGCATTTACTCGGCCTTAGGGACGAGTATGTAGTAAATATGTGCTGGGCATCAATCAATTTTTACCCGGGGTGGGGCAGCGACAGAATCAATTAAACCCACATCCAATGTTTTCCTAATTATTTAAGTTAGAAAATTATAATAGTTTTGTTTGGCAGCACCCTTCCCCATAGGAACAAACGTCTGTATGCTGATGGCTATTACTATTTTCTCCATGATTGTATTCCAACACATATGGGACTGAGACTATGTACGATATTGAGCTCCCTGTGAGCCGTTGATATTGGAAGTCCTGTACTCTCACTCACCAGAAACTGGGTGCCCTGCTATTATGAGATAAATTGGAGTCCTTTAGTAGGTGCAAAGTCATTACACGACAAGAAAATAAATCAAAATAGTAGATATTATTATGGACTGTATTTATTACTATATTTGGGTTTCACTTTTAACTTTTATTATGATAATTTTTTTTAATGCTTAATGTATGCTACTATCCATCTTGCCAATTAAGATTTTTAGTTTTTCCTTAGAATCTGTTTAAATTGTGTAGCAAAAATGTGCCATACAACAGTACAGAATAGCGAGAGTCAAGTGCTAGTTAACTGCGGGCCCCAAAGATGCACAGTATATGAATAAAAAAGGGTCCAAGATTGATATTTGAATGTCCATGACACGCTGAAAGTGCTTGTTTCATAGTTCACTGCAATTAAATTATATACTTCATCGTACAGGCATTCCTCTTGTTTCTATTGCTTTCTTTTCCCCAAACACTTCTCAGTTCGAAGTCTCTTAAAAACTACATCAATTCTGCTTTTAGATTGTTGATAAATTATTACTTTTTAACAAGATCACATTGGTCAATCTGCAAAAAAACTTTAATGCAGTGTTGACTTCTAATTATATTTGTACTATTTTACATGTAGAAGTTCACTTGACTGTTTATACTTCTTGAGTAATTAGTTAAAGAAAATGTAAGACAATGACATAACTTTAGTGGCTTCTTCTCTGAAAGTATAGTGAGATTGTAATAATAAAATATCTAATAAAAATCGGGCAATCTAGCTTTTGCACTAACTTTATTTTACAAAGAACTTAAAATGTATTCCTACTAGTGCAGTTCTTTCATTAAATAATAATCGACTTAAAAGTATTGAAACATAACACACATATACACACAGACACACGCGCATACACACATAAATAAAGTATGAAATTCCCAAAATGTACTTGGTATGCATGTTATACCCTATGTTATTACAGAACAGCAAGGGATGGCTGCTATTCATACGTTTTGACAATCGTGGATTGGAGACGTTTATTCACGCCCTTCAGGTCAGTTCCTCGACCCAGGGAAAACATGGAGGTTTCTGTGTAGGGATCGCAGATTCTAGTGAGGTAAGGGCACTACGAATATTTCAATATCATTGGCTTTTTCTGTCGCATGCTGCAAATATTCTTTCATAGACGATTCTAAATACGATTATATTTGGTTCTTTTCGAAAAGGGCGGTATTGTTCCGAATGAACACGTGTACATGTTTTACTAAAGTGAGATTTGGGCACCAAAGGACGACGTTACAATATATTTGACCTATAGATTCACTTATCATTTTAAGATTCTTTACAATCCTACTGTATAATTGATAAATAATACTAACACATTCTTAACTTCTATGGTAATTTGTCTAATCTCACTGAATTTAAATATGGGAGAGAATTTCATTCTGGGTAAAATGTTTTGTAAAATAAAAGTCAAAACCTATACTTTTTTTAAAAATTCTTGTTTGTAAAGAAATTATTTTTAGAAGTGAAAATGTGCATGAAAATCTTAACGAATTAGCATCTGCTTATGTCGATATGTCGACAGCGGAGAATGTTCAAGGAAACTCAAAATAAGACTACTCACAGAATTGTACTCCAAAAACGACATAATCGAATTGAGAACTCTTGAGGTTTTTGTGACACGAAAGTAACCTGCAATACAATTCAGAAGAAGGAGAAGTGTTCTTTTGGTTTTCTGCAATTTGCCAATTGTATATATAGATTTAAGTGGGTTAGCCGGTTGATAAACTAAGACTTTAAGGCTAAAACGACACACTCTTAAGAATATATTTGCCCAGAGATTGAAAAACTATTTTTTAAATTTTTTTATCAGGCATTCAAATAAGCCAGTTTAATCCATGTTTCACTTGTAAGACTACCATATCTGTACGATCTAGTCCAACCTTTAAGACTGACAACTAAGTACGATGAAGGCTACATATAAGACTACCACATCTGTACGGTCTACTCCACCTTTAAGATTGCCAACTATGTACAATCAAGTCGACCTATAAGACTACCAACTCTGTACAATCTAGTCCACCTATCGGACTACCAACCCTGAACGGTCTAGGCCATCTTTAAGACTGCCGACCATGTATATCTAGTTTTCCTTTAAGACTATCAGATAAGTAATATCTAGTCCACCTTTAAGACTACTACATCTGTACGGAGTAGTCCACCTTTAAGACTGCCAACTATATACGAACTATGCCACCTATAAGACTGCCAACTCTGTACGGTCTAGTCCAAACTTTAAGACTACAAAATCTCTACAGTCTAGTCCATCTATAAGACAACCAACTCTGTACGATCTAGGCCATCAGTAAGACTACAGACTCTGTATGACTTAGTCCACATGTAAGACTACCAGCTCTGTACGATCTAATGCAACTTTAAGACTTCCAGCTCTGAACTGTCCAAGAGTATCTTTGATAAGAACATCTTGCAAATTCGATGTAAAAGAACCCTAACATAACTGCATTTACTCGCCAAAACAACCCCATGGGGTTGTAAATGAGTTAACTCGTTAAACCCCGGAGATTTAAATGATTTTCACCGTAAATGCAAGTAGGAAACACATTTTACGGGCTATTTCTGAATACATCCAAATAAATATGTTAGCCTGAAGCCTAGTTGTGTAAGAGACATCCATAATTTTTGTTTTGTTGCTAGCGCATGTGCAGTCGGTTAAAAGTTGGAGTTCTTTCAGTCTTTTTGCTCATTTCTCATTTATTATCGATTGAATATATGAGTCACACGGGTAATTATTTTGAAAAAGAAGACGACTAAAACTTGGTATCAGGTTGGAACTACATATATCTAATTTTCTGTAATACTAACCCACTTTGGTGTATCTTGAATGACCTTGACACAACAGAGCTCGGAGGTAGGGTACTACCTCCTGAGGGTCAAACGTGGCGCCAGGGATTAGTGAGTTTAAGTATATTACAATCCCACTTCCATCCCCATCCCTGTACTCACCCACTCCTAGAAGGTGACCAAGGAGTTATGCTACAAATCTGTCACATATATCTTGTGCGTCTTGCTGATATGGCTGCATATGTAACATGTGGTCACACAATATTTGAAAATGTCATTGGAATTTAAATTTGTGTACGTTTTGAAGACCTCGCATGCACCCTTCCCGCAAATGGGCGAATGGCTACCACATAGGGCATCGTGACATGAAACGTTTGAACATTTCCACACACCGGTTTGGAAGGAGATACGGAGTTTGACAGAGAGATGGATGGATGGATGATATCACAATATTCCCACGAACAGCCATAATAACAATGGTAAATCTTCAAAGCTGTTCATTCAAGATATTGTCTCTGCAGGTGATCGTGATGGAAGGTGGTGACAGCTGGATTTCCCCCAACCAGCGGAAGACGAACTTTGCCGCGGTGGTGATGTGGTTTGCTAGCTACTTTGACGCTAAAGAATGGCTAGAGATGGATCACCGCATCCGGCAGCCCAGCTTTCCGGAACCTTATGGATACGAATGTATCGCCATCCCCATGAACCCTGCCCACATGGAGTACGGCAAGTTTGATCCCAGCTTGAGGTCAGGTAAATAATTTGTCCACAATTCTGGATATTTCTTTTTGCGAATTTAAAATAAAATATATTAATGCTTGATCCATTCTGTGACTTCTTTAAGCCTTTTTATGGCGTTTCTGCCTTTCTTCCGGCTTGTTTGCAGCTCAATTTACGTCATGTGATCAGAGCTGAGAAAATGAACTATTGGAGAGACCGAATGAAGGGGAAATTAATTAACTGTGTCAGAGACCGAATGAATGGGAAATAAATTAACTGTTTGAGAGACCGAATCAAAGGAAAAGGGAAAACTATGGGAGATACCAAATTGAAGAATGCAATACTGTTGACAGATGACTGTTCAAATTTTTATTTCCGAATGAATGTCAAGATCTCTGTTCCCTGAAAACTAGTCTCTTTATTGTTTCAGCTCGCGTTTCAAACTTCAGAGTGCTTATTTATTCTTTAAAGATGACATATTTAAAACTAACGCGTGATGCAGTTCCGAAAGAAACCATGTTTTTGAACTATAATAGAATATATGTAATGGTTTGTGTATGTCTGTATACACATCTCAGCCTTTCGAAGTGATCTGACCATTTTATTTTGGACATAAAAACGCCGAACATAGGCTTATGCTGAATTTAGTTCGTAATAAACGCGATGAATATTTGTTAACGACTTAACTTTATCCCAGATCTTCTTATGCAAATATTGAGACCGATCTTCACTGAATTAAAATTTTTGATTTCAGGCCAGTCTGTGACCTTCCTCATAACTGAGTACCCGAGTATTCAAGAACCTGCTCAGTTCCCAGGATTGTTTTTGAACGAGTTTGCGAACCCGGCTAGACAGGTCATGCGGGATAATTATGGTCTCCCATATGTGGCCGTTGTGGGGTACTCCCCGAGCGAGATGGATCCATACAAGAAAGCCAACCGTACCTCTCCGAACGTTCGCTGCGCCCGACACATCCGGAAAGGTTGGATAAGAGGCAATGGCATTTTGTGCGTTAGTATCTTCCCTGATCAAGGATACGTGAATAACGTATACCGGGACAGTAAGTAACCAGAATTATATCTTTTTGTCAAGGTAATTAATCATTAGCCTCATAATCTGATTTCGATGAGATTTACATCAGTGTTTGAAAATATGGGACAAGAAAATAGCAAAACTGCTGAAGCAGCGCTTATAGCAAGAAAGGTAGACACAACAGCGTTTCAGTAGGGTGTACTCGATCTCTGTATTTGGAGGAAATACAATTTGAGTATTTGGAATAAACACACTTTTAACTGCACAAGCATTGTATCGTATTTAATGCTTGTTGAAAACGTTATTTATTTTCTCACAATATCAGAAGGGAAAGTTTTCTTATCAAACATTTTGCCCAATACGTCTTTTCTTTTAAATTTTAATATAATGTTACTACATCTGGCACATCTACCATAAGAAGGACATGTATTTAAAAAAATATGTACGAATTTATTTATCTATCTATTTATTTATTTTATTTATATAGAATCTTATCATGGATATCAAGTCCATTTTTTCTAATTCATCATAAAATCATGAAAATGAAAGTTATTTTCGAACTGGCTACATTGTTTTTTGATAGATATTTTTCCGTCTTCTTCAATTAATAAAGTTTCTCATTTTTCGCACAGAGAGATTTGTACGCGCCAAGCAAAATGTACAAGACCGCCTAGCATCTGCGACAACCGTCTCTATCACAGTAAGAAGAATTCATGGCACAAGTGTATAAGGGGGCGCTATTCAGACTGTCGTCTGCATTCTGCAGAATGTTGGAAATTACTTGAGAGTGATTAAAAATTCAACAGATCTCAGAAAACATATTTATAGAAGAAAAGTTGTATCCCATTCCAATTTGAGCTATTGCAAATTGAACGAGTTCTCTTTTCTCTCGTTTTTCTGTCTAATTGTACAAGAAGGAAATAAAAAATTAGAAAAAGAAAAGAAAAATAAAGAAAAACAATGATGGCATTATCTCCCATCAATGAACTGAAGTTGAAACAGTTTTAAATATATAGACTATATCTCTGTATTTCCACAATCCACTTTTTACCAGTTATGACTTTATATCGTTAATAAGTCTTTGTGCAAGCGCACATTGTGCATTATCTAGCTGTACTCTCAGTGTGCGATGTACCTTGCTGATTTTTTATTATCATGTTTTCTATCTTCTATAATAATCAACTGTGGTTTTGTCTTGATTTGCATTCGCACTAGTTTTCTACAACAATAGCTCGTTGTTGATGCACCTGTTAAAGGTATCGCGTTGCATGTTAGAGTGATATATATATATATATATATATATATATATATATATATATATATATATATATATATATATATATATATATATATATATATATATATATATATATATATATATTCAAATCAAAATTTCCTTCTGGTTTTATTTTAAATTGTCCATCCTCAATATAGGGTATTAAGGGTATTTTTTTACTGAAATCATGACTCACTCAACTTATTTAGTATGGATATAAAATATTTGTCACTCAACGCGTTCGATATTGGCTGAAAATTTGAGTTACTCAGCTAATTTATTCTTGATTGAAACTATGATTGAAAATATGAGTCACTCAACTCATTTATTATTGACTGAAATGTGTAAACGTTGCAACCATATTAACTTCCAAGACGTCATTAATATGAAATACCGAATTATGCAATGCAAACCGAATCTCACTTTCATGCAAATGTGAATCTTAACATGAACGAGGCATGTTGGGAACAAATATGTAGAATATATATTAAGTCAACGTGTTTTCAATTACATGATTTCCTATTTTAACGAAATTCGTAAAGGAGAAGAAAAAAAAACTTACTTGCAAGCGTTTACACTCTTAATTTGCAAATTTCAAGGAAAGATTAGAAGCATGTTTCAAAATTGTACCTCCTTACCCAAGTAGTCTGCTTTAGTTTGATTATTGTTAATATTTTCATAAATATACGTGGTCTGTTTGTAAAACATGTTGTTGATGCAATACTTTGTAACATGACAGAAAAAATGTGTGTCTACTATTGTCGTAATAAAACACATACTATTCGTATTATGGCCGCTTTATCCTCTCACCTTTCTAGAGAAGCCTATATACATACATTTCGTATCACCACCTAATATCTATCTAGATAATATATTTCATCTGCGGCATACCTTTGGAAGCTTTGTTAAATCTAAGATACTGAAGTTTCCCCGTATTGGCAACAATGAATAAGGTTTTTCATGACACTTGTTCTGTTTTTTTTTTTTTTTTTTTTTTTTTTTTTTGCAAAGGACAACGAGAATTAGGTCACAGAATCAAGGATTTTAGAAAAATTAGATTAGGGGATTACGAAGAATAAATATTTGAAATAAAGCAAGAAAAAAGGACTTTTATCAGTATGCTACACAAATGCTAACGCTTTGCACAAAAAATCCTGAAAAGGTTACTACTTAAAAACGAACATAAGGGAAACTTAAGTATGATCCAAACTACAAACAGGACATGGACAAACTTTGGTTGTTTTAAGCGTGAACTTAAGATGTGTGATGTTCTAATTAAACACAGTTCAGGTAATAAATGAAATGTTGTGTGTATTGTTTGAACTATAAAAACGCAGCATGTGCAAGGAACCGAAAGAAATTTACTGTTAGGATGAAGGATTATTTTCGGACAATGATTGCAATATCAAATAAAGTGTGCCTAAGCATTCGGTATCGACTGTCCTCAAGATTATTTGAAAGTAACTGACATTCAACACAATAACTGCTCGTAAAAAGAAAATTGATAGAGGAAGAAAAAAAGAATCCGTGTTAGGTGTTAATTTCGTGTTAAACCGAAAAATAATCTCGCGCAAAGTTTGATGTTTTTTCTCTTTTATTCTTTGTAAACCATTTTCATTCATACTAAACATCTAAGTGGCACACAAACACGCGCGCGCTAAAGGAAAACACAACAAAACTTTTTTTTTATATAAATATAGTAAAGAACAAAATGCAGCTGAGATTTAAAACAAAAACACAAAAAAAACAAAAAAAAAAAAACATTTTAAAAAAACGAGACTAGTAAAATACGCGATTTCGTGTATGTGAATAAAATTTGAAATATACATTAACAAGTGACGTTACTCTGGGAAAATACCGTTTCCAACTTGGTAGGTTGCTACAATAAACTTCAGCGAATGAAATGTATACATTAACGGATAATTTCTTAAATTCCTTATCTGAATATTCACCCCACCCCACCCCAATAAATTATATTATAATGCGACAGAAAACTGCTGGAATGTTAATATAAGATACAATCTCATTTTTTTCTAATTAATCGTCAAAAGTAAACCTAATGTCATCAAAGGGAAAATCCTCTACACATAATTTTAATATGGAAAAAGGTCACATCCTGAAGCACCGCATTATTCATGTTTACACCAAATAACTAATGTATTATAATAACTTTGGTTATAGCGCCCCATTTTAAGGAATTCTTAGATTTGTGTAATTACTTGTGTGATTTTTGGAATTCGGTGCAATGGAAATATTCATCAGCCCGAAATAATTAGCCAATTGCTAGGAGCAAAGGTCATAGAGCAAAGTGTTAGCGAGTTTCCATGATGCCATGGTTGACTAGTATTGAAGTATTAACGTAATCCCTATTAAAATCTAGTGGAGTAAATTGATGGTGTGACTGCAGCGGCAGTATTTACGGTAGGAAACCGGTAAATTACACAAAGGAATAACAATGAAGGTACTCGTCAGAGACCGTTTATGTCGCCATGGTGACAAATGTGGTGTAGTTGTGCCTGGAAACCCTACATTGACTGACCTAAGGTGGCGGAGTTAAACTAGTTCCCTGTGTTTGGGGAGAGTTGTATTGTTTCTACCGCGTGAGCTGTTGGCGGTATGGAAACCTGATGAGGAGAAGCCACCCAGATGTGCGGTTTATTTGGCAGATATGTAGTCTTGCATTGATTGGAGTAAAACTGATGTATATAACGGTCATGCCGGGCTTTCTAATTTACAACAGAAGATATATGAAAGTCTTTGGAAATTTGGGCTAAATTTATGACTCGTAGCGAGAATCGATCCAGGGTTTGACACCGCTTGGTCAAGTAAAGACTCCTGTCTTGTAACAATATCATCTCCGACATCTATGTGTGTTTTTCTTCTCTTTCATAAAACTGCTAAAGCTCCACCAAAACTGGTTACTTTAATAACAATATATAAGGTATTTTATGCTTTCATTGTCTTCTTTGTAGATGATTCGCATGAAGAGGTGGTTGTCAACTTGATTTAAAGTATAAACGAGTTTGTAGTTTATTTTGTTCACTACGTGATGGAACATTATTTCATTGATCGCAGGTTTTTGCAGTAACACCAATATGCAACAGATTTTTTAACATTTAAAATGAACTATATGGGATTTATAAATGTCTTTAACCAGTATCTTCTTTGAAAGCAAACTTCACAATTTGTAAATTGCTGAACAATAACATTGGAAATATTGGATATTGCAAGATTTCATTCTTGGCAAGAGGGTTCATCGATACGTACAACTTCCTTGATTCTTTGAGTCTATTATATCTTAGATAACTAGGTGTAAATTTATATTTCATTGGAAAATATCATAAGACTTGAATTCCCCGTGCACATCTAACAAATCGTGTTTGGATCGTATTCATTGTTCATAATGTAAGTGATACAAGACTGGGCACACATATAATACAAAACATATTTGAAATAAAAAGGGATGTGCTATTTGTATTTACGTTTGTGTCCGTTTTCTCGAAATATTTTAGTATTTATTTATTTAATTGCGTCTGGAAGATGTTTCTTAATTTGAGTATTACAAGATTTCTAGGTACTGAACAGCATTTACACGACTTTAATGTAGCACGGATTAGTTTTGCAAATTAACAGTTCTAAGAAAGAATTTCATGTTGCATTCTAGTGTTTATAATTTGAGATAGGACTCATGCAGTGTATTAGAAGCATGGGTCCAGTTTGTTTGCACGTGTCATGAAATACTGATCAAGACCTTAGTACTTTGTACTGATAAAGGGTACCACAGCGAAAACTTCAAATGTGTAAAATTATCAGAGTCTCGTCAACGTGGCCCTTATTTTCATAGGAGGACAACTGTTTGTAGTGTAAGGTCATTTTATATAACCCTTTATTGAAGATGATATGTACTTTTTAAATCATTGCAAATTTAGGAAAGACAGTAACCTCAATCCACACTCATGTATTGTGTTTAACGTTATGCTTTTATCCGTTCTAATCTGGACCCGATGTGAACTTATAAACTGGATTTTTACATCATCATTAAACAAATTATATAAAACTTTGGTATCTGTGCTTTCCATGCGTGCAAACTTTGCTCCAGAATTTCAGAACTTCTTTTAAAAAATGGAATATTTTGAATATATTCTTCGAATCTGGGAGAAATTTTCACCGGTTTCATGTAATCACTTTCATTTTCTCACCAATATTTGTTTTAGAGATTTTTTTTCGTATGTTTCTTGTCATATTTGCACTTTACTGTTTTATTCATATTAACGGAGAAGGTTTTGCCTAAAAGGATTATCGCACCATTACAAATTAGATGCTTGCATAACCTCTCGTTATAATCTTCTTTCTAACCAAACCATATTTGTTTGCCAAAAATCACTTTAAATCTTAATAATTCTCTCTAAGTTATTAAAAATTTCACGAAGAGGTATAATAATACAATCTAATATTAGTAATTTGTACTCAGCAAATAGAATAAACTCGCGATATTTCGGGACAGAGGATAAAAAATAAGGTGACAGCAGATCACTTTGACTACATCCGATATAAGCTTTTAAGAAGTCAGTACGAAAGCCAGTCAGCATCTCAGTCACAGAAATAAAGGCATATAAATTCTTAAATCCAACTAAAAATAGCAGGTCCAAAATGAAAGAATTAAAATACGTAACATAAACGACCATAAATTCGATTAAAATACGTTATCAAAATATGTTAATATTAAATACAAGACGTTTATTTTTTTGTGTATACTGCAGAGGGTCATACATAAATATAACATTTTCACCATTGTATTTACCAGTAATAAAACGCTTCTTCTTATCTGAAATTAAAAGATCATATAGATTTTGAATTATATTGGCAATAGAACCTAAAACTATGTGATAAAGTACCGCAGAAAGGTGACCCTGTCATTGCACCAAATATTTTAACCAAAACATTAAATTCTACAGCAATATATTTGTATTGTGTTAACCTCAACGATTCATTAATATAATTTATATGTTATCGGTCATTTGTTATTTATTTAATTTTACTTAACATATATTACTAATCTTAAAGCGAGAACTGTGATGAATGATAAATTCCACGGCAGAAACAGTCAAGTGAATCGTCATAGAAAACTATAAAAAGAGAATAAGAAAGCATAAAGCAATGATTACTTTCATTTGTTCTCCGATCTTTACTTCTTGTCCCTCTGACTTTGGAAAACCCCCACTGTAACTTGTTACATCAGAAACTGTGTCCTGTATGTAATTTTTTTGTGTCCGCGATCATACAACAGTATATATATATATATATATATATATATATATATATATATATATATATATATATATATATATATATATATATATACAAATGAATAATGATGAGAGAGAGAGAGAGAGAGAGAGCGAGAGAGAGAGAGAGAGAGAGAGAGAGAGAGAGAGAGAGAGAGAGAGAGAGAGAGAGAGAGAGAGAGGATAAAGCAAAGACAGAAAGAATAAACCAGAGAGAATAAGATAAACAAAACGTTTGGGTTCAGAAAGTTGAAAATTCACATGGTTCTAATATGGTGTTTGACGTTCAGTGTGACGTATATATATATTTTTTTTTTGAGGGGTCGTCATCCTGCTGATCTTTACAGACCATTTTAAGGGAATGCCCTCCTGGGTTTTTTTTATAAGGTGTTTGCTATATGCTTTGGTTATTATAATGTGTTTTTTTTTATTTATATTTTTTAAAAAAAATATATCTAGGTATTAGTCCCATCTCAAACAAATACCCAATATATATAATTTTTTTAAAAATCAAACATTCATCATATTTCAGATCATATTGTCGTCTAAGCCTTTCTTCCCTTTCTCTTCTTCTCTTTTCTTTCCTTCTTTCTTTCCTTCCTTTTTTGAGGATTTCTTCAGCTGTTAATTCTTCCACTATTGTTTCGTCGTTATAAATTTCTTCTTCTAATTGATCTCTGTTGTCTTCATCACTCTCATTCGGTACCTTTCTTTCCTGTTTTTGTAGCATATTTCTTTCTTCATTACTATTTCTTCTGTTATTCAATTTCCGTTTCTTTTTGGATGGTTCTCTTTCTCTTTGTATTTTGTTTGTTGTAGTTAAGGCTTGGTGATTTTGTTGTTCTGGACATTTGGTATTAGTCTTACTTTTTTCTCCTGTTGTTTTTTGTTGTTCTGCTGTTTTTTTGAGTCATAGCCTTTTGTTTTTCTGGACTTTTGGTATTAGTCTTACTTCTTTCTCCTGTTATTTTTTGTTGTTCTATTGTTTTTTGAGTCACGACTTGGTGACTGCCAGTTTTTTCTCCCTTTTGTTTTTCTGGACTTATAGTAATCTTACTTTTTCTCCTGTTGTTTTTTTGTTGTTCTGTTGTTTTCTGAGTCATGACTTTGTAACTGTCAGTTTTTTCTCCCTTTTGTTTTTCTAGGCTTTTGGTATTAGTCTTACTTTTTTCTCCTGTAGTTTTTTGTTGTTCTGTTGTTTTTTGAGTCATGACTTCTGATTCTTGCCGATTTGCACTAGACTCTGTGTTCTGTATTTCCAGTTCTTGTCTTCGTCTAGCTTTTCTCTCTGTTTTTAAAACCTTGTTTTGTCATGTCTTGTTTTCCTTGAGGATTTGTACTATTTCCTTGTATTTGTTTTACTTCTTTTGTTTCGTTTTCTATTTCGTGTTCCGCTAATATTGGTACGTCATTTTGTTCTTCTCTCGTTCCTTGTAGTGTACATTTCCTTGGTGTGTGCCCTACATTTCCACATTTGTTACATTTCCTATAATGGATACAGCCCTTATACCACGTGGTTATTAGGAAGCCACGCAGGTAACATGCTCTTTTTATCGTTTGGAGTTTTGATCTTTCTATTTCAAGGATTCTTTTTTCATTGTAGATGTTAAATCCAGGGACTGTTCCTAACCTCGAGTTCTCTATCATGATGTCGAATTTTTCTTCTACCCATTTGACTACAATTTCAAGTGGTATTTCCATGGGTATACCCTCAATATGGAGCTCCCCCGTTTGTTTTTTGATTTTTCTCATGATTGGTATTGGTTCTCTAACTATGGCTGTATGTCCGATTATTGTTGTTTCTCCGTATGGTATGGCCGGTGTATTTCCTCTATATCTAATGTTATATCCCCCTTTTGCGTAATTGATTGAATATAATTTGGTTAGTAGGTCCTTGTCCAACATTTGGAAACATACCAATACAGCTGTTGTACCTGGTATCCCTATTCCATTTGAGTCTGGAAAGATTACTTGTTGGGTTCCTTCTCTATACTTGCATTCAATGTAATGACCATCTTCTAATTGTACTCTCCTGGTTTTAAAATACTTCTGTAGATTTGTCATAGTTCTTTTTGCTGACGCCATTTTCTCTTGTGCTGTTCGTGCTTAAACACAACTCACCTTGGAATACTTGTTTGTTTGGTAATTTCCTTCTTTCTTTAGTTAGTTTTTCCTTTTAGTATTTCTTCATCTATTTGGGTGTATTTCCCTTTTCTTTTTCTTCTTAATTTCTTCTTAATTTTTTGTCATAGTTATCTTTATTATTTCGGCTCCAAGCAGACTACATCTTTTCTGTGGATTTCCTAGCCATTGATTTGCGTGCCGTCTGTTTTGTGCGTGCCATGACAAAGTTTGGAGGCATTGGTCTGACATCAACTCTCTACAGGTACAAAGTATCTTATACACGTACCTCCACAACGCCTGGCTTACATAAGTATATTTTTGTTTTAAAGCAGCTAAGCAGTTAAATTACTTTTAACAAATCAGTATTTATTCAAAGCATACAGGGTTTACTAAAAGTAGAAATTTCAAGGATAAGAAAGCCTTTACATTCATCGTTTATCTAAGCGAAAGTTTTGAAAACCTCTGGGGGTGGGGGTAAGAAAATATAAGCTATTAATACATTATAAACAACTTTAATGTTTTCCATTACTATTGCATAGTTCTACCAGAGCTATTTAATTATAATGCGGTAATTTGTATAAAAACGACAACTTGCCTCACTCACTTGGGTGTTGTGAGCGATACATGAAGGGGTATAACAATGTATTAAGTCAGTTACCTCCCCTACATCATTATATATCCTACCGTAACAGTGCAATCAAAGATTTGTCCTAGCTTTGACAATAAACAAAACTTTAAAAGGATTAATTGTCTAACAAAATCAAACTATGTGAAAAGCATACAGATTATTTCAAGATATTATAAAATGGGACAAAAAGTTACAAAACCGGAAAAGTAGAAATCAATATCAGCCATAATGAATCAAAAGCAATACAGATTTGGTTTGATTTCAACCAATGATGGATGAAACAAGAACATGCATACTTTTCTTGTTGAAAGTGTGGCAAATTGCACGCCATGATAAGAGACTGTCATACATTCAAACTCATTTATGTTTTGTTTTCCTTGAGAGCACAATCACAGGAACTGTTTTGTGTTAATGACTTTAGACTTATTTCTATCATCTTCATCGATGAATGTCCATTGCTTTAAGAGTTATTTCTTTTTAGATCTTAAGCAAGTGAATATGGTATTAACGAAGAAATTCGTTCTTAAAATTGTCTTTGACACAGAGTATAAACTACATACTTTGCGATGATGTATGGTATTATTTTTGTATTTTGAGATCATTGAAAGGTACATAATTGATCACATTTTGAATTAATATATCCCAATCTGTTTTTAAAAGATTCAGGTAAAATTATATATCATTTAAATCAAAAACTAGTAAAGTTTTGATTGTGAAAGTAATATATCTGACATAATGCAAGACAATTTTTCATTTGAAAGTCCTTGTACACCTATATTTTCTATTATAAGCACCGCGAGAACGTTGTCTATCACACCTATTTTATTTTAGTAAATTCTAACACAAAATGTCTCTTTTCAGTTGTATCAACATAGTTATCAACGAATGAATTGGAAAATCGGTTTCCAAAGAAATTTACTTTCCTTTGATTAAAACTGAAAAACAACATTACAGGAGTTATTTTTCCCAAGCAAATTTGAATTTAATTAGCTTAATTTAATTCTGTCATTATTTAAACAAGTCTTTTTTCGGTCCAAAAAATTGAAACAAACGTTTCAAAATTGAAGACGAACGTTATAAAGATATGTCAAAAACGCCATCAGTTGCCTTACAAAATTACATTAGTCGGATTCTTAAACCTATTCAGGTTAATCGTCGATGGATACAACTAAAACACCGTAGTATGAAATAGTAATGCCGGTTCAATATATTTTAATATTCGGAAAAGTTGTCAAATTGATTTATAGTTACCAGTTTGTATCATACTAGAACAACAACAAAATTATTTTCTAGATATCTGTCCCGGTGATTTGATGTCGTAAAAGTTATATATGGTATAGCAAAAGTCTAGATGGATTTAGCATGACACTGAATTTTTGTTAATTTCATTGTTTTTGTCATTTGTTTTTCTGTAGTGTAGTCACATCATTATAGAAAGCGCTTAGAGCTTCTAAAGATTAGGCGCTATACAAAGTCATTATTATTATTATTATTATTATTATTATTATTATTATTATTATTATTATTATTATTATTACTGTGTAAACGGAAGTAAAAGCTCATTAAATATGAATGATTCCAGTCATTTCCGGCATCACAGATAAATAAAAGTACAAAAAGACCTAGTAAAAAAATACTATGGATATTAGTATCCGAATATACATCTGCACAAATTATTGCATACTAGCCGTAAATATTTACATATATACATACTTAAAAATCTTTCAATGCAGTTTTTCTCGTATTAAGTTTAACAAACTGAGTGACAATTGTCTACGCCAAAACATCAGCTGTTGATAGAAAATGCTGTGCGAAGCAGCTCCAATGTGCAATTTAAAAGAACAGCAGCCAGCGTGATAAAAGGTTGTGACAGAGTCAAATTTTTAAACTACACCCTCACCCCCACCCCCGCCAAAACACCCCCTACCCACCCCGCAACTCAAGCAGTCAAACTGGTAATAATTTTGTTAATAAATTGCCTGAGATTTGCCTAAAAGGACAAGCCTTCTGCCATGTTCTATGTTGCAAACTGAATAAATATACAGCGAACGTAAAAGATCGCAAGTCTTCCAAAATCGCTGTAAACGCTTTGCAGGTGCGCGTGTATTCAAACAAACTACGATAATGTATGATTTGGTCATCACGTGAAATGTAATTGTATACGAATTATAAAACCCTATTACGTAGGATAGTACTAAGCCGTCGAAGGTTGAGTCCATCTTTGAAGACTTGATATTAGCGACCAAAGACTCTGTCTGCCAAGTCCATTATGATTGTGGTGGGATACGACAACGTTTCTTCTACTTGACGTAGTCTTCTTGCTTCTTCTGAAAATATAAATAACTAGTAGAACCCTGCAAATGTAGCAATATAGGGATGCTATTTTATAGGATTCGGAAAACGTTATAAAAAAGTATATTAAAAAATAAAATAAAACATGAATGGTCGCCATGATTACATAAACACGAAGAAAAACTTTTCAAAAATTTAAATATAAAATTCCAAAATGCACTTGAGACTACACGTCGGTTAACTAAGGAGCAGACAACTTTTTGTCTCGTTATTCATTTCATGTTGTCTGAGTAAGATGCATTGTGGGAAAAAAAAAGAGTAGCATTCGTCATCTTGGAGACAGGAGATCGTAAAACCACTGAGATACCAAAGTTCTTAAATTTTTAATATTTTTAATAATCCCGTTAATAGGTTGACCCTTGAGTCGGCGAACAAAATCCCAAGTTCACCTTACAATCAAAACATTTATGGTTATCAAATAATCTAGGGACAATAAATAATGCAAAATAAAGGAAAAGACACGCACGCGCATGCACACGTGCATATATAACGCAATCTCCTTTGACCCAAATTAGATAGGCTAATACAAGTATACAGTGTAAAGGTGACATAGACTTCGCAATATTACAGTATTAGTTCCTGTTTTACCGCATTGCACAAGTTACAAGTTCATGGCTGAGGCCCATTTTTTAAAGAATTTTGGTCCTCACTTTTGTTGAACTCAGCAGCATTTGGAGTTGGTTGAGGAATTGTGTACACCGAAATAAAGAATTCGTATGGAAATTTTTAATAACCGCCCCACCCCCACTGAGTTAGCCAATATTTTCGAAAGCTTCATTCGAGCCGAGTAAGTTGGATTCTTTAAATGTGTACACTCTGAGTTTTAAATCGGATGTACTAGGATGTACATCGGTCAACTACAAATGAAATACTAATCTACTGGATACAGTCCAAACACCGATATTAAAAATACTGATAAAACATACAAAACGCAGTAAAAAAAAAAGTAAGGATGATAGAGGAAACTCAAGTAATTATCCAAATCATTCTTATGCGCATAAGTAAATACCGAAATAATACGAGGAGGGATAGCAACAAAATACAATATATTGATCATCATCTTGTCCAGTGAATCACGTGTGATGCAAACTCTGAGTTTTTACTCTTGTATTGAAATTGAAAGACCAATCTGATAAAATCTGATTGCCGCTGAAAGACTCGTTAAAGCAGCTTTCCATCATACATTGATGCCATTATATAATGCAATAAAATAATCAAAATTATGACGTACCATTCCTGTAAAAATAGTCAAGAAGTAATCAGAATTATGACGTACCATTCCTATAGAAATAGTCAAGCGCAGTTTCAAAGGAGGAGAACATATGAGCAGACACAATGCTATTCCGTTTAAGCCAGTAGCCGCGAACATGGCGGGAAACTCTGTCTTCCGGAGACGTTGGAGGAACAGTCATCGCTCGGATGAATTGGGGATAAGCTTGTACTTTGGAACTGCGCATGAGTTGCTCTGAGGGTCGGGCAAAAGCATCTCGGAACTGATCAGGGTTATCAATTCTTGGGTACTCCGTCAAAACCAGTGTCCTGGAACGCTCTAGACGTACAATTTATTAAAAATAAGAATTATATCAAAAGCTGAAGATTTGTATTGAACATCAAATTAGTCATTTTTTAATCCAGCATAAACATTGCATTTTCTACGGTAGCAGAAAAGAAAATGGCGGCATGCTTTAGCTTAGAATAACTGGTTACACGTGTATAATTGCTTTACATCCTACGATAAAGAAGTCATAAATAACATAGTTGTTGCAATTTCAGTTTTAAACAAGTTAAGTTTTTTTTAAATATTCGTTGAAAAAACGGTTAAGGTATATTTCAAGATGTTAGTGGTTTAAGTTGGTTGCTACATGGAAATCTATTAACACAGTTCCAGCTTTAAGGACGATCTTGTTTTATCAGGCATATATTATTTATTCATTAAGGAAACTCTCAGAGGAAAGTGTTGATATAAAATAGCAAACAAAAATGCTATACTTGGATAAATCTGTGAATGCTTTGTCTAATAAAAGTCTAAGCATTGGTACAAAACCGCAAGGACTGCCAAGTTACCCGAATCTTCATATGATATGACATTTATGAAAAGGGTTGAATAATATTATTATTCAACGAGTGTCATACATTGCATGTCAAATGTCAACCAGTTTAAGATTATATTTATCACTTAACGTCAAGGCCTTTGAAATACTTGATGACGTTGCTATTGACAATACGGACTTTGAAATACTGGATGACGTTGGTATTTGACGTTGATAAGTGTAATGGTGACCGTTTTTAAAAAATAAAATATTTTATTAGAATTCACAGAGTTTAGTATCTCACTGTGTGCATCTTAACAGTTTGGTTCGTGGGTGAGTTCACGAACATGTGTTCTGCCTATTATGAACAGATATTAATTTCATATGTTCAGAAAATGAATATGACGTTCATAAGACACTAATACATATAAAAATATTTTAGTTCAAAACTAGTGAAAATATTTGACAAAGCTTGAATATTTAATAAAAATTGTAACAACTAGTTACACAATTTGCCAAAAAAAAGAAAATTTAAAACTTGAATAAAGGAAGCAAGATATTAGCGACGAACTTACGGTCTGGCATTTCGTAGACAGGAAGGGCGATAATATCCATGCCATACGGGTGAGGGAAGTCGACCTGCTTGAAATAGACATCTCCCACAATCCATTCAAGTCCCTTCTGTACTGAATGGAACCACATAACTAGCACGCACATGTCTGTTTCTAATTGCTCTGGGCTGTTTTGCACGTACCATGAGCTGCCTTTGTTCACCATCCTCCCGTGCGTCACCCATCCCTCCCCTCCCTGCACGACTTTAATCTGAATAGTAAAATGAGGACTGTCTATAAACTAACATTAATAAATTCATAAATTCGCTTCCCGTGGCAAAACTTTCAGCGATGTAACACTTATTGCAGATGCTCAGAACCCCAACAGGAGTTCCGAAACCAGGTATGAAAAGGAATCTTACTGAATCCGGCGACTTAGAACACCGATACCATGCGGTTGAAACCAAGAAGACAGAAAAAGACAGAAAAAGACAGCATATACAATGTAATAAATGCTTAAAGTAATGCTCAAAACCGGCTCAATTAAGATACACAAATCAATTTCGGAATTTTATATTCATTTCTTCTTTGTATTTTGCAAACATTATTTTACTTTGAGAAGAAAAGTGTTTGGGTCGGTAGCGAAAATCATGGACGGCTGGCCAAGTGCAACCAAATACATTCTGGTTTGCCTTACCATACTGATATGTTTGTGTATACATATTACACGGATGATCGAGCTTTACTTATAAATAATGATATCTTATGATACATTTACGTCAGTATCGGTTGTTGATATTCAGATCACGCGCTTTTCAGACAAATCTTGTAAGTATCCGAGCATACAAGATGACGCGTTTAAAGAAGTTTAAATTACAATGGTGTTTTAATCTAGAATATATGACCCAATAATTTTGAATCATGTATAGACCTTGCCATTGTTTTTACACAAATGTAAAATAAACTTTATAAACTGACATATAATAATAAAATTTTCTACAAACTTGCAGTTAATCATCAAATACATACGCTATCAAACTCACAATAAGCGTATAAGGATTCGGATTTAGTGTCTACAACTCGTATACAAAATATATTATCATAAACACTATACCTTAATCAGAGTATTTTTAAGATGTAGATTTCGACAGATTTGTGTGTTTATATCTTGTTTGACACCTTAATAGCAAGTTAGTGCGTGAAATAAGAAGTTTACTATTGTTGGAGAGTCGATAAATGAAGGGGGATAACTCATACAGTTTTATAGCAATACCTTATTATCTTTAATAAATAATTAAAATCTTCGTACAAAGTTTCAAGGTACGATAAACAATTTGAAAGTGATATAAAATTGTTGAGCGCATACTTATTTTTTCCAAAAAAGATATTTCCCAAAATACCTTTTATTTATATTATTTCTGGCTCAAAATTAAAAATATTACAAATTTCCTTTAAGATATCAGCTGGATTTTGGTCTCAAATGTTTGTCTAAGCTTGCTAAATAATAATAATAATAATAATAATAATAATAATAATAATAATAATAATAATAATAATGACTCTGTATAGCGCCTAATTTTTAGAAGCTCTAAGCGCTTTACAACATCTATAATGATATGACTACACTACCGAAAAACAAATAACCAAAACCATGAAATTGGAAAACATAAAAATATGCTGAAACCATATAAGATACAAAACATTATTAGGTCTCTAAGTTTGTTCCTGCAGTCGAAAAAGGTGAGTTTTAAGAGCACTCTTGAAAGTGACCACTGTGTCTTTGTGTCTAATTTCAATGGGCAATTTGTTCCACATCGAAGAGGCCTGGTATGCAAAATAACGTTTTCGATGTGATTTCGTTTTCATAGTGGGAACAATGAGTATACGATTGTCAGCAGAGGAGCTTAAGTATCTTGCTGGTGTATACACATGGGTGAGGCCAGATAGGTATGTTTGACAAGAGTCCGTTAGTTAAACTTAGCACAGAGAACAAATTTTGTGTTTGATCTCGATCGAATGGATAGCTAGTGTTGAGTACAGAGCAGTGGTGAGGTGTGCTCTGATCATGGTACTCTAAGGATGATCCGAGCTGCTGTGTATTTAACTTGTTGAAGTTTCTGGAGTAGATATTAAGACAAATCAGACAAATCAATGTAAGAGTACCGACCAGAGTAACACCTTAGTTTTGCATTGACTGTGTGAATTTAATGTTGGTGTTGCTGATATTTATTGTTTGAGGTAAAGGATGTAAATGAGAAGGTCTTTGTGTTGTGATCAGAATGGCCTTAGTTTTATCATCATTCATCTGCAGTTTGTTATATGTCATCCATGATTTCACATCAGAAATGCTCCTCTCTACTCATCAACTTCAGTTGGGTGGCTAGGTTTGTATATTTGGGTGTCATCAGCGTACAATTGGTGCGACACTGGGTGATGATCTATGACACTTGAGAGCAGCTGAATGTATAGAATAAAGAGACTATGGACAAGAACAGACGCCTGTGGGAAACCACGACATAAATCAACTGGGCTGGAGTGTATTCCATTTGCAGATATATTTTGTGTCCAGGATATCAACCACATTAGGGCTGTATTGTGAATGCAAAATACATGCTGGAGACGGTGAAGTAATATGTCATGGTCTATTGTTTCAAATGCTGCAGACAAATCATAGAGGGTGAGGACTGTAATCTTTCCGCTATCCAAAGCAGAGAGAATGTCATGGACATTGCTAAAAAGACTGTTTAACTTCAGATGAGATACATGTTGGGTTAAAACAACTTTTTCTATATGACCGGGAGATCTGAAACTGGGCGGTAATTCTTTAAATCGTTGTACAAAGTTTAAAGGTACGATAAACAATTATTCCTGGAACTATTTTTACATTGCCACAAGAAGAAGGAATGCCTGCTATTTTGCCTGGACACCCTATATAATAATAATAATAATAATAATAATAATAATAATAATAATAATAATAATAATAATAATAATAAAAAATAAATAAATAAATAAATAATTAAAAAAAAATAATAACAAATCTATGAAGCCGCTAAGAATAACGTCACAAACATAGTCCATTTAACAAAATTATCCCACTACAGCACTAAGATCACGAAGAGTTCCAGCTGCAAAGAGCTCTTCGAGATAACTAACAAACTAATGTCAAGGAACAAATGTACACCACTTCCAACTACTTTTCTCCAGTAGACCTCCCAGACCTGTTTGCAGATTTCTTCGATGACAAAGTACAAACCATTAGAGATTCGTTTGACAACACAATTTCAATTGGCTCATCACCATACAGTTATGATACAGAATTTCAGCGATAACCATTAGGAGCATTTGTACTTGTCTCTATTGATTTCGTACGGACAATCGTGATGAAAAGTGCACCAAAGTCTTGTGAACTTGATCCAATTCCGACATCACTGCTGCTTGAGTGCTTAGTCCCAATATTGCCTTCACTAACTGATATTATTAATATCTCTCTTTCATCGGTGGAATACCCATCATTTTCAAAACCGCCATCGTAAAGCCTCTGCTGAAGAAACCAACACTTGACCATAACGATTTAAAGAACTACCGCCCAGTTTCTAATCTCGCATTCATATAAAAAAATCCTAGAAAAAGTGGTTCTAGCCCAACTTGTATCTCATTTGAATTCAAACAGTCTTTTTTTTAGCAATGTACAGTCTACATATCGCCCTTGCCACAGTACTGAAACTAATCTTCTGAAAGTATTTATTGACATTCTCTCTGTGTTGGCTAGCAGAAATATTACAGTCCTCACCCTTCTTGAATTTGGTTGGAACATTTGACACAAAAGACCATGAGATATTACTTCACCGTCTCCAGCATGTATTTGACATTCAGAATATATCCTAACAGTGATTAAAGTCCTACTTAGTGAACATGACACAAATTGTATATGCCAATGTAATGCATTCCAGCCCAGTTGATCTATGTTGTGGTGTTCCACAGGGGTCTGTTATTGGACCTATTTGCTTCATTCTATACACTAAGCCGCTCTCAAGTGTCATAGATAATCACCCAGTGTCTCACCAAGTGTATGCTGATGACACCCAAATATACAAGTCTAGCCACCCAACTGAAGTTTATGCTACCATCATTATCTGGCCTTACACAGGTGTACACACCAGCAAGATACTTACGCTCCTCTTCTGACAATCGTATACTCATTATTCACACTGTGAAAACGAAGTCATCTGGACAACGTTCTTTTGCATACCAGAGCCCAGTAACGTGGAATGATTTGCCCAATGAAATTAGACACAAAAAACACAGTGATTACTTTCAAGAGGTTCTCTCAAAACTCACCTTTCTCAACTGCAAGAACAGAAAAAACTTAAAGACCTAATAATGTTTCCTACCTTAAATATGTTTTAGCATTTTGTTTATGTTTTCTAATTTCATGGTGTTTGTTTTGTTTATTTTTTTGGTAGTCATATCATTATGTATGTTGTAAAGCGCTTAGAGATTCTAAAGATTAGGCGCTATACAGAATCCTCATTATTTTTATTCTGTACTATTGATCATTTCGATATAACACCACCCTTGGCATTCACCCAGTCAAGTATCGCGATTTGGCCAATTCGAGTAGGAGCCAGTTTGTATCATTTTGACCTTTGTTTTTTATAGCGATAAAATCCTTATAGCCACCTGTTTTTGTTTTAAAACTAAATAGTTATAACCAATAACATGTTCAAATGTATTTCCAAGATTTTGCAAGATTCATTTTGAGAAATTCTGCGATGACAAAATCAAACACTTGTAAGGCATGGTGATGAACAAGACCTGTTGAATTGACCTCTGGTCATGTACCCCGTATTGTTTATCTTAGATCCAGGATACTGTGTAAGCTTTTCGGATAAAGAGTTCAAATAATGGACCACTCCAGTGTACTCAAATACCAAAGGGACAAAGTAAATACCGACTTTTTGATTGTCTTTCTTGAAGTTTCTAATGAACGTTGATATCCTTCTAAAGTAACGGTTTCCCTTAATATTACATGTAAGAAAAATACGCCCATAGAGACTACCGCGTGTCCGATATAAAGGGACTGCAAGAACATATTCAAACAAGTTTCGGGTGAATCAATATCTACAAAGTCTTAAAGAAAAAAAAATAAAATCGTTTAGGCATTCATAATAATTGTAATGCATTCTCTCTAAAAGAAAATGTTTTTACTTTTTAGGATTCTTCACTTTATACTCCATTCTATAATTGTATATACACGGAATTAACAAACATTTTATATGATATTCTCAAAAGTATTTTGCTACAAATATTTTTGCTTTTCCATTTTTTGGTTCAAGTCAGAAAGATACATATATTTCGGGCTAATTGATGATTGTTCGTGTTTCTGAGAGGCGGACAGAAGAGGAAGGGCATGTAAATTACCGAATGTGATTGTGCTATTCCCAGCACCTGACCTCCGTCGCTACGTATGGTCTCATTTCGCCGTTGTAGAGCGTCCTTGACAATGTGGATCCCTGCCTTGTTGAATCTCATTAGGAAAAACCATCCTGGGTGGCTCTGTGAAGAACAAAGCAAAAGATTAAGAAGAAAAAAGTTAAGATTGTTTTATTTGATATGGTACGTTCTATTATGTACGTGAAAACCCGTTTACGTATTTATCTGCTTCAAAGAGGCATACGATTTCTATAAGTATACACCCAGATATGCGTTTGCATACTGAGCTAGCAGATCAGGGTATTCCTTGTTTGCTTGAAACTATAAATAGAACGAACAATATAGGTCCAGAGTATTAGGTGTGTTATGTGCTAGCAAATGCCGAGTATACCCAATTTGCAGCTATTTGCACATAAGGTAATACGGTAATTGTAATGAAGTCTGATCAGGCCCTAGTTTTCCCCTAAAATTATATTTAAAGGTATTACTGAATAATACGTGAAACTCAACTCGCACTCTTTCTCTGTGTTTTTAATCATACTTAACCCACGCTCTTTCTCTATTTTCTCTATTATCAGTGCCAAACAGAATGGTAACTAAAACTTATCATTTTTCTCAGTTTTCAGAGTCATGCTTAACTCAAACTCATTTACTCTGTTTGCAGTCATACCTAATTCAAACTCACATCTTTTCTCTCTTTTCAGAGACATTCAGAATGGTAAATGAGTAAATATGGTTGCATTGTATCAGAGAATCGCAGAATGGTAATTTAATAAGTATGGGTGCATCCTATCAGGGAATTACAGAATGGCAATGGAGTAATTATGGTTGCATCGTATCAGGGAGTTACAGAATGGTAATGGAGTAATTATGGTTGCATCGTATCAGGGTATTGTATAATGGTAATGGAGGAATTATGGTTGCATCGTATCAGGGAATTACAGAATGGTAATGGAGGAATTATGGTTGCATCGTATCAGGGAATTACAGAATGGTAATGGAGGAATTATGGTTGCATCGTATCAGGGAATTACAGAATGGTAATGGAGGAATTATAGTTGCATCGTATCAGGGAATTGTATAATGGTAATTTAGTAATTATGGTTGCATTGTATCAGGGAATTGTAATACTACTAATCTTAATTAAATAATTAAATTAAAAAAAAAAACATGCTTTCAGTTCTATTGCAAGAAAAGAGCATCCTACTATGCATTCCTTAATTTACAGTGGTTACCTTTTAACTATGGAATAAAGTACTTGAAAGCTATTTCGACATATAAAAATCTTTTCATAACATGGCTCCAAAAAATAGCCTAATTCGAGCTTCCAATCATCACCAAGGTTTAGTTATACTAACCTCATCTACACATTGGCGGATCAAGCATATATTTCCGTGCTTCCGGTTACCTCAAGCCAACGCGTCCAATCAAAATAAAGTTATTCAAATATGAACACTGTTCATTCATTATCGTGCACACAACTTCGACAAACTCATAAATAAGCAAATTTCCACTACCGGTCCGTGTTTGTACAAATACCTTTAAATGAAATATATCTGTAATGGCTTCTCTCTGTTAAACTTATAAAATATTCTTCTGAAGTCAGTTTAGTTCACTATTTTCGTCCCATGTATAATGAACCGCTGTTACACGTTGTTGGTTAGTTGGCATTACGTTCTATGGGAGGCAACTCATGAAATCCAACATATGTCGCTAGGACAAAGCACTAAAATAGCTGTTGGATGCGCCAGAATATGCACAGGGTTAACAACATATCGAAACCTTGGATAACGAAGATGTCTTTCAATACCCATTCACACAATCTACGGTCTATTTCGAATTCTAATCTTTCCTTGCCTATTTCGAATTCTAATCTTTCCTTGCCTATTTCGAATTCTAATCTTCCCTTGTCTATTTCGAATTCTAATCTTTCCTTGCCTCAATTCAATACGACTCAGCATAAACCTTCTTTAACGTAAATATGCAGCGTCGAATTTATAGTCTGAATATTCTAATATTTGAGGATTACATGTAAAATTGTTTGATTTAGAACCAAATGCATTAATTATTATTATTATTATTATTATTATTATTATTATTATTATTATTATTATTAGTAGTAGTAGTAGTAGTAGTAGTAGTAGTAGTAGTAGTAGTAGTAGTAGTAGTAGTAGTAGTAGTAGTAGTAGTAGTAGTAGTAGTAGTAGTAGTAGTAGTAGTAAAGCTCACACGTCAGATCTATACAAAATAGTAACAAAACATCATTCTCCGTGTTCTGATTCATTCCAAATGAAAACTAAAACTGACATCCTCTTTCGGTTTTCACACTCTTAGAGAATGGTAACTAAAACTCGCCCTCTTTATCTGTTTTAAGTTAATTCAGAATGATAAGTAAATGTGACACCATCTTTCTGTTCTTGCACTCATACAGAATGGGAATTAAAACTCGCCCTCTTTGTTTATTTACAGGTTAATACAGAATGATAAGTAAATCTGACACTCTGTTTCTCTGTTTTAAGATTCATACAGAAGTATAACTGAATCTCAATCTCTCCATTTTCACATTCACACAAAATGGTAACTAAAACGCGCACCCTTTTCTACGATTCGAGACTCGTATATAATTGTCTTATTCATAAACGGACAGTGAAATACCATGTAAAATATTATGTTTATTGTACTGAAATTAGTTTGATGTCTTTTGATGCAACTTTACCTCATCCTGCATCGAGTTATCCATCAATCAATTCTTAAATGCATCCGGTAACATGTGCGCAGCTTCCGGTATGTAATGGATATTTTGATGCAGTCATTTCCTGCTACAAGGTCTATAAACAATTTCACAACTTGTTCATTTAGAAACGTAAGCATTTAAGGCTGAAAGTAAACACTAGCTTGAACTAGGAATCGAACTTTGTAAATTTGACAGAAGTACTTAAACTTACCAGATATTGATGATTCTCCTCATATGGCCTTGGTGAGGGTCTGTATGGGCCCTGTGTTTGGTATTGCTGTAAAAATGTAAATATCTGTTAGTTGAGACCTCTTTAAAAATACACCTCGATATAATTATCTTCTCAGACAATATAACATTTTTAATTACAAATCACTGAGTGCAAATAATACTCAAACGGTATGTTAAAATAATACTAGCAACAACTATTTTGCTGACAGCGCAAAATTAATTAAATTAATTTGAATTAAATATGATAGTTCTGTACCCACTGCCCTCTATGCATGGGATGGCTTCATTTATTTTAATTTCATATTCTTTATATAAAAACACATGTTTAAAGGGGGAAAGACATGAGAGAGAGAGAGAGAGAGAGAGAGAGAGAGAGAGAGAGAGAGAGAGAGAGAGAGAGAGAAAGAGAGGGTTATATCGATATCACAAGATTGTTCCAGTCTTGCTTTTAATAGTACAATTGAGGAGTTGAAGAATAGACAGACTAATATACACATATACTTACATAAGTAGTCATCTCGTCTATGTCTCTGAAAAATATACATACTACAGTGAGTAAATCTGATTACTAATCATAGAAAAACATTCTCCATTTTCATTCCTTTAAAATAAATGCTTTGCTTTGTCATATATAATTTTTACCCCAATTTTTTTATATGTTTGTCCCGTAATACTTTTGTCACAGAGAAGGATAACAACACCTGATGGAACCTGCCATTTAACAGTTTGAATTATCGGATCAATATAGGGACAACGAATGTGATACCACGAAAAAAAGATATAACGGAACACCAGCACATATGTAAAACGTGCACCCTTTTTCAATAAATATCTTGATATACAAACTCAAATCTACAAAATATAACTTTTGTAAAAATTCATTGTTACATTTGCTTTTTAAATAAAATACCAGTGTAAAAAACAATATACTTTACACTTATTATTCTATTCATGATTATGGCCCATTTTGGAAGAAACTAGTCCTTTTTATTATTGATTTAGCGGTATGTATGTATGTATGTATGTATGTATGTATGTATGTATGTATGTATGTATGTATGTATGTATGTATGTATGTATGTATGTATGTATGTATGTATGTATGTATATATGTATGTATGTTAATTATCCAGCCAGGAAAACAGGGTGTATTTATTTTCACTCTCGACCAATCAAAAAGCAACTTGTCAAAACTAAAGTCACACTGTCATTACCTGGGACAGAGTCTCAGGCCGAAAAACACATTTCTTTAATACATTTCCAGGAGCTAGACCCTGACACAATTCTTCCCGTGATTAATTCTCCGTTCTTTTGTCTTTGCTTATAATCAAATCGAGCATGTGAAGTGCATCAATTCAAAAATATATACCAGGTAGATAAAATATACCTAAACAATCATGTTTACCTTAACGAACCTTCGTTTGTAGCTATTCTTGACTGAATGTAGTATCGTTTTACGTTATTTTGTCTGACGTCACTACTACCTTCATTACCCTCTCTATTAAGACAACGTATCAGTTAACTTAGCAAAAATGGTAAACAAAGTTGGTGCCTTTTCTTAGTGACTTTCATGGTCTACATTTTATTATTCATGTGATGTGACCTTTACATTCTCTGAGAGAAATATAAATTAAAGAGGTAATAGAGGTAACAAATATGTACAAAAAAATCAGTCAGTCATGTTTTATCTAAGCGTTCTCTAAGGTAGTTAAAATATGGCGTTACGTCACATACTAAACATATGGACACTGCTCACGGGTTCGTTACAATAGTAGCCTTATGGAAAATAATGTAAAGTAAGTATTAATTAATTTAAAGCTTACAACATATTCGCGAATTGTGACGAAAAACTAAAAACAATTAAAATGCACATCCTTCTGACACCAGGCAAAACAGTCCTAACTCTAACCTCTTAATGCTGAGCGCCTAGCGAAGCAGGTGTTTGTACCATTTTTGTAAGTCTTAGGTATGACTCGGTCGGGGTTCAAACCCACGACCTTCCGCTTCCGCGGCGGACGCTCTAATCATCAGGTCACCGGAGCGGTCATACAGTGATTGAAGAATCGGAGTAAATTACTACTTCTGAAAAAGTACGGTAAAGTCTATGGAGTGGAGTGTGTGCTCAGTCAGTGTAGTTATACACTGGAGTAAAGACAAAAGTTGCGTCTATTTTAATTTTTTTGAACTAGGTTGAAAACATTTCTGCAAAATTATCTGATTTTAAACACCAATTATTTTGTTGACTTTAAAATGTCAGACTATTTTGGACAAAAGTCGCCCCTCTCCCCCCAAGCGTTTAATATGATAATTCTATTCTCAGAATAAATAATCTGCGTGCATCAAAGATGGAATGTAAGAAGCTTTTCCAGAATACAAAACTACGTAGGTAATACATGTTTTAACATTGATATACACACTCTGAGAAGAAAAAGATGGTCATAACCTTATTTTGAACTTGTTTGCCAATTATCAAAAGATATTAAATTGTTGAGAATGGTGGATTTTAGAATTTGGTGCGAAGAGAGCTCAAACAGTTTGTATTCTTCTTGCAACTGACCAGACCAGATGCCCAATGTAGGCCTTAGCAAGGTTATCTGTATCGTTTTGTTTATAAAAGTCCCAACTCCTATATAAGATGTTCCATAAATGTCCGAGATGATACAGGAAATGGTTAATAAATGTCCGAGATGATACAGGAAATGGTTTATTATAGTTCATATAGGAAATGGCTTATAAATGTCTGAGCTCGTTATGAAATGGTCTTTAAATGTCTGAATTCATATAAGAAATTGTTTATCATTGTATGAGTTCATATAGGAAATGGTCTCTAAATGTCCGAGTTCATATAGGAAATGGTCTACAAATGTATGAGTTCATAAAGGAAATTGTCTACAAATGTCCGAGTCTATGAAATAGTCACCAAAATAGTCTATGAATATCAGTTCATAGAGGAAATGGCCTATAAGCGTCCAAGTTTATGAAATGTCCGAATGCATATAGGAAATGTTTCTTAAACGTCCGAGTTCATATAGGAAATGGTTTATGAATGTCTGAGTTCAAATAGAAAATGGTCAATAAACTATATACGAAATGGTCTTTAAACGTCCAAGTTCAAACAGGAAATGGTATATGAATGCCTGAGTCCATGTATGAAATGGTATATAAATCTTCGAGTTCATATAGAAAATGGTCTATAAATCTCCGAATTTAAATAGTAAATCGTCTATAAACTATATAGGAAATGGCTTTTAAATGTCCGAGTTCATATAGGAAATGATCTACAAATGTCCGAGTTCATATAGGAAATGGTCTTTCAATCTCCGAGTTCATATAGGAAATTGTCCATAAACTATATAGGAAATAATCTTGAAACGTCAGAGTTCATATAGGTATAATGGTCAAATAATGTCCGAGTTCATATAAGAAATGGTCTATTGACTATATAGGAAATAATCTTTAAACGTCCGAGTTCATATAAAAAATGTCCTATGTATGTCAGAGTTCATATTGGAAATGGTTTTTAAATGTTCAGTTTCATTAAAGAATTGACTGGTCTATAAATGTTTGAAGGTATTGTTAATACAGACTAATCATTACTCCAAATATACTGCTAGGGTCAGAAAACATTATCTCGGTCCTATTAAAATGTAATAGTCGAATTCCCCACATGTGTTATATTCGCAATGTTATAGTAGCTCATTGATGATGTGAACAGTCGAGTGACAGTTATGCAAACAATTTTATTTGTACCCAAATGAAGTTTAAAATAAATAAAATGCTATGAATTCATGAGTGCACATAGTAGGTGCTTTTGTAAATTAAAAAAAAGAAATATTGTTTAAATATTATGCTTACCATATTTAAAAAGACACACTCTTGAGCACCGCATTATTCATATTTGCACCAAATAACTAATGTATTGTAATAATTTGGTTATAGCGCTCCATTTTAAGGAATTCTTTGATTTGCGTAACTACTTGAGTGATTATTGGAACTCGGTGCAATGGATATATTCCTTAGCCCGAGATAATTAGCCAGTTACTAGGAGTAAACGTCACGGAGAGAAGTGTTAGTGAGTTTCCATGATGCCATGGTTCACTAGTAGTGAATTCAGGTCATAACCGAATGAATATCTCTGTCGTAACGTAGTTCCTAATAAAATATAGTGGTGTACATTGGTGGTGTGACTGCAGTGGCAGCATCTACGGTAGGAACCATTAAATTACACAAAGGTATAAATAAGAAGAGACTCAGCAGATACCGTTTATGTCGCCATGGTGACAAATGTGGTACAGTTGTACTGGTGAAATGTGCCTGGAAACCATACATTGACTGGCCTATGGTGGCGAGGTTAATATAGTTCCCCGTATTAGGAGAGAGCTGTCTAATTTCTACGGCGTGAACTGCTGGCGGTACGGAAACCTAACGGAGAGAAACCATGCAGATGTGCGGTGTATAGATATTTGACAAGTTGGAGATCTATGGTCTTGTATTGATTAGAGTAAAATTTATGTACAGAACGGACACGCTGGGCTTTCTAATTTACAACTAAAGTTGTATTGAAGTCTTTGGAAATTTGGGGTAAACTTATGACTTCTAGCGGTTATCGCGCCAGGGCTTGACAACAGTTTGGTTAAGCAAAGACACCTGGTTTGTAACAGTATTTGCTTAACTCATTTAAATGCATAACAATTAGGAATACATATATCTAGGCTGCTTAATTGTTCGAACATTGGGTTTACAGTTGATTTTTCCATATATGGCATTAAGTTATCACGGTACAAAGTTAATTTATTTCTACAGTTTTAATGAAATGCAATGTATTAGTTATAAGGAGGATTAGCCAAAAGTATCTTACTAATGTTAGTCACCAGCACAAACACAACATATTAAAAAAAATCAGCATAGGCCATCCTGCATTTACTGAAAAAGTTACATTCGAATGGAATGACTGGAATTTTTAGAGCATGTGACTGTTCTGGAACCGGTCAATTAACGCTCGCTTGCTTTGTCATCTTGCGTTGTCCAGCAGAGACCTAAAGTTGCTTTCTGTACAGTGCGAGTTACATTCTACACTGGTTATCAAATCTCCTGGAAAATCACATACAAAGTAGATTTGTTATTTTCTGTGGAACAACAATACGTTTGTCTGAATAAGCGTATTGATACGTTTGTCTGAATAAGCGTATTGATACGTTTGTCTGAATAAGCGTATTGATACGTGGTGGAAACTGTAAAAACTTACAGTATGGTATAAGTTGTAACGTATCTTTCCGAACACAATCCCGACAAATCCGTAATTTCGGTGAATGGGTTTGTTTCTACGGTCGTGTTTCCAAGATATAATGGAGAATTATTTCCAGTATCTACAATATATGGTTCTCAGTATTTTCACATATACTTGCCCTTTATTATGTAAACCAACATATAAAACAAATCAATTATAACTTGACCCCCTCCCAACAGTTATTGTAATCATGAATTGGAATTATTTAAAGCATTTACAATTATTGTGTTATTAGAGGCTTTGCAGTCTTAAAAAAAACCATAACAAATGCAGATTTCTGATGGGTCAGAATATTATAGAGTAAGAAATGGAGTGAAGCAAAGGGTTATGGCGGAAGAACCCGAGTTAAGGCTTATAAATATCGTATTCCTCGATTAGTATTACTGCAGTACTACTTAAAGAATGGTAAATACATACCTCCCCCACCCACCCACCCAAAAAAAACAACAACCCAAAAACAAATGGCAATCAAACGTTGAAATACTATACGGGAACTCTTACACTGGAAATAACTGACAGTTCTGTATTAACCTGCTTTGTATATGACATCATCAAGAACTTCACTCCATTTACCGTGTGAGCCCGAAGTTACAATGAATTGTCATTCACTCTTTCAAATCGCTAATTTTGGCCATAAATATGATAATTTAAAAAAAAATACAGATCTGCTGACTCAAAATAAAATTTATATACACTCCTTTTTTATTTTTTCATATTCCTGCAAAAATGAAGAACATAACTGCGGTAAAGGTGGCATTTCCAGAGAAGCAAGAACGACACCTGTAGAGCAGCTTTATTTCTGTTTGAACAGGCTAAGCGGAAAGAATGGTAGATAACCTAAAACCTTAACTATCACGTGACGCTCTTCTCAGTCTGGATCGATCGCACATAAGTATGTATTGATGACATAAAATGACTTTGCGTTACAAAACGTCTGGGAAATTGAATTGTTTACGTAGTAGTAGTAGTAGTAGTAGTAGTAGTAGTAGTAGTAATAATAATAATAATAATAATAATAATAATAATAATAATAATCGAACAGAAAGAAACACAAGTATTTTATTTTGATTTTATTTATAAATATATGCAATATCATGGAGTACTTTAATTCGATATGAAAAAATATATATACTTGATACTTGTTATTGCCATGTTTTATTTGTGAATCTGTGGCGGAAGTGTCATTTGGGATGGCTATTTTTTTCTACCACAAGATACAGATCCATTTAAGAAAATTCACTATTTTTTTTTTGTTCCTTCTATGTACACTAATATATTTAAATTCATTGATGTTGATGTCCTTGACAATTTTGTATCACTCAGTTAACTAATTAACCAAGCTATCTATATAAACTACCTAATAAATAATTAAATTAAACACTCGCTGAAAAGCTATTCAACTGAGTACATCTCGAAATCTTGGTTTCTCCATATGTAGTACGTTTGCTTGACATAAATTTGTTCAAATTTGGCGGGATCTCTTCCGAATAAACCGGGGTCCCCCAAGTAACTCTCATCACTCTATGTGCGTTTTGGAGTTCTTGCTAAAGAAGCCTGTTCCTAGCGGGATATTCATAACCAAAAACAAAATATTGTTAAACCCCTAAAACAGCTTTGGTCAAACCAGACTGGATGGAAAGTTTTTGACATCTATTAATTTCTAACTGAGAGTCTTTCTATTTCACTAATGAAGAGACAAGAATATGTGTTATTTATTTCTTGGTTAGATTCATCATCTAATGAAGAGACAAGAATATGTGTTAATTATTTCTTGGTTAGAGTCATCAATGGCGACCTTCAGTGTGCCAGTGGTTATGAAGTTTACCTATTCACCATCTTTCTACCTTTGCATAATCTGGATTTAAGCTCGGTTACATTCTATTTTTTTGGGGGGGGGGGATGGGGAAGGGGGGGGGGGGCAGTGGCGGCACACCACCACGAACAATTTGTCCAAACAACCAATTTTTAATGGCAAGCTGCTCAGCATAACAACTAGCATTTGTTAATATCATAAAGCAATTTCTTAATATTAGAAATCACTTTCTTTATCATAGTGAAATATTGCAAGACAATATTTCTAATACAAATAAAATGAGTTTCTACTAATATAAAATATCGTTTTTTTATTCTGTGTCTACAACGGCTTGGCATATATGTACGTTAGTATCTGTAGCCTGGTTGCCGTTAGTTTTGTATTTCCTCGTGTTTCTTGACGCATCAAATCCTGAAACCAGTCAGTCATATTAATCGATATAAAATATTAAACAGAGTTTATAAGTATGTTTACCGGTATATCTTGTTTTCAATACACGTGATCTGAATTTGTTTACCTGCAACTCTCTCCGGTTCTTATTTAACGACTTTAAAGCCTAATAAATCTGAATACAGTTGAAGAGCAAACACATTAGAGAATATTGATGTCTGCTCAATGTTGGATCGATCTCAGTTTGGTATTCAACAGTTCAGGAGAGTGTTAGTGTCCTAAGTGGTATATATTCTGTACAAATCTAATTTGGGCAAATTCATGGTAACCATAAATTGCTGAGGACTGATACAGTCATGCCAATACAAACAATCTTGTCATTATAATAAGAGGGAACTTGTCCCGTACTATATTCATGTGACTAATGCATACATATATAAGAACCATATTTTTCGGACAAATGGGCGTGGATCATTTTAAACATTGGTGTAAATGTGTGTAAGGGTGTTTGTGTGTGCGACACTGGTGCAACCGCACTCCTGTGTCCCATCTATTATTTCGCATTTCAAAACTTATTATTAGTAATAAAAATCCAATGTATGTAAAAGTGTAGTATATACAAGTGTTGGTATGTACAAGTGTAGTGTATATACAAGTGATGGTATTTACAAGTGTAATGTATATACGCTTCTTTCATCAATTTGAGCTGGGTACTTCAAAATATACAGCAATATATACCACCGCTGTCGGATTAAAATCAAATACCCACTGTCTTACGTAAAGATCTGACCGCTTAGAGATCATGTTCTGATGACCTTTGAATTATCCAATGGAAATGCAGCTTTCAGAAATTTGAAAGTGAATTAAATTGTTTGGCACACATTGATACTTTTAAGCGATACTATTCGGCCTCCCAGAACGCGAAGGTATACGACATCATATGATAAAAATAGCGATTATGGTAATAACATAATTCAACAGAACATGACCTCTAAGAGGTCAGTGTAAGATCTTCCCATTTGACACTGGAGATCTGGAGTCCTTACCGCGGCGAATTTCTGCCTAGGCCAACTAGGCAGCTATCTTGGGCCCCAACCTCAGAGAGGGCCTCGGCCAGAGGCTGAAATGGTACACATTGAGGACACAAGTTTTTTGTGCAAATTAACAAAAAAGTTGACCCCGACTATGTTAACTGCCTAGTTGTTCTGGGTCTCAATGTCCAGGTCTGTATGCCGCAATTATATTTGGGACCAACATTTATTGCTCTTCGGTGGTGGCCCGGCGCCTATTTTATATTTAAAAAAAAAAACAACAACAAACCCGCCCGTCTTCAATTGCTTGAAAGAAACCTCCATTATGATCGGATTAATAGCAAAATACTTAAAACTTAATAACACCTATATTATTTGCAACAATTTAAAAAAAAAATAATGCACCCTCCCACTTTCCTAAAAATTAAATCGTTACTTATACAGTATACAAATTTACGATGTGTATACTCGTTGTTATAAAATTGTAATAACAAAAAATATATAACAATAGTGGGGCGATTAAGGTTACACCATAGCTGACTCTCTATAAGAGAGGTTGTGCTGACACAGTAATTTACTAGCTACACTTGTGATATAATATGAAGTGTTGACACTGTAATTTACTAGCTACATAAGCCTCTCTCTCTCTCTCTCTCTCTCTCACACACACACACACACACACACACACACACACACACACACACACAAATGAATCCTGATTGACAAAGCCTTACATTAATTCCAGTACTTTGATTATAGATACTGCTTTCATCAAAAAACAGCAAGTGTGAATTTGCTTCATCTGGAGACTATAACTGTAATTTTAAGTTTCTTTACTATGGATTGTAAGGTGAGGAATTTCTTAAAATCCCATGATACTTTTTCTACAACTTTGTGAAGAAAAAAGAAAACTAAAAACTGAACGAAATTTATTAGAATATGTGGAATGCATTCCGTGAAATTTATTAGAATATGTGGAATGCATTCCGTGAAGTTTATTAGAATATGTGGAATGCGTTCCGTGAACTTGATTATCATATGTGGATTGCATTCCGTGAACTTGATTATAATTTGTGGATTGCATGAAATAAACTTGATTAGGATAAGTGGATTCCAAATGATAAACTTAATTAGAATATATGGAAAGCATTATATAAACTTTTGACTTTTGAATTTAAACTGCCATGTTATCAAAAGATCCAAAAATGGTAGGAAGCGATTCAGAGGAAAATATATTTGTATGGATAGCTAGCTAGCTAGCTAACTAGAGAGAGAGAGAGAGAGAGAGAGAGAGAGAGAGAGAGAGAGAGAGAGAGAGAGAGATATACAAAGATAGACACTGATTAAATGATTTACGGATGGATGGATGGATTATATATATATATATATATATATATATATATATATATATATATATATATATATATATATATATATATATATATATATATATATATATATATATATATATATGATGGTGTACATCTGGCAACTGTCGTACGACAAGGTCTATTTAAAAGCATTGCATGGTAGATGTAATTGTAATCAAAGACTGATTCGTCAGTGGCGTCTTATTAGGTTTCAATATCCCGCTTACAAACCAGGTTTTTAAACAATATCTCCTACATGTTTATCCCAAGCTATGACTAAAATACAAGTATACGTTCATTATTTTATACACGCAATGTGTTACTATATCGTTTAAACTTTTGACCGAATTTATGCTTATAAGATCTGATATTAATCTGGTGTATTCAGACACACTGCTTGCTGAATGAAACCCCAAGAATAAGGGCTTGTGTATGCCTACATGTGAGTTTTACGATATGCCGTTTTCTTTTATAATCATCGGTCACAGATGATTATGAGACGTCACAGATGCTTCTGAGACATTCTCGAGAAAAATAAATTAAGATATTATTTCCTGAGATTGAAGTCAAAACGAAACTGAAAAGTGCTCGCAAATACCGAATATCCCGCCATCCACAAAGTCACGTGTGCTGTAAAGACAGTTATTTATATTGACTTACACTGGAAACGAGGTTAACGCGAGTTTTATCATGAAGACGAACATGTCATGTCAATGATACCATTTTCATGCTATTGAACTTTCTCCAATACGGTCAATTAAACATGTTCGCAAATATCTGTGTAATTTAAACTATGTGTAACGTTGAGTTGAGACTTAATAAGAGAGTACTTCGGTTTTATATGAAATGTTTTTCCGCTGGTAAATTTAATAATTCTTAGATGTGATGAGTGGATGGAGAATGTATTGGAAATAAGGTAATATTCTAAAGAGACTGTTTCTTCGCATAAGAAATATATTCTCCCAACAAGTATGACTTAAATTATGTGTCTTCTTTTGGTTTACAATCTGTATGTAGTCAGAAAAGAACTCATAAGTGGACATTTACGGTATCATGATATCAATCGGAACATAAGACATGCATCTCTATACATATGTATACACGTCAATATCTTCTTCAATACGATCTCGACAAATCTATTATACATGTATATAAACTTCAAAATCTTTTCTTCTTTTTCAATACAACCCGACTAATCTATTATCAAATTCAAGTCAGCACAGTATGTACAGATACGCATTATACACAAATATTACAGACTTTAATTCTTTAGTTGCTCGTGAAATTATTGAAGTAGGAAGAAAGGCACGTTATTATTGCATAAATTCACGCTTCATTTAATTTGTATTAATAAAGGATTGCGTCTATTCAAACGTAAACTCAATTTCATTCACTTTATCTCCCACTTCAATACAAATATAGTATGTATGTATGTATGTATGTATGTATGTATGTATGTATGTATGTATGTATGTATGTATGTATGTATGTATGTATGTATGTATGTATGTATGTATGTATGTATGTATGTTTCAAGTTGGGTAGATACAGAGGTAGCGGAGAAGGGGCGTCAAAGTAAATAATGATACACTTAAAAGTAGAATTGAGCAATACATAAGGAAGGATGCTTTGTCGATGAAGGACGATGATAGGAAGGAAGTCTGGAAAAAGATATGAGGGGAATATAAACAAGTCACCCATCCCACCCCACTCTACTCGACTCCTGACTTGATAAGTTTGCAAATATCATGCTAGGACTACGTATTTCCGTTTAGATAAGTACTTGGATGATCCTTTCAGGACCTTGATGTACAATAATAATTTAAATTTTACACTGTGCATTTGCGAAACCAAAAACAAATCAATTTCTATATACAAATGAAATGGGAAATAGGACCAGTCAAATTAGACGAACGCTAGTAACTGTCATAGATTACATTTAGACGAGTCTCTTAGACATTAGCATAGTATTTTTCACATCTCGTTGTATCACATAGTTATCTCTGAAAGCACGTAATGTAATGGTGTTAACACGAAAGTAAGTCAATACTTATTTGAATTGTTATTAGTCCATTGTCCTCTAGCCATTTTCGTGTGATTTTATAACATTAAAAATTAACTTAAAAACACTTGGACGTAATTCAACGTCCAATACTACAATAAATTTGCATATTTTCCAATGTCCTAGCAAATCTAACAATATATTTCCCGATTCATTCTAGGAGCCAGGGTAGATCAGTAGTTAGTGTGTCTAACTCGCGACCAAACCGGCGTGGTTTCGAATCCTACCTTTGGGTCAGCTAGGGTCGGCTACTTTGGTGTATTCTTGGGCATGTTAGTTTACTTCATTTGCATGTTTTGCATATTTCACGATATTCATTTTTTCATTCCGTTTTGAAACCGCTGTGACTCCATTGTCATCGCTTGTGACTCGAGACCCTATCATCGAATTATCGGGAGTTTTCTGCCGTGTAGTAGTCCTTGGGCAAGGCACTTCGAACGGCTCCAAGGCACTTCGAACGGCTCGGCACCAACATACGTTCGTTGTGCCGTAAAACAACAAACCATATCCGATTAATTGAATACAAAAATGTCTTCTTTCAACAGGCACTAGTAAAAAGATTACGCCATCATTGTTAAATACTGATTATTATTTTTATCGGAGGAAATAAAATAACAATATTTTGTTTCTTTATAGCGAACAAATATATACTGGTGTATGAATATATGTTATAATTTGTTAATCACACGTCCATCTCAAAATTAAAGGCAGACAATTTAGAAAGCGACAGACTTCACATCTATCAAGATAAATTTCGATTATTTATAATGGTTTTATTGATTAGATTTATTTACCCTGAACAAAATTTTCACACAGTAACAATAACTATAAGCAGTATTTTTGGGAGAAACTTTGTTTGACAACGGATCTTTCATCTTGTTTTTCAAAAGTTTAGTACAATCTCTATTGTTCACCCAATAATTGGAGACATCCTGTATCGAACACTTAAACTGGATTTACGTCTCTCAGCTGACGTACGTCCCTAATTTTATGTGCCTGTTTTTGGCATCGAAGAAAAATATATTTCAACAGGAAAAGGACAAGAAACAGTCTTCGCATTTTAACGACGAGGTAAACATCGAATAAAACCATTCGATTTGAAGATGTTCAACAAACTAAAAGTCAAGCAGTGTTAAACTTTGGTGCTAATTCAGACATCGGCTATTCGAATACGATGAAAAAATTTAAATAACCAAACACTTTAAAAAAAAAAAAAACCACAACACGAACAAACAAAATTGTTGCCCAACCGATCTGATAAACATCATATCTCCATGGCCCTACACGGAGATCGGACGGACAAACATAAGAGATAATGTTCCGATGACCTTGTGGTTCAACAATCAAATCACAACTTTCAAATTTCCAAGAAAGACACACATCATTCGGAACATATCCTTACTAACGATAACTCCTATAATTTAAAAAAAAATATATGCTACTAAAATACGTGGACTGGGAATTCCAAGGTTCACCAGAACTGTTTATCTCTGTCTGTCAGATTTATTAGTATGGAGATATGATTTAAAAAATATTGTGTGATCATAACACATTGAGTCATCAAAGATCTGCCGTATTTTGGATGAAGAATGATACATATGCTGAACTAGTAATACATGATCCATACACAAACTTTTACCTTCTTCCAAAGAAAAATTAAATCCAGCAGGCAGTGCGATCGCATCGAATGAAATAAACATCCTGCGTTTTGTATTCTTCTTATTACTCATTGCAACATAAAATCCACTTTAATGGGTTTACCTGTATGTTTCATTGGACCACAGGTAAAAACTATAAAGAAAAACATGTAAATCAGGCAAGGAATTATCTGAGTAAAAATAGGAATGTCAAGCCTTAATAAAATCTGTTTATTCTGTTATCGATGACTGTGTCTTAATTTATGTAGCCATTAAATTGTTAGAGTGTTTATATCGAGACTATTTGCCGTACCAAGATAAAATAGGCCAAATCATTGTAACTATGAACTGCTGCGATTTAATAATACCATGTCAATTTGAACAAGGATGGATGTCAATAAGGAGATGATCTAAACCTCTGATTGACTGGGAAACACATGGTGTGTGTAATGTCTGCCTGTTTTATCAATGTGTGTGTGTGTGTGTGTTTGTGTGTGTGTGTGTGTGTGTGTGAGAGAGAGAGAGAGAGAGAGAGAGAGAGAGAGAGAGACTCATCCATAAACCACTTTTCTTTTCCGGTAACCTAGTCGAACTAAGGTTTAAAGAAAAATACATTACCGCTATAAGAGAGAAAAAATATATACATGAGCTTCTGCTGACCTACTATTCGACCACAATTTGACGACAATGTTAAATGTCATGTCGAAGAGTCTATTTTGTATATTTGTGAGGTTTTTGTACTCGTACTTTATGTACATGGTTTTTCATACCCAAAGAAGGCCAAACAGAAACGAATGAACTAACAAGTCAAGTAACTTTATCTTTGTGCATGCGTGTTGTGTCAACGCTATGGCGGAAAATAATACGCACCCCTAGATGTGCATTTGAATTCATCTAGAAATTTCATACATGCATCTCGTATCCGACAAGTCAAGTTTATCCTTGAGTAAATTATACGCTCTAGTGGCCTAAGCGGTTCGAGCGCCAGCCCCGGATGCGTGAAGTTGCAGGTTTAAGCCCCGGCCGAGCCAACGAATGGTACTGACTGTAGTCTCTCTTGGCGCTCATCATTAAGAGGTTAGTGTTAGGACTGGTCTACCTGTTGTCAAGATAAAGCGACTCGGTGGGACATGATGCTACATGTCTGCAGCATGATGCTCCAGTGCTAGACATCACTATAAACTTCCACAGTGCATACATTGTAGCGATATGACTGAAATGTTTTTAAAGCTACTTTAAAAATCCAAAATCACACACACATACATAAGCTGGAGCTGGGCATTTGCCAGATAGTTTCTGACAACTGTTCCGTGTGATCCTGGATTGAAGTACATAGTTTTATCTATATTCCCAAGGGCAACAGGACAGTCATTATCACATGAAGGGTTATTAAAATGCTCAAGTACTACAAATACTACAAATAATTTTCCCTAAGCACCTAATGATCGCACATCACGAAACAATAATAATTTCACACTAGCATGGTTTTTCTTGGTTCACATTTGTATGATTCACCAGCAAGCCTTTCAAAGCTTAATATCAGTACTTCATGCCATGCAATACAATATACGACGTTAAACATTTAATACAGAGAATTATTCCTCTCTGACGCGACTAAACAAGTATATTTTTAAAATATGAAGAGATAGCTCAATGTTAAGAAATTAGAAATGGTTCATTTAACCAAATTAATCCATGCTGCCATTATGATGTCTGGTTATAGAAAGTGGCTAACTATTTCGGCTGAGAAATATCTTCCTGCACCAACTCCACATAACCAACAAATAATAACTCAAATCTAACAAACCCCTATACAGAGAAATACAAACACACCCCTTTGGTTTATTACAGTATTTTAAATGATAATATATGTTGATTTGGTGTTGTACGGTGTATAGGGTGTCATGGTAGTGGGTAAATGTCTGGCTGGCTAACCAGTCGTACTCCTTTGGGGGTAGGTCTCCCACCTTTGTTCCCCACTTTGCACTCAGCTCTCGCCTGTGGCTTCAAGAAGCTGCGGTATGCTCCGCGGCCACATCCCAAAGTCGGCACGACGAGACACGTAGAATGTTCTGGTCATCCACTTCACTCAATTCTGTCTCCGGCTGTCTTAACATTGTCGTGCTGCTGGACCCAGTTAGTTTTGGGCGAGAGAGTGAGGTCGACGAACTGCGCAACTCTTCCTCACTTCAAACAAAGTCACAGCGCAAGTCATTCTTGTCATCTACCAATCCCATTTCATCACCCACTAAAGTTCTGTGGCGACAGGCAAGCGACGAAATGGCAGGTGTGGGTACACTGGCAGCTGTAGCCGCAAACCTGCACACAGGCGGCTCAGGGCATTAGGGTCGTTCACCACTGACACGGAGCAGCAGTGAAATCCAGCAGCCCTCTGAGCGACTAAGCAGCACTCTTCATGAATGCACTGCTCACCTCCCTGGCATGAAGAAGGGGCTAGAAAAGGTTCCCTAAACATTGACTGCTCTAGAGCGTCCAGTGCCAACATACCGCGGCTAGAGGGGACCCTACAAAAAAGAACGGTGTAACAAAGCCACGCCAGGAAGCGGAACCACTTTCACACCACATGTCTCAGGAAAATCCTCAACATCAAGTGGCAGGACAAAGTTCCAGACACTGAAGTACTCGCCTAAGCAGGTCTCCTCAGCATCCACATAAAATGCAGTGCCAGCTACGATGGGCGGGACATGTTGTACGCATGCCAGATCACCAGTTGCCTAAGAGACTTTATATGGCAAGGACAGCGATCCCAAGGAGGTCAGAAGAAACGATTCAAAGACAATCTGAAAGCTGCATTGGAAAGGTTCAAAATTATCCCTTATTCCTGGGAGCAAACAGCAAGCGATCGAGTCACTTGACGTTCCTCTGTGAACAAAGGATCAAAGTTGTGCGAATCTAGCAGGACAGCAGCTGCAGAGCTGAAGAGGCAAGCCAGCAAAGCACGTGCCATCAACCCTCCTGGACATGTCCCACTCATTCCCTGTCCCTTATGCAAACGAACATTCCGTGCAAGGGTTGGTCTCATCGGTCACCTGTGCACGCACAGAACAGAACCAGTCCCTCCAACCCTTGAATCGACGGACGAACAACAAAACATAACAAGGTTATTTATGGCTAAGGCAATTGGAGTTAAGTGCCCTGCCCAAGGACACACCATTGTAGCCGACCCATGTGATCCGACGTTATGACTTTGTGGTGTGGACCGAATCGATACATTTCGGTAGCGAGTCAAGTAAGTTAACCACTGAGTCACCGTTGAACTGTAACCAAATGTTAAATATGTATTGAGTTAAGATGAGCTGTGCATGTATATGAAACGACATCATAGATGTTAGTTTTAGTTTTCCTCCTAGTAAAATTTCTTGACATAGTTCTAAATATTTGCCATTCTTTAGTATGTCGATAAATGACTGTAAAGTTTGGTGGAATACTAAACCAGCGTCTTATCTAACGTTGTAAATCTTCTTGAATTATTATGTGTTCCAAAGATCCGTTAACTTTGAATTACTGATAACTGTTTTTTCATTGGCTAAGAAAAAATAGCGTACTGATGATACCGTACCTTCTCCATTGCAAGGCATGATGATGGCTGCTTTTATACCGTAACAAATTGCAAAACATATCAACCTACTATTAAACTGCAATTTGTTGGCGAGGTCAAAGGTTATGTTGAAGTATATATTTTGTTGAACGAGACAGTACATTATATTTTGTCTACCTTTTAGCATTATCATGTGGTAGCGAAATGCAAAGTAGTGATGTAAGGAAACAACATTTTTGTGTATCATCGATTCCTGCGTCAACATCAGGGCAGAACTTGGAATGCTGCCCTCAGTATAATCGAGAAACGTTTCAGCATCACCCTCGGCTTTTTCGTGAAACAGTGGTCTGATATTATGTCTTTACGGCAAAAACACCATATTTAAAATATACAAAATAAACTCATGTTTGCACTTTGAATAACACTATAGTCTTCACGGTCTGAGATATTCATCAAATTTTTTATTTTTTTTATTTTTTATTTGAAAGACATTCTTCTGAATTTTTGATTTGATTATACTGGGAATATGGGCTCTGAAGGATTTGGTTTTGTAAATACGCGAACCATCCCAACTTAATACGAAACGCAAACATCCCTGCTCAGTACGAAACACGGAACCATCCCTCTTAATACTAAATTCAAACCATCTTTGCTTAATAAGAAACTCGACTAGTTACTGCTTAATACGAAATTTTGATCTCTCCTTGCTTAATACGAAATTTGATCTCTCCTTGCTTAATACGAAATTTGATCTCTCCTTGCTTAATACGAAATTTTGATCTCTCTCGATCTCTCTCTCGATCTCTCTCCTTGCTTAATACGAAATTTGATCTCTCCTTGCTTAATACGAAATTTTGATCTCTCTCTCTCTCTCTCTCTCTCTCTCTCTCTCTCTCTCTCTCTCTCTCTCTCTCTCTCTCCTTGCTTAATACGAAATTTGATCTCTCCTTGCTTAATACGAAATTTTGATCTCTCCTTGCTTAATACGAAATTTGATCTCTCCTTGCTTAATACGAAATTTTGATCTGTCTCTCTCTCTCTCTCTCCTTGCTTAATACGAAACTCGAACCATACTTGTTTAATTGTAGAAATAAAGGAAAGATTACTTCGAATATTTGTTATTAGAATCCCTTTTTCCTAGAGAAACGTGGATCTGAACAGAGTTATCTGCTTGATTTTAAACTGCAAGTCCAGTACCACATTTCCCCAAAAAGCAGAGAGTTTAGAATATAGAGAACTGCAGTCACATTCAAAATGCCGAGAGTCCAAAAATTGCTGTCAGCCTTATCTAGCCCCGTGCTGTGATTTCTATACTTGCTAAATCACCTTAAGGCTTAGTTGGCAAGTAGTCTTTAGCACTGATAGCTCAAAGTCAATGATGAACTAAGTGAACTAACCGATAACTCTTGGCTTGCAAACATTACGCTTCGTATTCTGGAGTTTTGCAAAGATGAAGATGAAAGGAGACTATGTGCTAATGTTGATAGAAATATGTTTACATTTTGTCACATATATAAATAGTACTTTAGACCACCTCTGTTATTTCTGCAAGACAAGGATATGCTTTACATGTTCATCAGCACAGTCATCACACATTTTGTACACTGCAAATTTCTTAGATAAAATAAATCACATTCTATTCGCATCATCTCGGCTATTTCTACAATTTAACTAACCATGTGAAGGACCGAAATGTTGCAAATTAAATAATAGTTCAATGCATTGGCAACATTTCAGGAAAGTCTTGCTTCGTTAATAACCGAGTTGTTTCGAATGATGAGCTAGTAGGAGTTATCGGAGTATATTCGAGGTATGATTGATATTCGAATTATTGATCAGAGAGTTGCAATTTTCTGCCGTGTCTCGACCATAAGCAGTTTTACGCATTAGCTAGAGAAATTATATTTATGATTTCAAAAGAATAGTGTAGACTCTGATCTACCGGATAATTATGTGCAGGTATATATGTGTTTGTGGACTTCACATTTGGGCGAACGCTGTACGTAAATTCGTACATTCAGTGGATCTAATGTATGCTTTCTTTTCAGTTTGTTTAGAGACTGTTGAGAAATACCTAATGATATGCATATATTAGCTTTCACCATATATTTAATACTGTTGAAAGTGTGTTCAGTTAATTCAAAACATAAAGTTAATTTTAGTTCAATTTATACTGTACATCAATCAGTTTCGAAGATTATACGTTTACTTTGTACGTTCAACAAAATAATATGTAGTTTGTATTTGCGAGATGAACGTTGAACAGCAATTTTTTTAAAAATCATCTGAAATTAATCGGACAAGTTAGAAAGCATTAAAAGTCATATGAGAAAATTTAGACAGATATTAATAGGAGAAAATGTATACATACATTCAGTCCGACAAGAAATAAACAAACAACATTTGATATAGTATTCAAGAAATTATTAAATACACAAGAATGTAAGCAATTCAGGACGTGGTAAACAATTCAGGAAGAAATTACGCATGAGACTAAATAGACGACAACGACTGTTTCACACGTGGATTGACACAGTCGGAGTCCATACTGGAAATACGAAGGCGAGTGCAATACACGACTCGCGAGAGTTAATAGTTAGCAATGTTTTCCAAAGTAACATTTTGAAATGAGATGACATGTCTATTTCTAAAAATTGAATGACGTACTTATATCTACAAATGGGATGACACGTATATTTATAATAATGAAATGACATCTCTGTTTCTAATAATATTATGACATGTCTATTTATATTAATGGGATGACGTGTCTGTTTCTATTAATGTAATGACATGTCTATTTCTATTAATGGGATGACATGTCTGTTTCTATTAACGGGATGACATATATTTCGAATAATGGGATGACACGTCTATTTATTTTCTAATAAAGGGATGACACGTCTGTTTCTAGTAATGGGATCGATGCCATGTCAATTTCTAATATGTCTATTTCAAATAATGGATGACATGTCTATTTCGAATAATGGGATGACATGTCTTTTGTAATAATGGGATGTCATGTATATTTTGAATAATGGGATGGCATGTCTTTTTTCGACAAAATATCCATAATCTGCATATGCCAGTTTAGGAATTTATGGACAACTTCCTCAATCTGAGCGACAGAGAGAATGAGAGAGGAAACTGGGTTATTTTGGCAGCCAAACCAAAGCTGTGTAAATATTATCATAATATAACCTGCAATCATGGTATTTGTTCTAAAATCGATTGATGTTTAAAACAGCACATCTCGGTTGTAACATTTGAACAAAATTTGAATAAAAGTCTCCCGTCCTCGGATGAAATTAGTATGGTTAGTCCAATGTAAACACGCTTTAAATGAAGTGCTTGAAAAATTCTAAATCCCAATTTGGCTTTTTAGATCCCACTTTGACGACTCAAAAGCAAATATTTGTATTCTCTGATTGATAAATTTGGCATCATGGATTCAGGTCGCTAAAGGAAAATTTACAAATTACATTGGATTCCTACGTGAACCCAATTTTAAGATTTCTTTATTAGTCTCATGTAAAAGCCTCGCGTTATTTATAAATAAGTGCACTCATCTGCCCTGATTGGGATTTATTAAAGGATTACATCAACTAGTTTATCTACGAATTTATAGTTAATTAAAAAAACTTTAATGATTAAAACGTTGCGGCTTTTATACAACTTTTTTTTTTTTTTTGTTTTTTTTTTGGGGGGGGTCTTATTTTTCAAAGATCTGTGGGGGCTTCCAAGCGCTCTCCGTTACGGATCACTGCCATCTCACCTCTCTCTGCGTGGGTTCGAGTCTCGGATTCGGCCTATGTGGGTATGTGAGAAAGCTTGCCAGTAGCTTCTCGTGGGTCGGTGGTTCTTTCCGGGGTTTTCCCTCGTTCTTCCTCCACCATTAATACTGGCCGCCAAGTATAGCCTATATTGTGCTGAAAAATGGCGTTAAACCCTTCAACCACAACAACAAAGATCAATGACGGAAAATCAGAAGAATCTGTAAAAACAAAAGAAGTTAAACAGAGCGTGTTTCTTCTCTTGTGATCTCCATTACATTTCTATGTTAGATAGTGACCGAGTCTGCCCGTGCAGTGTCGGCTGCGTTATTTGTCTGCACTGATAATTTTGTGTCACTTTGGATATTTAGTGTGGTACAGCTTGTTTGGGATATATATATATATATATATATATATATATATATATATATATATATATATATATATATATATATATATATATATATATATATATATATATATATATATATATATAACTCGTCCATGAAGATGGTGGCTTGGCCACTTTTGCAGAATGCCCACTGACTCACTACCAAGGGTGGCACTGAGATGGACCCCACAGGGAAAAAGGAACTGTGGCAGACCCAAAGAGACCTGGCGACGAACCGTGGAGCGAGCCTTAAGACCAGATCATATATATATGATTTAGATCCTTCGGCAAGAGAAGGAGGTTGGTTTATAAATCTTGAATTTACAAAGAGATTATAGACAAGCATCATGACCTAATTAATAGATATGTTCTAACATACATGAATATTATTTAGGCTTTGAAATATCTCACACAGTAGACAAGTATAATATGCCTTGCTAACATTTCAAATACAGAAATTTGTCAGAGAATTTCAACATTCATCTAACGTCGTTGGTCTACGATCAGTGAAATAAAGTAAGGCTTCATGAAACCTTTTTTTATTAAATCTACAATTTTTGAATAAAATTAATAAATTTGTTTTAATATTTATGCGCAGAAAATAAAAGTGTATTTTAATTATTTCTGAAGAAAATTATTTTTTTTTATAGACAGTCATGTGCGGTAACTCATGGTGTCACCCCCATGGAAATCCTTTCTGCACAAAAATTGAAACATTTTATAGATAAGTCATTTTGATTTCACCAACACGGATGGTGTCACATGCGGCGGTCCGCACCCCTTTCGCACACGCCACTAGTGACGCCACTGATGCCAAAATTCTCTCCAATGTGTACGTTGTAAACGCAAACGTCACCTTACACCTGTCACTCGCAAAAATATTTAATATCCGTAGAGTATTTCAATTGAATTGCTCTCCAAATCCTGTTTTTTATTACATCATAATAACTTTATGACATTACAATGTTTAGATGACGCAACATCGCAAATAGCAAAGTAAGAAACAGTTTCGGGTTATTCAAACCGAATTTTTTATTCGATTTGTCGTTACAAAATCAATAGAATAACGCAATAAGTAAAAATAATGTGATCGATTTTTGAACCGTCCACAAGTGTTTATTTCTATTATTACTTTGTAATGATATGTTCTTAGCCGTATGTTCATCCGCCAAATACTTTATAATTGAAAAGTATCAATAGGATTACCTCGGGTGGCCTAGTGGTTAGAGCGTCCGCCTCGGATGCGGGAAGTCATAGGTTCGATCCACAGCCAAGTCATACCAAAGAATTACAAAATTGGTAATAACAGCTGCCTTTTTTGGCGTTCTGAATTAAGAAGTTAGTGTTTGAACTGGTCGGTCTGGTGTAAGGATAATGTGACTGGGTGGGACATCATGCTACGTGTCTGCGGCATGATGCCCTAGTGCTAGACATCACTATAAACTGCCACACTGCAGACATTTTTATAGATATGACTGAAAAAATATTAAAGCTACGGTAAAAGTACAAATCACACACACTCACACGATTACCTACGCGTCTCTATCAGCGCGTCGAAGTTGTTCTACTAGCATCGGAAATTGGGAACTGTGTACATTATATAAAATTGTAGCTATAACGTCTTTCTTTATTCATTTTGCGCTATGATTTCATATTGGTTATAACATTAATCTCCAAGAAACCAAGGATTATTGTTCTTGTTAACTTTAATTATCTTCTTTTTGCCATCTTTTTTTCGTTGTTGTTGTTGCCATTTTGGAATAAAGATAATCTTATCAATTTAAAGTAAAGATATATTTGCATATTAAGGATGGGTTAGGTACGGGATTCGTTGGACCTAACGTGCAGGTAGATTATACACCTCTTATGAATGTATACTTCTGATATTTTGACATGACAAACTTGGTTGACGCAAAATTATGAAGTTCCAAATGCATTCAATCGTTGCAAGTCATTTGAATAGAAACTGGTGTATTACGTCAGCAGAAAGGGCACCAGCCAGACCTAGCATGCAAAATGATATCAATCAAAGTGAATTACGTCAGCAGAAAGGGCACAAAACAGTTCTTGCATGCAAAATGATATCAATCGATTGCTTTATGAAGTTGAATTTTGTTACATGTTCGGTAGAGTAATGTATACATGTATGGAGTATGTCTAATATGACAAATCGCTACAAGCGAAACAAGTAAGTCCAGCAGTGAAATAGAAATAAAACACCCTTTCAACTTTGCCATTTCGAAATTATAATAGTCAAGAAATTGAATATTTCTAACGGAACTGCCAATAACTGTTCAAAAATATTATTTATGTTTTACGGTTAGGTACATTAGTTCTGTACAAATATGTTCTATTTGAGTCACATAGCAAGGGTTGTTTTGCAACAGGAGTGATTTTATAACGGGGACACTTTTTCTCACAAAAGGGGCTTTAATTGGCGACCAAATGACTTTGGGTCTAACTATGTGTGTGTGTGTGTGTGTGTGTGTGTGTGTGTGTAAGGGGGGTGGGCCGCAGGAAAACGACAAAAACATGTACATAATGTATTCTACTTTAAATAAATATACAAATGTATGGAACTATACAAGCATACAAATTCTTTTGTCCTTGACAATCATGGCGAAGTCATCAAAGATCACAGTCATAAATTCTGACCATGTCTTTTAAGACAGATCTTTAGAGTTACAGGGCAGACAACAAAAGTAGCAGATTTTCTTTGCCCTGTCTGAAATAGCATAGAAGTGCAGACAAGGAATACAAAATTATGTGACTATGACTATGAAGATAAAACCTTAACAGTATTACATGAGATGCAAGCAGTCTGAAAAGCCATGGTGTATCCCTGCACTCAAACAGTTTTTGAATGCAAATGTTGACACGTGACCTTGACCTTGACGATAATACATGAAACGTGCATGCCTTATATAAATTAGTAACAGTCTATGTAAAGATGCATCCATTTATCTTGAAACAGTTACTAAATTAGAAATGAGAATGGCAAATGTTATCGAAACCTTAGCTATTTACATATGACCTTGATATTCAAGACATGATTCCCAGCTGGTACGCGACACACCCTTTATTGACGATAGACAGCTATATCAAGTTACAACACTTAATCTTAAACAGCTCTAAAATTATCTGGTGTAAAGGAAAGTGTAATGAAAAAGTGTAATATACAACCCAATGACATTGAACTTAATTCTAAGACCCCAAATGTGATACACAACACACACGATAATGATGACATGCAATTATACCAAGTTGCATCAGCCTTTAATAACAGACATATCTTTAAATGCAGAGTTGAAATGATAGTGTGATGGAAAACAAATTAGTGAGTCGTGACCTTGACCTTGACCTTGAAAATTGAAATCTCAACTATGGTACTACACACAATTTCTGCCTAGTTTCATATGTTAATCTCACTCGGATTTTAGGCAAATTGTGAAGAAAAACAACTAGCGAGGGGAGAGAGGGGCACTTTTTATATGAGCATGAATCTGTCACTAAATATCGTAATGAGTCGTACGTGCCCTTTCTCCGTTGACAACAAATTCAATGCTAAATTCATAAAGTTAAAGATAAAGTACTTTTGCAATTGGGTCCAAGTAGCATCGCTGTATGTGTTTAAAATTTACAATTATATGGGAATTTTTTTTCTTTTAGACGCCACTCGAAACATGATGGGTAACATTATAATTAAATCATGTTGAAACGGATGCTAGCATACCGTGTTTGACTGTTTCTAAATTATTCAAACATTGACCGTGTTTATAATACTCAATAATCAAACGAATGCATTGCAAGACCTCACCATATTGATAAATATGAGCATACTGCGTGCAAGAATCACAATTCCGATCTTGCCTGAGAGTATGAAAATATTAGACCAATTACAAACTTCCTCGGTAAAAGGGTAACATTTTCACTTATAGTGGTAAATACCATGTGCAGTTTTATAATTAGGGCAGGATAAATTTGGGGTATCTAGTCCATCTACCGTGGTTAGAAATGTTTCAGATTCATATAAAATAGTATAAAATGTATATTCATTTAATTTATGGATTTAAAGTCCTTTTAATTTGTTTATTTTATCATTTATGGCTGTAAAAAAGACATGTTCCATTCATGACTGTAAAAACAAACATTGTTGTCAATGCGCATGGCAGATATTCGCTCATGATGTAACAGAAAAGGTGGCAAAAATGGTATCCTTAACGCTGAATCTCTGACTTAAAGGGTGTCAACTGACATTTACTTCTTTAAATGTAGCCTGCGGGTGGGGTGGGGGGTCAGGGGAAGAGAGAACTTTCCTGTTGTCCTCTTACCCTCTGATTAGTTACAACACGTTAATTTGCCAGAAAGGACATGAAATGGACAGATGGGCCCAGATTATTTAATCAAGTATCAATTTAAATACAATTTTTGCCCAGCCGTACCGTTCACAAGCATGCAGAGCCGTACCGTTTACTCACATTTCATAAACAACAAATACGTCATATCGCCTTTTTACACTGGACGTTAAGATACCTAAACAATCTCATTTTTCAGGGACATTCAGACTTTAGAATAATACAAGTTTACAAAGCTCCATATCTGCTACAAGCAATAATTGGTGAATGTTTAGACTCCTTTCCATTTTAAAATAAAATTTGTTTTTGAAAGGAACAAAGATAACACTTACCTGTGTTTATGGTCTAAACCCCGGTCAACTGAGGATAAACTAAGGTTGTCTTTTTATGCTATCACGCCTATCTCCAAAGGTTTTCTCGCAACTGAATGAAATAGCGAGGCCGTTTCAAAAAGCAGGCCATTCAATATTTGTTATTGCTATGCATGTAGACCTGTCGCTGTCGACTTGGTGAGCATTCCTAATGTCAATAAGAACTATTGATATGAAGTTAAACAGCAAAACGGGGAAAGTCTCGAACGATCGAAGTCAACAGTCGTTTACCGCAATACACTACATATTTGTCGTTAAATGGAATTCGATTTAGAATAGCTGTGACCCGTAAATAAAACCTTTGTGCACACCAGTAAACAATAAAGACATAAGGACTACTTCTATATATTGGAATTGCGTGAGGGTTACAGTATACCGTTTAAAATAATGACAAGGCGACAATTGGTAGTTTTTTTTTTTTTTTAGTAATAGGATGTACTATGTTCAGTTGCAGTTTGGAGAGACAGAGTTTATATCTGTCGTCAAAACAGAAATCTCGAATGAAAGACATGTTTATGACAAAAAAGACATATATATATATATATATATATATATATATATATATATATATATATATATATATATATATATATATATATATATATATATATATATATAACAGAAACATTTACTATTTCAAGTGTGCGATTAGAATGGAAAGATTAAAGCTAAGAGGGGCCCCAAGTGGCCGAGTGGTCTAAAGCGCTGTCCGTTACGGATCACTCGAGTGGTCTAAAGCGCTGTCCGTTACGGATCACTGCCATCTCACCTCTGTCTGATTGGGTTTGAGTCTAAGATTCGGCTAATGTAGTTATGTGTGAAAGCTTGCCAGTAGCTTCTCGTGGGTCGGTGGTTCTTTATGGGGGTTTTTCCGGGTTCTTCCTCCACCATTAATACTGGCCGCCATGTATAGCCTATATTGTGCTGAAAAATGGCGTTAAACCATAAGAAAACAAACTAAAGCTAAGATATACAAACCAATATATATATATATATATATATATATATATATATATATATATATATATATATATATATATATATATATATATATATATATATATTTATATATTCAAATCTCGACCTTTTTATCACTGTAGACAAGTAACTTGTCGGTATATTTAGAAACGTACATATCGCATCATTCAATTAATCTAACAGTATTTATCTATTTGCCTGTTTGTACTACAAATATCTACCTGTCTATTCACATACGTCTTATACACAAACACTCATCTCATGTATAGACATGACCATCTTCGTTAGCCAAGGTTCCAAAATGTTGACCTATCTACTCCTTGGCGGATCGATCCCATTTCAGTGCTTTACACTAGCGACATCTATTGGATTCTACGAGTTTACTCCTTTAGTGTGTAATGCCAACTAACCAATAGCGTGTAACTGCAGTGCAATGTACATCGTCCGAAACTAGCGGAGGCAACTGACTTCAAACGGATACTTTGTAAGTTTAACATAGAAAGTCTGACTATCTACCGGCGAGAAGCCATTATAGCTGTATTTGAGGGAGCAAATTGCTTTGTTAAAACAAGGACCAGCAGTTAATTATCTCTTATTGATGTGCCAGTTTCAGTTTGTGTGCACCTCTTGTCTCGTTCACGAATAAACAGTGTTCAGATTTAAACAATTTGATTTTGATTGGATGCAGTAGCTTGCCACTGCACCCAATGAACATCACAGACCCAACGCACTGATAATTGTACTTTAATTACGTGCAGGAGGTATACTTCATTACTAGAATCGTTAGTACGTAGAATTACCATTTGTACGGTTTGATTCCTTTGTAGTGTTTGATTCCTTTGTAGTGTTTGTTATACATGCATATTTTGAGATATGAGCGATGTTTATGTAAAATCGTAATATTGTAAATCGCTATTTGCATAATTTGTAGTAACCTCGTGCATTTTTTTTATGTGATAATCTAGATTTGCAAATGTTGAATTGAATTATTCCTTTGTATAATGGTTGCAGTGTGCAACATTTGTTAATAGGGATATTTGACTATTGATTGATCCGACATCATGTTGATAGATTAATATATCTGTACCATGGCTACCAACGATGTCAGATGACGAACACCATCAATTATTCAATAAACCCACTCAGCCATACATTTATCTATTCATCCATCTATTCACCAATAAATTAGTATAATTAATACCAGTGTACATCGATCAATGAATATACTTATTCATTGATGTCATTCGAATCTGAGCTTTGCTTCTAAATTGTATGTCTGCAAGATTCGTCTGTTTGTGTCATAATGTTTGTGTCATAATGTTTCTGTAAAAATATTTTGAAAGAGTGGAAATATTAACACAACCAAACTGAGCATGTTTCTCAACAGTGTGGGACTTTTATAGTTGCATACTTTTCTTTTAAATATTCGACGGACACTGACGTCATTAAAGATTGTTTAAGCCAGTTAGCAGTTTTGATCAAAGATACTGTAACCTTTAGAGAGTACAAGGAATTGTTTTCTCTGCTAGAGATTATACATTTTCAAACTGGAATGTGATAAATGAATTGAAACTAATCCAATAAGTGAAAGTTTTGTTTTGTTAGACCTGATATCGGTAATAACTATGTCGCAAAATGCTATTACAACGACAACCCATGATCAAACAATGCTGAGTTACTTATCGTCGGTTGCGTGGTTAGTAAATGTCACGTTGTAAGGAACAATAACCAGATAGCAACATGTATATGCTAGACCCTGAGGTCATCCGCGTCGTAAATGTACAAAGATCAGGCCTGCGAACAATGAGGTGTCGAAGCCAGTTGTATAACATGGCTATAAGAACTTGTGACTGGTGCCTTATTTTGGCAAAACCAGTTATATAACATGGCCATAACATGGTTCACATGTAAGTGATAAATTGTCTGTGTTTGAATCAAAGGAACATCAAGTGGGTGTCGTAAATCCATCCCTTGACGGACTGTCTGGGAGGGGGCTGTGTCTGCTAATTATGTAGACCATTAGTGTCATACAAGGCGTGGTCACCATTGACATCGGAATCTTGAATCTATTGTCTGAGACTTAAACGTTAGTAGTCGCTAAACCATCTTGCGGAAATTATTAGTGAAGATAAGCTACTCCGACGTCATTTGAAATTGGCGGGAAACTTTGTTATTCTGGGAATTACAAAGGAGCTTCAGACAGGTCAGTGACTTATTTGCTCGATTGTTGTAATTTATTATGGCAAAATAATTGTACTTTAATTACGTGCAGGAGGTATACTTCATTATTAGAATCGTTAGTACGTAGAATTACCATTTGTACGGTTTGATTCCTTTGTAGTGTTTGATCTACATGCATATTTTGAGATATGTGCAATGTTTATGTAAAGTCGTAATATTGTAAATCGCTATTTGCATAATTTGTAGTAACCTCGTGCATTTGTTTATGTGATAATCTAGATTTGCAAATGTTGAATTGAATTATTCCTTTGTATAATGGTTGCAATGTGCAACATTAGTTAATTGGGATATTTGACTATTTGTGTATACTTTGTATGAGTATCATATATAAGGATATATCAGCGCATGGATATGTGGATATCTGTGTACACTTTGTAGAATTGCAATGTACAGAAATGCATCTGATTATGTAATACTGTTCTGCATAATAATATTGAGAATCCTCATATACCGTGTACACCATATCAGAGAGCATGCGTATTTCGATGTGCACGAGACGAGAAAATTAAAGAACGAAGGATGAAGTAGATGGACTGGAGGGGAACTGGAGTACCAGTCCAGAGAAGAATAATACAGATGAGTAGGAACACAGGACAGGAGGAAAATCTATCACACTAAGTCAGATGATGAAATATGCCGTCAATTGGTCGAGTGAAAGACGACTGATTAGGGTTTTAAATTTTTATTTGATATGAGAAATGACTAAATGTTATTGAATGATATTAAATGGTTGTTTATTTGAATTTCACATTATGTGTATTCAGTAATTTAACTGTCGGCATGGCTGACTGGGAGCTCGGAGCTTTGCAACTCTATCACTACTTTAATTTCGGACAAAATCGAGCCAGGGTGGGTTTTCTGCAATAATTATATATAATACTGGGAGCACCTCACCCCAACCATAGTCAACGAGACACGTGACGACAATATTAGAACAATACCATCGTTACGTCACAGTGCTAATAATTATCATTCCAAATATTGATGTTAAAAATGTCATCACAAATCCATATATCATTCTCCCCCAACACCCAACCTCCACAACTTCGTGCGCAGGGTTTGTATATATTCACAAATGACATTAAAATCTGAGTTATAACTGAATAAAAGTCTTACAAAAACAATTCATCGAATAATATCTTTATGTTTTCATAAAGATGACAATGAGTCTGTCATCTTACTTGTAGCTATTAATAGTACCCGGACTGGTCTCCGCCCTTAAATATCACTGATGTCTAACTTCTGTCAGTGCGAGTAGCTTCCAAGTTTTAAAGGTGTTTACTAACTGTTCATATGGCTTAAGGAAGAGGAAAAGAATATCGCGAATTCTTTTGTTTCTGCATTAAATAGAAAATGTGTTGGATCAGATACTACAGTATTAATTTATTTTATCTTCATTTTCCAATATTGTAGGGTTTCTTCTAGGGCATATCCGCACAGTAGTATGCATGTAGGAACGTCTGTTTATGCTGATTGAAATTAAGATACAAGCTAGTTTCGACTGGCGATACAGGAATGCTGCTTGAAAGCATTGAGGGCAGGTAATCCCATACACGTGTTTCTGATGGAAAGCAGAAGTGCTTGCAAATTTTCACAGTACAGAAAGGAACCGTAGCCTTTGTGGCATGAATGACTTATATTGTTGTACTTTTACTTTGTACCGTACACAAGCTGGGATATTCAGTAGATTCGGTACCACTCTAACCGTTAATACGCCATCGGATTGCTGCCTGTGAATATGTAGGTTTTCCCATCCAAGGTCCTGCAACATGCAGGTAACACGGTTTGGCGATAGTCTCCAGTAGCAAAGAGTGATGTTTTTCTCTGCTCCGCTTCCAACATGGGGATGTTAGACTTGGTTGAATACTCAGTAACCTCGACACCTATTCCAACCGTGGGCAAACCAAGGTCTTGGAGCAGTTGGAGCAGTAGGCAAGACACTTTACTCCACTTGCTTCAATAAGATATAACCTTGTAAGTGTTGATGTGTCATGAAGCACGAACCAAATCACAAATCAAACCAACCATCTCGTATTTCGGATGATTTTTCTTGACAGTTGTATTTACTTTGACCGATTGTTCAGTGAATGCTCAAGAAGTCGTTGTCATAACGTTAATCGAAAGCATTATTAGCAACCTTACTTCTGAATGTCTTCACTTCGACAAGTTGATAGCGATCTATTAGTAAGACAGAATATAGAGTCTCGAACACCAAATTGCCTGGAATAGTACACCAAAGCTGGTAGCAATCTGTCTTACAGCTGCCAGAAAATTTAAGACAGCTACTATCCATCAAATATGTAGAGCACGAAAGGTATAGCTTAGATTTTTCCACACAAACAAGGACTAGGTTCTGAACTTGACATGGGTTGCTGGCAGGCAAAAGAGACAAAAGTCTGATTCATAAACTATTTTATATTTAAGTGAAAGGTCCATAAAGTGCACTTATATCTGTTTGCCAATCTTGCAAAACGTTTTTCACATAGATATTTGAATAAGTAATGTTGAAGAGACTGTTGTGCACTCAATTTTTGTCCTAGTGTGTTTTGTACTTTATGGAATGTTAATTGGATGCGGCTTAAAATTGAGTATGTTCTTGTTGGATGATCAATGTTTCCGACTGCAGATTTGTGAAGGATATCATCGAGGACACACGTATGTATATTTCAAACCAATTATTGTTTCTACACAAGTAATATCATTTCGTAATAGATGTTAATGTAACCAGCTTGTGTTTTTATGTTCAGAAGACAGCATAACGGGTTTTGAAAATGTGGTTGCGCTTAGAACTTCCCAACCTCTAAAAATCAGTAAAATAATTTTTTCGCAGTAAAGAGAATTTTTCACCGAGAGAAGATGTAAGTTGTATTGATCCAACACGATTTAAATATGGTGGTTGCCTGATGGCTGAAAGAGATCATTATAATAAATAGATCGGTTATTAATTGTTTTCATTGTTTCTTTATTTCGATAATTTTGAAAGTTTCAAAAGCCTAAAATCATTAACTGAGCTTCTGATGTACCAAATAATGCATCTCATCTTATACTTGCAACCTATTTTTAAGTTTTTATGTTGACAGATTGGAAATACAGAAAATGTCAGGAGAATTGCTTTCTCTGCTCTTTCGAAGGGAAGCCATTCTCGAAGACAGTGCAGACCGCCTCAGCCACGTTTGGACGTTCGGACTGCTCGTGGTACTGGCAATACTGGTTGTCTGGCGACAGGAAACGTATTCACCAATTGAATGCTGGTCGCCGTCGCACATGACAGACCAGCAAACTCGGACAACCGGCTTAATCTGTTGGAACTCCTACCTTATTCATTACCCTCTAAGAAAGTACAGTAACGAAAGCTTTGTTCTTGACACCTTTTTTGAGACATACAAAATTCCAGTCGTGTCACGTAAAAGATATGCAAAAAGTTTTAATGGACTGGACTATGACGTCTACAACACCTATTACCAGTGGATTCCTTTTATTTTATTACTTCAGTCACTCCTGTTTAAATTACCTGAAGTTTTGTTTCATGTTCTTCACGGCTACTGTGGTATTACCTTCCACAAAATAGCAGCCCTCACCGATGGTTACCAGACACTAACCACATCTGAAGACCGTCGACGTTTTTCCCAGGAGATTGCAGCTTACATACACAACTGGTGTAGCTTGGTTATGTCTCGGTGGTGTTTCACAGGGCTCCATATATTTATTAAAGTCTTGAATTGCATAAATGTAATCGTTCAACTGGCTCTACTCAACAACTTCCTCCTGTTCCAGCAAGACAAAATTGGATCCTATGCCAGTACAATATTTGGTTGGGATTTGTCGTCGAATAGCACTCCAGTTTATCATTCTTTCAGATTTCCTCCTGCTGTCCTTTGCATGTTTGACATGCCGATTATGCAAAGCATTCACCAGTACTCCATCTTGTGTGAACTGCCAATCAACATTTTGAATGACAAGCTTTTGAAGTTCATATGGATTTGGCTTGTCTTTGTCTGTGTCATGACTATCGGGAGTTCGTGCATCCGGATTGTGCAGGCAGCGTTCCCGTATTTCCGCAAAAAGTAAGACTTACAACTTATCAGTAGTTTTATACATCCGTAGGTAACAGTAACTGATACGCAAAATATATTGAAGATATGATCTACATTTCAGATCGCATAATATGTCAGCTTAAATAATAATGTAGTTAAAAACATTTAGGTAAACGACTGATTTACATCCATTTGCACGAAGTTGTAAAGTGATGTACATTGACTATTTCTAAGCCAAGTTATGGCGTGAGATTACGTTGATTATATCTATATCCAGTTATGGCGTGAGATTACCTTGGTTATATCTATATCCAGTTATGGCGTGAGATTACCTTGGTTATATCTATATCCAGTTATGGCGTCAGGTAGTCATTTCTAGGAGAAAACAGTATACCATGAAGCAAACCACTAATCATGGAAAGGCGACAAATACATCTTCAAATGCTGGCTTTAGAAATTGAACTTGCGACCTTTCAGGTGCATATCGGTTTTTTTACTAATGCATTGAACAGGTTCTGTAAAGTCATGAAAATATTGTGGCTTTAAAATCTCAGATTTGTCAAGGCGGCTTGGTGACTATAAATTTAAAAATATTTTACAGTAATTAAGGTCTATTAGTGCTAAATATTCATGCTTTTTGTTGGTATTTAAGTAACTCTCTTTTTATAATAATCATGACGAGGCATACAGTAGAATGAATTACATATACTCATTATTGATTGAACTGTTGTAACATTATTAAAATTCTAATAAACATTATGTATAAAAATTACTGTTTTATTTTGCACAAATTGACTGAAAGCTGTATTTTTTAGTATTTACTGCAAATTTTATCTAATTAATGATTCTACATTAAAAAAATTAAAATAGAAATCGATGTTAATGCGAAAAACGGCACAGACAGTGTATATTTTGTATAACTAGTACTTTAAAAAAGCAATATATATCATTTCCGACACGTCAAAAGAATAAAAATACCTGCTTTATCCATGAAGTTAATTGAGGATACGTTTATTATAGGATTAAATGATCATATGACTTTATTTACTTTGTGAGTGATTAGGTAAAATTTACACATCAATAAATACCCAACCATGATCATTTAATCCTTATAATTCCAATTTCATCAATTCTATCGTCAAATTAACTTATTCCATCAATAATGCATTCGAATTTACGTAGCGCGTAGTTACCTTTCATTCGGCGTTTCACACCGCCCCGTAATACATAACCTGTACAGAATCACACGAAGAAATTGACTACAGCCACAGTTACGTTTATTCATAAACTTCATCTTTTACATCATAGGCAATGGTTACCGTGGTTTTTAACACATTTTGTTTACTGACAACATTCTTGTTCAATTTTAGTCAGTCCCATCTGTTACGTCAGATGACCATGACCTCATTATGGATTTTTTCAGTGAATACTTCCAATTTTTATGGAAATATGAACAAGATGATGCTATCCCTTACTATATAAAGGTAACAATGAAATAAATTCTATACAAGAGTAACATTTTATGTCATTCTCAGCAGCGTTAATACATAACAAGACCCACTCGGTGATCTAGTGAGAAATGAAATGTGACTACTGTCACAGTTACGTTTATTCAGAAACTTCATACTTTACAAAATAACATAAAACACATTTATATTTTATATTTATTTGCAGAATTATATATTTTACAGATGACAACATCGTTTCACAATAACGTGTCTGCAATGTTTATTTATATGTCAAAAACCGAAAGTAGTCCCAGAATTTATCGAAGTGTAAACAATTCCTGATCAACATCACGTGACCGTTTACATCCAATCGTATTACAGGAAATTCGTTTAATTCATAAAAAATTGGAATTATATGGTCTAAAATAGCACATCAAATAAAAAAACTATGATTAATCTAGATAGAATTAAATCCCATAACATGAATCGTATTTTGTGCTAGCGTTATAACTGTACAGCATTTTTGTGTCGATGGTAACAAGGGAAGCAATGATAAATAACTGCACATTTGTACCCTGTTTACCTTGGAAAGACCTAATGGGGGCGCTTATCAGTTATTATGTATGTTACGTGTTCATGCTCTAATAAACGGCAACAAGGAAAGACTGAAAACAACAAGCTTTGTAAAATTTAACAAATTATTACTTTTCCTGAAAAAACAATGTAAATATGAAGAAAAAAAAACTTACGAAATAAGAAAAAAATCCAAAAATAATCCAAGAATAATCCACGAAATAAATGTTCAAAGTCCTAGCAATGAAATGTTTTAATGTTTGAGTCCCGATGAAAATCCATGATGGAAGACGATGACGTATGATGTAGTCTGTACAATGCTGTTATCTACCGTTACTTGTAGAAAAACAAAAATAGCACTCCGGTGTTTGAAATGCGAATACAATTTTTGAGAACTGTCCTTGTCCATGAATTCTGTATTAGCACTCAAACAATTCCAGAGAAATGAATTAATCTTTTAAAAACCAAATAATTTTGAAGAAAATTTAACATATAATTCGAAAACTGGCTAAAACAAAAGTAAACGGCTTGACATCAAATGTTTTTAAGCCCGACTGAGATTATTTCTCTAAGACAAAGGTTAACAGTAATTTGAAATGCAAATTAGATACCCGTATGAGGGTCACGTAATAATGTTTATGTCATGTACTCCTAACATGGCCCTGACAACAACCAATCGTTTTATTCTAAGAATAAAAATTTTAAAAGTTGTTTACTTCAACAAAACTATTTTCAAGTCTAGGGTCACGCATCTCTCTCTCTCTCTCTCTCTCTCTCTCTCTCTCTCTCTCTCTCTCTCTCTCTCTCTCTCTCTTATTATTCTCAATATAACAATAAATATAAAAAAAAGAACTTGTTTACGTGTGGCTGTTACGAATTTTGAATTTAGGTCAGAATCTACGTCATACTTATGTGTCTTCGAAAATAAAATAAAATAAAAAGTCAGATCAACTGATTTTCTTAAAAACTTTCCGAATCACGTAAACAAGATTACATTATGATAGCATGTCATAGAATTAAAAAAACAACTGACAAACAAGCAATTTAATTAAGAGAAATATAAACTAAGTCATATATATATATATATATATATATATATATATATATATATATATATATATATATATATATATATATATATATATATATATATAACGTACTTTATAGGGTGTGACGTATGTAAAGTGAACTTTTGCATTTGAAACACGCACTGTGGAGATAATGTTGGCATATCTATGTTACTTTTGATGTAATGTAGCTGAAATTTCTTTGGATATCGTACTTTTAGAAATTGTACATGATCTATGTACACTGCTAACTCAAATGACTGCTCACTTGTACTAAAATAATCCACCTGAATTAGTTTAAAGATAACTGTTCTTTTTAGCACCTTTTAAAATCGGGAAAATGAATTTTGCCAAATTAGACAATACAAGCTTCTGAAAGTGCAACGAATGAATTATCAAATATATAAATAGAAGAAAACAAAAGTCCTCAGCTCTCTTTTTACAATATACCTCTGAAGTCCAGGAAGTGAAAATAACCAAGTGGAGCTAGCTGTT